>BSBK01011732.1:0-133005 GCA_027943335.1 Chamaecyparis obtusa
AAAAAGTCCCCAAACAAAATGATACTTTTTTTTAATTCTTACTAACAATTTTAAAATTTTATAGTTGTCATTGATCCGTTGGGTTTCTAGCACCTAACCAATTAACAATTAAGAGTTTATGTTGGTTCAATCTATAAATTATTAGATATGGTAGGTCATATTAATATAATTTATTTTAAATACATCTTGTTTGTTTATATTATGATTGAATAGAAACTTCCAAACTAGGGTGTTTTCAAGATCCTTATTGATGAACATTTTTTCTATATTATGTGAACTAGAGATAGTAACATCATACTTTTCCAATAAAGAACATTACACCTTGAGAATTAGTAGTAGCCATGCATAGTCAACTCAGGAGATGAAATGACACTTATTGACCTCATAGGCACTTATCAATGCAATATTGATGGTTACCTTATAAATATTATATAAGTTTCGAAAACCACTATGAAAGGTTCTTATATCATCCTTACTAATTGACATTTCCAATAAGATAAGTTGTGCATAAATATATAGATTCAACCAACCAAAATTTTGAATGAGATCCAAGTAAGGCATTATTGATCTTCGCAATGGAAAGAAAAACATATGTTGCGTAGTGTCTGATGATTTCTAATTTTTTTACATTAATTGTGAAATTTTTTAATACAAATTCCACAACTATTTATCATTCAAACATTAATCTAAATGTAATGATATAAAATATTTTATATTTAATTTAGTTAAAAAAATCTTTCTTTTATAAGATTTTTCTTTCAAGATAAATGATTAATCATATATCTACATATTTGATATCTTCAAAATATATCAAATCTATATTTTCTTTCTAGTCATAGTTTAAGTTGTGAGGACATAAATCATGGAATAATATTAACAAGAAATATTATAACAATATTTCATTTCTTTCAGCCTGGTGATGGATCAGAGAGTGTGATTCGAAATGTTGATGCAAAAAAAAGAACAAATAATCAATTCTAGAAATAACTATGCACAATACTATAGATTGTGGAAAACTACTAACTTTATAGACTATACTGTCAAAATATTAAAAAAAAAAATCATCTATTCACAATATAGACTATACTATAAAAAATGATACATTAGAACATCATGTGTTTTGGATATGACAAGAATTAGAGAAAGATTGATCCTTTAGGTCTAGGATGTAGATGTAGACGAACTTCCCCTATTGTTTATTGGTAATTGAGAAGTTTTAGAGGTACGGAGAGATGTACCTCTAATTGTATTTAATCTATCAACTATCTCAGTCATATTAGGTTGCGCTTGAGGTCACTCTCTTGTGCAGAAAAACCCAATCTATATAAACTAGGTAAGGTATTCTATTACTATTGGTGTCTTTGATTCATGAGCATCTTTAAGTAGAAAATTATCCACCACATTTGAGATTCTATTAGGAAAATGCATTCCTATCTATTTTTGTAGATTGGTTCCTTCACCAAATATATATATCATCTGTTGGTCTCTTCCTTGTCAACAACTCTAATACTAAAATTCCATAGCTGTATACATCTCCTTTGGTAGTAATATTTCTTCCTATTGCATACTCTATAATAACAATAAATAATAATAAATTACTCTCATTTTATTTGAAGCATTCTATGGTTAATACAATAAAAAGAGAAAACCAATAAAATGTGGAGTTCAATATTAAAAAATTTGTACCTAGTGCAATGCAGCCAATAGATCCTTTAAGTGAACTTGTGGAGGTCAAAGAGTCTATGGAATTTCCCAGAATAATATGGGAAAGGTCAAAATCTGCTATGTATGAATTCATGTCATCTCCTATTAGAATATTTTTGAGCTTGAGGTCATTGTGAATCACTTGAACAAAGAAATAATGGTGAAGGTATGTCATTCATTGTGCCATATGCATTGATATTCTGATTCGATCACTCAAATTTAATGTGCATCTACCCCCTTCAAGAGGGTATAGCCATTTCTCTAAACTTCTATTTGACATGAATGGATGTATTAAGGCTTTAAAATCAAGGTTGGAGCATGTTGATATAGTTTTGATAACATTTTGATGTCGAAATCTTTTTAATGCATTGCATTATCTGCTAAAAATTTGGTGAGCACGGTCATCTTGCAACTTGAAAACTTTAACAACAATATTTGTACCATTCTTTAGAATCCCTTTATAAACTGACCCATAATTTCCAATTCCTATAATATTTTCATCATTGAACCCACAAGTTACATCTACAAGTTATTCATATGAAATTTTTAGAGGCCATAATTTAAGAGTTGGAGTACTGTAATGTCTACATGATCTATAGGAAAATACTACCAATAGAAGGGACATGATCAAAATTGCAATCCCAACTACAAGAGGAATTATTACCATTTTGGTGAATGATGAGTGTTTGTGATTGGAATGAGAGCATGGTGGAAAATTTATCCAGCCACAACAGAGGCTAGGATCTCCCATAACTTTTGAGGCATCAAGTATTGCTAAAGCTCCTTGGTTTGCTACCTCTCCAATTAAATTGTTTCAAGAGAGATTGAGATGCTTGAGCATTTTCATCTTTCTAAAAGAAAACGGTATCATACGTGACAAATTATTGCAAGAAATATTCATGTACTTTAGATTTTTCAAATGTGCCAGTGATGTTGGGATTGATCCCTCAAATGCATTCCTATAAAGATTTAGATATTCCAATCCCTTGCATCTTTCTAGTGCTTTGGGAATGCCACTAGAGATTTTTTTTTGAGAAACATCTATAGCTAAGACCATAACCAATTTGCTTATTTCTAAAATAGAACCTTGCAAAAAATTTTCTAGAAACATTGAAATAGAATTGGAGATTGTCAAGACCTGTAACTTCAGGAGCTGTATTTCCTATGAGTTTGTTGTGTACCAAGTCCAATGTTTCTAAAGTATTGAATCTCCCTTAATTGGTAGGTATATTCCATGACAGGTGATTGCGATCAAGATAAAGGTCTTTTAATTGTTGAAGGTCACCAAGGCTATCATGAATTTGACCTAAAAGCATATTATCACTAAGTGAAAACAATCCAAGCCTTTTTGATTGGCCAATTTTTTTTAGAATTATTCCTTGTTTATTGTTTTTGTTTAGATATAATCTTTCTATATTTTTAAGTTTACCGAGTGCAAATGGAATGGTTTCATTGAATCAGTTTCCATATAGGTATATTGTTGTCAATCTTGTCAAGTTACCAATCTCATCTGGTATGTTTCCCCTAATTTCATTAGACTCCAAACCTAAATTTGAGAGTGAATTTGAAAGGTGGCCAATTGAAATGGGTAGGACACCATTGAGATAATTAAATCCCAAATCAAGAACTTTCATTCTGGAGCAACTAGTTAACACTATTATAATAGACAAACCACTAATTCCCTCACAAAGTGATTTTGAAACAAATTAAGCCATGTCAGTTACCGCATTTTCCCAAATAGTAGCAGCATTATGACACTCAGTTGGTTGTGCTGCAAATCCAACACTTGCAGCTAAGTCCAATTACCAAGCGAGGTGGGTATTTCTCCAGTGAATTGGTTTCCCATAAATACACTTTGTGCAAATCTGACAACCTTCCACACTCCCTTGGAATTGGACCATTTGAGTGGTTTCGATATAGCCCCAACATTTGGAGATGAGTACAATTCAAGAGGGCAATGAGGATTGATCCTATTAAGAAGTTGTTGCGAATACCAAGCTAGCTTAGTTGAGTAAGCATACCCAACTCAATAGGAATACCACCTTGGAGTGTATTGTCTCACAAATCAAGCTCAATTAAAAAGAATAGCTTTCCTAAGAAAGTTGGAATGATACCTATTAATTTGTTTACTTCTAATATCATGGTTTCTAGATTTGAAAGAAGACTAAGTTCAAAGGGAATGCTTCCACTTAAATTGTTATATGACAGTATGAGAGATTGTAAAGAATGAAAGCCACATAGAGAAGATGGAATGTCACCCTCCAAATTATTTACAGACAACCAAAGCACTCTCAAGAGAAAGAGACATCCAAGATGATATGGAATATGGCTATGGAAGCTATTATTTATAAGAACTATTTAGTGATGAAGTACGGAGGCCTCACCATACGATGAAGGTGAGCTCACCATATGAGGAGTCCATTGTACATGTTAGCACTATACAAAGTATGAAGATCATAAATGTTGGCACCGTACGAAGAATGAACACCGTACATGTTGGCATTGTACAATCATGCTAATACTGTATGATGTGACATCTCTCTGAGATGTTCTGTAAGACTCACTATCAAGTCCACATTGGCATACATTCATGTTGAGTGTATAGTGAAGGAGGATCAAGTACCATAGTTCGGTGTGGTGTCAATTTTGACATGGTATTAGGTACAGCGTCATGTATAGTACCAGAGTATGGTGATGGTGTACGGTGATGCTTGGAAGTTGGACAAATGAAAAATAGTTGTCTATTACGGTTAACATACCAAATTTTGCAATGAATTGCACTATACATAAATGACTATGAGATTCATAAGAAAATGTAACAAATTGAAATTAGGTTGATTGTAAGGAAATATGAGTCTGTGTGAAAACTCCAAAGTGCATTGTATGTAAATTTGTTTACTGTAATACAAATTTTCTTGAGGGTTTTTTGGGTGGTGGGTTTTTTTCTTGAAAGGGTTTTCCCAGGTTTAATCTGGTGTCTCTCTGTGTATCTTGTGTCTGGTAGTTTCATATTTAATTTACTTTCACATCTCTGAAATTTATAGTTTCTTATTTCCTTGTCAATTTGACGTTCAAAAAGCATTTCTCCACCGTTTCCTTCCTTACAAGTGGTATCAAATCCTGGCCAGTTGTGTTATCCTTGTCGAGTAGGGTTTGGTATTTTGTGCCAATTTGGTTTTAGTGGGAGTTTGAAAAGTTTTTATTAGTATATTGAGATGGATGGTATGTTAGGAAGAGTGGACATTGAAAAATTCAATGGAACAAAATTTGAGTTGTGGAAACTTAAAGCTGAAGATATGCTAGTTGATCGAGATCTGTGGATCGTTGTGTCTGGCAATAAGTCTTCAACTGTGAAGTAGGAAGATTGGGATCTAGCAGATTTAAAGGCTAGAGGACTGATAAGATTCGGTCTTGCAGATTTAGTTTTATTGAATGTACATGAAGAGAAAACCACACATCCCTTGTGGAAGAAGTTGGGAGACATTTATTAGGGAAAATATTTGGTAAACAATCTTTTCCTAAGAAATAAATTGTACTCTTTGAAGATGGATGCAGGAATGGCTATGGCAACTCATCTAAACTCATTGAATATGGTAATTTAACAGTTGACATCTATTGGTGTGTCTATTAGTGAAGAAGAGCGATGCATGTTATTATTGAGTTCATTGCCTAATTCATAGGATCACTTGGTAATGACCATTAGAAGCATGACTACTCAATTTAAAATGGATGAAGTAGTTGCTACACTTGTGTCATTGGAAATGTGAAGGAAGTCCTCTAAGGCAGCCAAAGAAGCTCTCATTATATGAGGCATATCTAAGGACATTGAAGGTAAGAAGAAGGACACAAAGTCAAAGTCTCAGGAGTGATCCACCACTCTTGGAAATAAGTCCAAGGAAAAGTGTTGGAACTATGAGCAAAAAGGTCATATCCAAAAGGATTGCAAGGAGGAGAAAAAGAAGAATAAGTATACTTTTGACATTGAATCTTCTCAGAGTGATGTTGATGCCTTTTTAGAACCTTTGCAGTGCCTACGTCTGACGACGTATGGTTAGTTGTTTCAGGAGAATCATTCCACATGAAGTCTCATAAAGAATGGTTCTCAAATTATGAACAGTACAATGGTAGAAAGGTGATCCTAGAAAGAGATTCCACACTAGAGATCATTGGAAAAGGAATTGTCAAAATCCAGTTCCCCGATGACAGAGTAAAGGGAATTGATGGAGTACTTCATATAACTGGTCCGGCGTGAAACTTACTTTATATCAACAAGTTGACTAATGTTGGAGTTCAGGTAACATTTGTCCATGATGGTTGCAAGATGACTAGGGGTTCTATTGTTTTAGCTAAGGGTGAACACATTGGAACATTGTATACATTAGATGCCAAAACTGTATATTGTAATAGTGGACCTCTGTAAAGTCTGATAAAACTAATATGGTAACACATGGTGTAAATGCAATAGAAGTTAAACTTGCTGCTCAGAAAAGAATGCTTTAGCATTATAGGATTTTCCATATTGGTGAGAAAGGTTTAAAAACCTTGAAGAATAAAAATTTGGTAGAGAGCTTGGTTGATTGTAACCTTGAATTTGATTTCTACGAACATTGCATCTATGGAAAGAAAAACCATGTTCAGTTTTATTCTAGTTCTGAAAAATCTTCTAATTTGTTGGACTATATTCACTCTGATGTATTTGGTCCTGTGGATGTTCCTTCTTTGTCTAAGTCAAGCTATTATGTGTCATTTATTGATTATTATTCAAGAAGAACATTTGTTTATTTTTTGAAGAGTAAAGCAAAAGTGTTCAGTCAGTTTATAGAATTTAAAATCCTTGTTAAAAATTAGACTAGGAGAAAGATTAAATGCTTAAGGATGGATAACGGTGGCATGTTTTGCAATGCATATTTTGACAAATTCTATTTAGATCATGGCATTAAGAGGCATAAGATGAAACCTTATACTCCACAAAATCACAAAGTAGTGGAAAGGATGAATCGGTCCTTGATGGAGAGAGCAAGGAGCATGTTGGGAAGTGCTGGTTTGGAACAAAATTTTTGGGTTGAAGCAATAGCTACAACATGCTACTTGTTGAATAGTTCTCCTACTACAATGCTAGTTGACAAAACATGTATGGAAGCATAGTCTAGTAAGAAGCCCTCGTTAAGATATTTGTGCATCTTCGGCTATGAGGCATATGCTCACGTACTTGATTTGAGTAGCTCCAAGTTGGATAAAAAAGTGGTGAAATATATTTTCATCAGGTATGACATTGGTGTGAAGGGACACAAATTATGGAAACCTCTAACTGAAAAAGTGTTGCACAATAGGAGTGTTATTTTTTGTGAGATAAAACCTGTCTCACTAGACCAGCCAGAGAAGATAGAAAAGAAAAAGGAAGCAGTTAAAATCCCTTTAGATTCCAAAAGGGAGATATTTCAAACTCCAAATGAAACTGAGAATGAGGATCCATATGTGCTCGAGAACGAGGATGGGGAGAACTCAAGTAGTCATAGAAGTTCAAAAGAATATGATCGTGAACCTCATGTTGAACCTCGTGAAGCTTCACCAAAAGAAGTGAGGAGATCTACTTGGGAAGGTGGCAACCTGATAGGTACAATTTTTCACCAGAGAGGTTTAATTATTCTATGTTGAATGCTAATTGGTCCTATGTTTTTCTTACAGATGTTGATGAGCCTAGGACTATAAAAGAAGCAATTAATATGCCAGATTCAGATTTTTGGTTGGAAGCAATGAAGGATGAAATTAAGTCCTTGGAGAAGAATGGAACCTAGGATCTCATACCCTTTCCCAAAGGTAGAAACCTTGTGGGATGTAAGTGGGTATTCAAGAAGAAGTATGGTCTAGATGAAAGCATTTTCAAGTACAAGGAAAGATTGGTTGCGAAGGGGTATTCTCAGAAAGAAGGGATTGACTATGGAGAGATATTTTCTCCTTTAGCTAAGGTAACATCCATCAGATTCATGTTATCACTTGCAATAGCACATAACTTTGAAATTGAGTAGATGGATGTGATGACAATGTTTCTTCATGCTGATCTTGAAGAAGAGATATATATGTCCCAACTGTAGTACTTTGTTGAAAAAGGTAAAGAGCATTTGGTATGTAAGTTGAAGAAGTCTCTTAATGGTTTGAAATAGTCACCTAGAAAGTGGTATCAAAAGTATGATACATATGTTTTATCTTTGTGTTTTACAAGATCTAAATCTAATCACTGTGTGTACTAGAAAGCTAAAGTTGATCGAAAACTTATTATTTCTCTATATGTAGATGATATATTGTTTATAGGCAATAGCAAGGGAATAATTCTAGAGTTAAAATCTCAATTGTCCTTGAAATTTGAAATGAAAGATTTAGGGCCACCAAAATTAATTTTGGGGATAGAAATCAAAAGGGGCAAAGTTGGTACAAAATTTTGGCTCAATCAAAGAAAATATACCAATGTTCTGGAGCAATTTAATATGACTCGTTGCAAGCAGTAAGTAGTTTTAGTGTTACATGGAACAAAGCTCTTAGTTAGTGGTAGTCTTAGATCTCTTGAAGAGGTTGAAGACATGAAGTGGGTACCTTATGCAAGTGTTGTTTCCAGCCTCATGTATGCAATAGTTAGTACAAGACCATACATTTCCCAAGCAGTGGGAGTTGAGTCAGTTTATAGAAAACCCGAGAAAGACAAATTGGGATGCCATGAAAAGAGTTCTGAGATATTTGAAGGGTACGTCACAGTACACATTATGTTATCAAGTTAACTCAACTCAATTATCAAACAGATCAATTAGCATTCAAGGCTACATGGACGTTGATTGGGTTAGGGAGATTGATAGAAGAAGATTCACTAGTGGATATGTATTCATGGTGAATAGTGGTTCTATCAGTTGGATGTGAAAACAAAAAAGTGTAGCTGCATTATCAAAAACTGAGGCAGAGTACATGGCATTTACACACATTTCAAGAAACAGTTTGGCTTAAGCTCTTGTGTTCTGATGTTGGTTATGATGCAAATAAAATTATAATTTTCAATGATAGTCAGAGTGCAATATGTTTGGCAAAGAAACATAATTTTCATGCCAGGACAAAACACATTGATGTACAATATCATTTTGTACATGACATGGTCGAAGATGGAAAGGTAAATCTAGAAAAGATTGGCACTAAGGAGAATGTTGCAGATGCATTGACAAAGCCAGTGAACACAGTTAAACATTCAAATGGTGCATAAGCTTGATGGGGCTTAAAGCTCCTCACTCTTGTTAGCATTGTTGAGTAACTTTGTACTTTGTCAAGTGGGAGATTGTTGAGTGATGAAGTATGGAGGCCTCACCTTATGGTGAGTCCACCATATGGTGAGGGTGAGCTCACCGTACAGTGAGTCTTCCATACATGTTGGCATTGTATGAAGTATGAAGACCGTACATGTTGGCATCATACGCAGTATGAAGACAATACATGTTGGAAATATACGAACATGCTAAGACTATACAATGTGACATCTCTATGAGACGTATGGTAAGACTCATTGTTGAGTCTATATTGGTGTATGGTCATGATGAGTGTACAATGAAGGAGGATCGAGTACCACAATTTGGTGTGGTGCCAATTTTGACATGGTGTCAGGTACAGTGCCATGTATAGTACCAGAGTGTGGTGATGGTGTGTGGTGACACCTGGTAGTTGGACAAATGAAAGTTGGTTGTCTGTTATGGTTAACATACTGAATTTTGTAACAAATTGCACTATGTATAAATGATTGCAAGATTCGTAAGAAAATGTAACGAAATGAAATCTGGTTGATTGTAAGGCAATCTGAGCCTAGGTAAAAAATTTAGAGTGCATTGTATGTAAATTTATTTACTATAATACAAAGTTGCTCGAGGGTTTCTTGGGCGGTGGGTTTTTTCCCGAAAGGGTTTTCCCACATTAAATCTGGTGTCTCTTTGTGCATCTTGTGTCTGGTAGTTTCATATTTCATTTACTTTCACATCTCTAAAATATATAGTTGCTTAGTTCCTTGTCAATTTGGCATTAGGAAAGCGTTTCTGCATCGTTTCTTTCCTTACAAGAGCAAGTACTCCAAGGAAGAAAATATTTCCCAGAAAGGGAGAGATGGGGCCAAGTAATCCCACACCAGTGAGATTCCAAGAAAACACGCATTGTCGATGAGAAGAGTAGGAAATGCCAGTCCAATTGTAGAAGGTGTGATTTGGAGACCAATCAAACAAGGAATTAAATGGATCCAAAAGGAGAGCGGATTTGAAAGGAATGAGAGCTTGGTGATTAGAATAACTAGAAGGCTTTGGCACATGAGCAGGCAGCACAAAGAGACAAACAAAGATTAACAAAGGAGGCAACATAATTGTCATCTTCATTCTTGGCTTTCTTTACAGAGCATCCCAAATGACATATGTGTGGTTCATGAGTGAGGGTTCGTTTTAAAATTTATCAATGTAAGTTTGATAGAGCATGCGTGGATAAGAAGTTTGAGGTTTTTATTTGTTTTAAGTATTTAATTGCAACACGATGTTTATTATTATTTTTATAAAATATTACTTGTAATTTTCTTTAGAGATACCCTAATATCTTCATGGATCTGTCTATTTATGTTAATCAGATATTTACAAATAATAATTATTTAATTCTATTTGTCTGTTTGTTTTTATGCATATGATTTTAATTGAAAGATTGATTTTAGTAGGATTGAAAATTTAATATTCATTTTTCATATACTAGTCTTGCAGGTGTTGGTATATCAATATGCTATAGATTTTATGGTCTATTTTTCTTTTAATGGTTTAGTACCATGAATGAAAGGACTTAAAAAGCATAATTTGGAGCATAATTCATGTTTTAGAAGGAAAAAAACAGCAGTTTGCATTGTAGGAGATTAGAATTTTGTAGTACTATTATTGATAATATTTAGCTATGTGAAAATGTTAAGGGTCTGTTTGTTTGCTGGAATTAGATTGGAATTGGGATTGTCAAATATCAGAATTGACATTTTTTATGTTTGTGTTCAAAACATGAAATTGAAATAGGGATTTGTTAATTTCCATTTACCCCAAAACCAGCTTTTAAATCTTCCATCTAAATAGGTGGAATTAGAAATACACGACTCTGACTTTGCTATACGACAAATTTGACAAATGGTAGAAGGGGAATGTTGATGATTATATTTATGAGTAGAATTTAATAATGCTCAAATAATATCAGTCAAATGAAATGCATGAATTCATTTAGAATTTGGTATTTGGCAGAAGAGAGAGTCCATTTGTCTATTCCAAGGGTGAAGATGAGCTGCACAAGCTTCTGTCTAATCTTGGAGGCAACTTACTGTTCTTACTCAGATTTTCTTCCGCATGCGAGAAGAATATGTTTTGTGAAGACCAATGAATGATATTGTTTTGTTTTTATTGGTCTCATGCATATTGACGAAGTGCAGATGAATGCGTGGTTAAAACGTTATAGTGGGGGATGCAATTTGAAATGTATTCCATTATTGTTTGAAATACATGAATTTCCTCCAAAAGTTGTGAATGAAGTGAAGGCTGCACATGCTTCTGTCTATTCTTGGAGTTGTAACATCTGTCTGTTCGTACTGTAATTTTCTTTCGCGTGCAAGAAGACTTACTGTTTTTTGCAATATTATTGGGGGCCCTTTGGTCCCCTCTCAGAATTGATGAAAATTCTAGCTGTTCAGCATGACTGCCATTTTAACAAGTGGTGGAAGTACTCCATCCATACTAAATGATGCTCTCCAACAATCGAATCAAATTGAAACACACTACAATTACTAAATTTGTGAATTCATCTGGAATTTGGGAAGCGAGAGTCCACGATAATTATGGCTGAAGACTAGCTAAAGAAATTAGTGCCGAGTCAAGTCACTGGTTGATTACAACATTTGGAAAAATTAAACATTTCATGAAACTTCTTTATTTTTATGTAGGTGGATCTCTATATTCTAGCTTAAAATTTATATTGTGGGATACGAAAAAAGTATGTTGGGCAAGCAAAAATTATAATTTGTTTAGGGGAAGAGCAAGTTAATTATCACCTATGTTCTAATAGTTGCACATTCCACACATATCTAATCTCTCCTTTGCCTTCTCTTTTTTTTTTCAATTATTAATTTTAAAGAAATTCACAAATGATAATTTAAAGTTCATTAATAAATATACCATGTGCTAATAGCCATCCACATGTATTTCTAATAATAGATATTTTTGAATGAGTAATGGGACATTTTTTTGGATGACTTTTAGGATACTTGTGCATAACTATTTCGAATTTTTAGATGACTATCGAGACATTTGTGCAAAAGTATTGACAACTTTTGAGGTTTTTATAGTGCACAATGATTGAGGCATCATTAGGTAGATATTGAGCAGCACTTTGAAATATCACTTTTTGACCCTTGCACACATAATAGATCTCATAAGATGTGTCATTACTACCCAAAATCCAGAACAAAAGCAGTAAGTAGTTAAGACGATTACGAAGACAATAGGAAAAAATTACCAAAATCTTTTATATTTTTGTTTATGATGTGTGGGTGAACAAAGTTAGCTATAATGGCTACTAATACGCTTCCCCTATACATTTGTATTTACTTGAGATATTTAAAAATGTTTTTAATAAATTATATATGTCACAATCATTATAATTGATGTTGACATGTCTCTTTAACACATTTTTAAAACTTATTTATATTAATACCATTGCTAGTGTGTGGAACAAACTAAACACGGCACAACAATCTCGAGGTTGTCAATTATATGATGGGATACCACTATATGTTATGTTGTAGAAAATTCAACTCCTAAATACTAATAGGAAAAACCACCCTTGATAATCAATTTAAATATCTTAGCTAGTCCCAAGCATTGTTTTCTCCCTCCATAAATTTGTAACCTACCTTTGCACTTGCTACTTGTTATTCTCTATCTTGCATCCTAGTTAATCATAGACACAAAATAATTTAATTACTCTTATACCCTTTTTCTATTTTGGATAATTGAGTCACTTAAAATCTTCAAGGGATTTTTAAATAAACATACATTGCATGCTTTCTGCAACATTATTTTCTAATGCAATTGTAACTACAACATTTAACAAAAAGTCACTATCAATAAAAGCATTGAATTTTTTTTATCGTGGTTGTTGTTGGCAAGGGCACCGACTATTCTACAATTCTTATTTACAATGGGCTTGGCAAATGACAATATATTCTTCAATTAATCTATTATTCACAATTGTATATGCATATATGAAATTTTAAATTTTTAAAAATAATATAAATGTTATCATATTTAAACTCATAATTACATATATTTTATTTATACCTTTTATATATAGAAAAGGAAACAACATCGTCATTGGCATCTTCATTCTTATGTTGCCCCCAAAAATGAAACAGTTGGTATCATGGTTGGGCTCACTTTTGAATGGTTGGCATAGTTCTTGTAATTTTCCTTCACTTTTGAATTTGGCATTTCATCATTTATTTGCATGTTAGATTTTTACTCTTACCTACCCACTCAAATCTCCTCTTTGATTGATAACATGGGCATATCAAATGTTTAAGGCATTGTTGTTTGATTTAAATAGTTTATTTTCTTTCAAAAATCAACAAAGGATTTAAATTCTAAATCAGTGAGAAGGTTTTTTTGAACTTTAGAAATCAAAGTAGATATTAATGCTAATGTATGCCAATACAATGGTTGTATATGATATTCTTAAAATCACAAAAAAAATGTTACAAATAAATTTGGACAACTGAAAATATAAAGTGGATTGCTACAATTTCTAATCTATGTTGCTATGGATAAACTTGTAGTTCAACACCTTTTATTTTATTTCTCCTTTGTGCTTTCATCAAGTCATTTGTGCTCTTCATTATTCTATCTAATAAGATGTCATATCTTATTCATGGGGTCTTTATGCAGTGAACCCCAATCACAACACCTGTATTTTTGGCATACTAAAGAATCACCCTATTTTAAAAAAATATTGCCCCAAACTCATTTTTTGTCACCCACTCCAATACCCACCTAGTGCCCTCCATACCCATTTTCCTATGTAAACCTCCAACCCCTTCCCCCTATTTAGGCAAGTTATTTTTCTTTAAAAATTTTGACATATTATTTCTAATTTTGAAGGTTAGTTGGCAGTTCATCTTATATTAGTTTTAGGAAGCTTCATGAAAAAAAAATCAACTTTTTTTGAGTTGTTTCAAAAATTACAAAAAATGGCAAAAAACTATTTTTATGAACAAACTGCCAAAAAAGATAATTTCAAATTTGTACAAAAATTAGTGTTTTCTCTCATTATAGCAACAGAGTAGTTGGAACAATAGTAAAGAATGATTTTAATTTTGAAAATATTCTAGGTTTTTTCGCTAATGTTTATGTTAATTATTAAAGGAATTTTGGCTGTATCATTTTGTATCAAAGCTCAAAAGGTCTGGACAAGAGAGTTTGGTGTTTGTGTGGGTTGAAAAGAGAAGTTGGATGCCAAAAGACTAGGTAGATAAGATAAAATACCTAGGTGAGGCAAAGAGAAAGTGGAAGGAAGGTTAAAGGGACTTACTTGAAGAGATGGATTTGTTGAAGAGGTGTTTGCAAAGTGAGGGCTCACTAAAGAAGAAACAAGAAAAATAAGAGAAGAGGAAAGAAAAAAGTGTGAAGAAGAAGGAAGATGACAAGGAAAGTTTATAACATTTTAAGAAGGAGGTGCAAAGGTTGATCAAGCCTTAAAAGAATTGGCAATAAGATTTTCCCTAGAGATGCAAAAATGGCACCTACCAATTAAGAAGAATATCACATGGCCCATTAGAAAGATTATTCAAATGAGGAAAATGAAAGAAAGGAAAAAAATAATAGAGGAAGAGATAGAAAATGAAATGGTGAGTATACCTATGACTATTTTGACATCAAGAATTGAAGAAGACAAGGCAAACATAGTTTCAAATGAGTCTCTCTGTCATTTTCAATTATTTGAATCTGATATTCAAACTGAGCAAGTTGAAATTCCTATTGATAATAAGATTGATAGTGAAGATGTTTCTGATTTGTTTATTGATGAGGGATATGCAAGTTTGTAAAAGTATTATGAAAATTGTGGTAATGGAGAATATGATGATATATTATATGATGAAAGACGTAAATAATGATGTTATTGAAACTTATATGCACAAGAAATAGAATTTTGGAATCTAAAAGTTGAGTTACTGTTGAATAGGAGATGGGTTAATAAAAGGAAGAGGAAGAAGGATACAGGGATAGTCGGAAAGATGAAGGACAAATTTCCAAAGACTTGGAAGACCAGGAAAATGGAGTAGACTTGCATTCAAGAGGCTTCAATTTTCTCTTCTTCAGGTCAATACAATAAATAGCTAGTTTAATGGGAAGGATCAGATCTAGACAAGAAGCATGCATTTAAAAATAACTTGTAGGAGTTTCATTTGTTACAACTAGAGGAGAATGATGCAAGAGATTTTAGTAAATTTTTATGATTTTAGTATTTTTAAAACTTTTTTAGAAAATATGTTTTTATTTAATAAATTTGAAATCTCATTTCCAATTTAGAAGGTTAGTTGGAAAATCATCTTATCTTAGTTTTAGGAAGCTTCACGGAAAAATTCATCTTTTTTCGAGTTGTTTTAAAAATTTCCAAAATTCCACTCATTGAGGAAGAGATAGAATTAGTAAAAACTTCCACCCATTAAAGATGTGTAATCACCGAAAATTGGACAAGATCATTTAAGTGAGAAATCGAAACAAAAATCAACACAATTAAATGCAATTAAATCAAATCAAGATAAATTACAATTAAACCTTAATCCAAAATTAATTAAAAATCAAAAGCCATCAAATCAATTTAAATCGAATAAATTATGATAAATCAATTAATTGTGTGATTAATCTAATTAATTGCATAGTTCAAATTAAATCAAATCAACCCATTCAAGGGGTACACGTGGCTAAATAAATTAAATAAATTGAATTAATTAATTCTTATTTTCTCTCAACCACAAAATGAGAGGAAAATGAATCAACCAATAGGAATTGAGGACCAGTCTCACATGGATCAAGCCTAAATTGAATCTCAATCACTCATTTGGAAAGAGCATCTTGTCCACTCATTTTGTCCTCTTGTCCCCAAGCTTTGAGGATAAAATATTTAAATGGTCTCCAAAGGTGGAACCATGGACTCAACTCTCACCTAACCTTGATCAACTCAACTACACCCCCTACCCTTGCCCAAATCTATAAAAGAAAGACATAATTCACTCAATTATCATCCAAAAATTTGAGAATAGCATCAAACCTTTTGCAAATTAGAGCTAGAAAGGAAAATATAGAAGTTAATTAGCATTTCAATTTGGAATTAATTGCATTTAGCTTTGTTTATCATATCATTCTCATTTTAGGACTGTTAGTAATGGAGGCTTGCTGAGAGCTTTACATTAGCATCCCTAAATAGAGATCCATAGAGTGCTTAATTGCCAATTATTTGCTTAAATAGATTGCTATTTATGGCAATTTAGTAGTTATTTTTAATTATTGATGATACTAACCCTATGAAGGTACTTTTTCTAGTACACAAAATGACACCCATTGTGAGGCATTAGGCCTCATTCTTTTAAAAATTCAGAAAATTGCATGTTCTTAGGATTTTCCTGGTTTTCTTCTCTGTTTTACAAGTGAAATAGCGTGTTTGATCCTTTTTGTAGCACTTTTACCAGTTTCTTTAGTGCTTTTGAGACTTGAAATAGCACGTCTATGGAAAATTTTTGTGTCTTTACATGGAGTTTCAACGCTTTTGATTTCTTCTAGTTTCTGTCTAATTTTCTTTCAACGCTTTTGCCTTGACTAGCCAGTGCACTCGCATAATTCTCCAGCACTTTTAATATTTTCTTGACACCTTTTCTATGTTTAACAGTGCTTTTAATTTATGTTTTAGTGCTTTTAAATATTTCTGCAATGCATTTAATCCGATCCATAACGCGTTTAAGCATTTAAATAGCGCTTTCAATAGATTCTATAGCGCGTTTGATTAAATTGAAAATTAACCAAATTTGATTTGCGGAAAATGATTTCTCTGTGTCTGCAGGATGGCTGGTCATAAAAGAATAACAAAAACCAAAGACCAGATTTAATAGTGAGGGAAAAGCTTTGACAAAAATGATGAAGGAGGAGAATATTGCACACATCAAGATGGTTTTGGAAGATTCTTAGCAAGAAAGAAAGGTATATGAACACTATTTGAAAGTTGTAGAAGCCTATAAAACAAAATTCATATCATTAAATTGGATTTACTCACCTTAATCAACTTTTGATAAAATTTGATAAATAAGGCTTAGATTCAATTTTATTCTTGTTTTTCTTCATTTTGGCTAGTTGTGTTGACTAACTTGTTGGAGGAGAAGCGAATGGAAATGAATGATTGCCACTAGGTGTGCATAAAAATGGAAAATTCATCAAAAATGCCCCTAGCCTTAGCTAGCTTTGATTGAAAGTAAGCCTCAAACTTGGTCAATTTTTTCTTAAAGTATGGCCTTGTCAATTTCAAAATCTAGTAATTAAAGCAGCCTATTATTGTTTGAGGGATTTGATACTAGGCCTATACTCTTCACTTTCTAAGTGAATCAAAATGCCAAAAATATCAAGTTCCTTGATTAAAAGAAAGGCTAAGTAAATCAAGCACTAAATTCGAACAACCCCTTGTTTCTAGAAAAGAGTAGAAATACTCGATTCCCATTAGTTAGTGGGTTTTGTAATTGAACCTTGTTAAAAGTGTTTGGTAATTGAGAAATAGATAGGGATATTCTCTTCACCTTTTGGTGAATCAAACTCCCAAAACCTATCTCTTTATTCCACTTTATTGCTTTCAAATGAACATGCTAGATCTATAGTGGGCTTGCCTCCCAAGATTTTCCTTAACAAGGCTGGTGAGAGGGACAGCCCAAAGTGGGATACAATTTCCTTTTCCACAATCATCCAACCCACTATAAAATGAAATGCATGCATCCTTAATGGGTTGTGTGACAAATGGGTGTTAAATTTTTGAACTTCCTCGAGTAGTCCTTTGGGATTGCACAAAACTCCAACATACTGTTGGAAATATTCAAGACTAACTGAGTTACTGAGAGGGGAGGGGTGAATCAGTAACTCCAAATCTTTACATCAATTTTAGATCTAGATAACATTTAGTTTATTGGTCTAATTGCATGCATGAGAAACTGAAAACATAAAAGCATTCATATCAATTTAACACATAGATTTGGTGACCCAGAAACTTTCCAAATAGAAAGTAGAACTGGGGTGGGGATGATACCCACAAAAATTTAATGCTACAGTATAAAGTTGGTCGGTTAAGGCTTACAATGATCACTTATGATGATCTGCCCTGTTAGGAGCAATAAGGATTGCTAAGTCCACCTTGTTAGAGGATTTACAAACATACAGTGAAGTATGCACTCGGTTAAGAGATTTAACAAAAGACTGTTAAGTCTACCCTGTTAAAGGATTTAATACTGATTCACTTGTTAGAATGAAATAGTAGATCTCTTACTTGCAACTGTATTTGCTGAATGAGATTCGCTGATGTACTAATCACCTTCTATGATAGATTTGTCTTTGCTGCTCCTTATACTGTTGTAGCCCTTTGTAATTCACTTACCTCTGCCTTTCATGCATCTTCGCATACACATTCATATTTCATTACTGTCTTTCTTCTTTTTTTGATTTTTCTATTATGTTCACCTTATATTGGATATGATATAAACATTTCTTATATATCAATCCAAATTAATTACAAAACAATTACAAAGTCGGCTCTTAAACAAGTAAACACAAGTATTACTGAGTTGGCCCAAATATAGTTACTCGGTTACTGAAAACTAACTCGGTGACTTTCTAATACTCGACGTCCACTGCATTACTTGGCATCATCGTGCAATCGGTAGAAGTGGAGGCTCGGTCCATACTAACCACTCGGTTGTAGTTTCAAACTCAGTAAATACTAGAGACTCGGTAGATATAGTGTTACTCGGTAGAAACTGAATTTCCTGTTTAACCGTGCAGCACTCGGTAAACACTGTTCAACTCAGATTACTCGGTAAATACTGAGAGACTTTGTGAGCTTGGTAAACACACAAAATTTGATGCCAACAATCTCCCCCTTTGGCATTAGTGACAAAAACACTTATTGCCAAAACTTATATACAAGAATCATGCTGAATCTGATTTTGATTTTTCAAAATTTATCTTTGTCAAACTGCTATTTATACATTTCATGACTCCCTTATATAGAGTATTTTCTCCCCCTTTCATATTTCTCATCTTAATCTAATATACTTTCTCCTATACATTTTCTCCCCCTTTTTGACAATAATGCCAAAGGTATATATACAAGTATTTTACAGGGAGAATCCAAAATGTGAAAGAAAATCAGAATGTACCTTCATGATTAATGCCAGAGTTCTATCCCAATTCTCTTGCAGAATCTTGCATGTATGGAGTGCAATTTGGACTTTTGCAGAGAGTTCAATCATGTGATCTGAAATGGAAAATTGATTGTCATGGATTAATGTTTTTGAGTGATCAATGTGCTTTTGCATTATATCCATGATGGGAAGGATCATGTTCTAAATATCTAGCAATGTTGACCAGATCCTTATGTCTTCTTTCAATAATTTCAACTACTTATTTGATAGGAAAGTGATTTTCATATGATTTGCAGAGCTTGAACTAGGTTCAAGTTGCAACTTCTGTACACTGTCCTTCAGATCCTCATCAATCTTATTTAGTTTATCCTTGATTTCCTTAGTGAACTTGGCAAAATTACATAGCTTAGAAAAAAGTGAGGCAATATAGGAATAGGAGGACTCAATATCTATCAAAATTGAAGATAATTCTGCCTAATTAATAGCTATATGCTGAGCAATAAGCTCAAGCACTTTATTGTCAAACTTCTTCTCGGCTTTCTCAAGAAACTTTTCTAACCTAGAGGAATCCTCATTGAACTTGTTCACTGCCTCAGCTAACTGTAACAAAATATGTTGAGAGGAATCAACTTTAATACCTATTGCTTCTAACAAAATATTCTTTGCATCCTCAATAATTTTATATTCCTTATCCCTTTCTTCTTTTAGTTTCTTCTGCTTTGCTTTCTTCTGGAGGAGTTCACCAATGTTTAGCATTTGGTCTGCTGAAAGATTTGCAAAGTCTAATTTTGGAATCTCTATCTCCTCATCTAAGTCTATATCCTCTTCTACATTCTTACTCAAAAATTTTGTACTCGGTTGAGCCTTAGGGACAACTATTATTGAACTTAATGCCTTTGTAGAAGTTATTGTATACATTGTAGGACTAGCTGTGAAAAATGATAAACTACCGACTAGAATACTTGATGAACTCAAAACTGAAGTATTTACAATTGTAGAATAAAAAACTGAAATACTCAATGAAGTATCCAAAACTGAAGTACTTACTGCTGGAAAACTTGATATAGAAGTAGGTACTGAAGTACAGGAGACTACAACTCGGTAAAAGAGTTGGTAGTCACTTCTGTTGATGATACATTGAGTTGTGCTAGTGATGATTGGACATTTGATGTATATGTGGAAGTTGTCACAATCATACTTGAAGTTACCTCTGGGCTAGATGTAGAAACTTTTGCTGGAGAGTGAGGAAGTGAGGCAATGACTTCTGCAGTTATCCAAACCATATTATCTTCCTCATCACTCTGCTTGCCTACCTCGGTAGCTTCTTCCTGTTCATCACTGTCATCTTCAATATCTTTGATTATCACAGTTTCAATACTCAATTTGTGAAGATTATAGATGTTTTTCCATGTGGCATTGGCACTCTTCACAACTGACTCAACATTTTTTATCAAAATCAAACAAGTGTTAAATTTGAGTGTCATCTTATTTTCATTATCTTTCAATGCCTTATTAATTTCAACATTATTCAGACTTGGCATCAATTGTCTTAAGGTTTGATCATATATGTCCTTGACAATTTGTCTTGCATTGGTCCATCTCATTTTGATTTTATCCAATAGAACACCTAGAATTTGTGAGGCTATTTCATCAGGTGAGTACTTCCATTGTCCCATTTTCTCAATAACTGCATCTTCAATCTCCTTCTGCTCTGTCTCTGATCTAATTTCATACTTAAGAGATTTCATGTTAGCTACTCCAGATCCTTCTTTCAAACCTTTAATTCTTTCTTCTAAGGTGGGAGGAGGCTTTTTAAATACAATATCATCATCCTTTTTACCGGCCTTGCCTCTTGCACTCCTTCTTGAAAATACTGCAAAGGGTTGCTTGGTTGCCTTGGTGATAATCACTTTTCCTTTCTTCTTTACCGGTGCTTGTTCTTCTTCCTTCTCATCCTTTTTCTCTTCTTCTTCAATATCCTTTCCTTTGTCCTCGATTAACATTAAAGGTGTGTTAGCTTGCATTTTGGCCATCCTCTTTCTTCCTTTGTTAACCGCCTGTGGAAGCTTTATACTAAGCTCAATTTTCTCCTTAGCTTCTTCATATGTCCCAAAATATGGTGCTTTTGGATCAACAGGTTGATTAATTAGGGCTTCAATAATATTCTTGGTTTCATCAATATTTACCTCATAGGGAACAGGTTTTACATGTACAATCCTTGGTTTTTCTACCTGTATATACACATTATCACAATCCACCATGAAACAAATGTCATCTTTATAATCTTCCACCAACTTTTGTGGAATCCAGAATCTGTTGTTCATTTTCTCTTTAAATGATTCAAAATAGTTATCCATTATACTTTCAAAATTCTCACCCATTTCTGTAATGTATTCATTCATCTGATAAAGAACCGGCACATCTCTTCTCCATACTACCGTGCCTTTAGATGGGAAAAACATCTGAACATAGAAAAATAAACAAACTAACAGCGATCCAAACTTACATGGATTGTTCTTAGAAGTTTGAATTCTTTCCATATTTTTGTTGAACTGCTTCAATAACAAATCTGCTAGGTCAAATGACAAATTGTTCTTCACAATCTTATACACTAGGTTAATTGCTTCACACGGAACACTGTTCTGCCGACTTGAACTGTATATCTTGTGAGCTATGATATGTATACCAAACTTCAATTCTACATCAGTAATGCTACTTATTTTCATACCTCTACCATCCCACTCGGCTAGGGTTTTCTCTTCCAGTTCCGACCGACCTAGGGTTTTTGTAGATTTTGCCTTGTCGAGCATGGGAAGACTAGTGATTCGGTGAATCATCTTCTTTGTAATCTCTATTGGTTGCTCAAGCCATATTTTACCTTCATGTACTCAGCTAAGGATATATCTGACCCATTTTACCTGAAAGCTCTGAGGCAAGTGTGTGATGTGAACTAAACCCTTATCTTCCAAATGTTTATGCTCTGGTTTGAGAACACCATCGACACACAGTTCCTCACGAATAGTATCTATCTCTAGGGTTCCAAGCTCTTGAATTGTACACTTGAAATGACTGCGAATATTTTTAATAAGTAGTACCTTAGGAGGGATCTAAGATTGAGCTCCACTCGGGTCTAGGGTTCTGACAACTACGGGCACGAGTTTGAAATTTGGTGCTTTCCATTCTCCATGAGCTAACATTTCTGAACCTTTCTTCACTTTAGCACTGGATAATGCCATGGTAGCTTGGTAAACATAGTAAATTATTTGAAAATATCTTGTTGTAATATGCTTCGAAATGCTTGATTGCACTAGGAGACTTTTCTACTCTCAATATGCTAAAGTTCGCGGTGAATAGTGAACTTGATTTCACTCCTTTTTGTTAAAACTTTGTCATTAATGCTCAGTAAGAATTAGGGTATGAACTAGACAGACTGTCATCCACTATGAATTAATTTCTCGGTGAAGACTCCGCAACTCGGTGATCATGGGAATTCATACTGCTCCGACCTTACTTGGTAACCATATGAAGTTGGGTTACTCCTGACTTTTCTCGGTGAAAACTGATACCGACCTTCCTGTGATCCTACTGTATTTTGCATACTGATTTGGATTTTTCTTTCAATTCAGTTCTGGAACTGTTTGGAATTTGTCTATGAAGATACAGTTCTAGTGCTTTGTTGGAGACTTAGTTAGAGCCAATAGATCCACCCACTCCATTACTTGGACTGGTTTGCTCGGTAGATTTAGGAATCCATTGTTGTCTCATTTGCTTCCTGATGCTATCTGCTTTTTCCTTCTTTTCGTCTTCAACTTCGCCAGCATTCATGCAATTTTTAGCTATATGACCAAGTTTAGTGCATTTAAAACATCTTACAGTGGTGTCCCTTTTCCTTAAGTGATGTTTTACACAGTTCATGCCAATGTGTCCATATTCTCCATAGTAATGACATCTACACCAAGTGTTGTAGTCCCATCCAAACATTGCTTTCATAATTTTTTTTGCTGGATTGAATGTTTTAGATCTGCATTCAGATGCCTTGTGACCTTGTTTGTTACATTTGTGACATTTTCCTTTAAATCTTGGTTTCTCCTTGCATTCATTTGCTTTATGACCATGCTGATTGCAATTTTAGTATTTTCCATTGAATTTTTCTTTTCCATTACTCCAACATTTGTTTGAAATATGACCTATTTTGCCACAGTGATTACAAGTAGGTTTTTGATTCTTTTGAGTACCTTGCTTGGAAGATTCACCTTCTTCTTTGTATCCAAGTCCTGCTTTTCCTTTTTGCCTATGAAGATTTTGTTCACGTAGCTGATTTATATCTTCTTGAGTTTTCAGCATTCTCTCATTGATTTGTTTTTCAGTGTTTAGGTCATCCACCAATCTTAAATTGATTTTCTTTACAGATCTCAGCTCATCTCTTATATTTTCATTTTCTGATCTTAGAGTCAAGATTTCTTCATTTGTATTGGAGATATGATCAATAAGGTTTTCTAGCTGAAGAGTTTGATTTTGGATTTCATTGTTCTTTCCATCTATTTCATCTTTCATCTTGTTTCTTTGTTCCAAGATTTCACAAAATCTGGTTGAGTGTATTTCCTATTCTCTTTTCAATTTTCTTACTTCTTCCTGTAGAGATCCATTCTTTTCTAGGAGTTCTTTGATAGCCTTGTTTGCTTCATCTGAGCTTCTTGAAGGGAAAAGGTCTTCAATCTTTTCTTCAACATATTGATGGTCATTCATCTGATTTGCAAGTTCCTTCCTTCTTCTTAGGGATTGGGAAAGATGTTCTTTTACTTCTTTGAATTTAGCTATGGCCATTTCCAGATCTAGCTTTTCATTTTGAATTACTTTGTTAAGTCTGAATACCTCCATTATCCTGGATCTTTACTCAAGCTGTCAAACTTTATCTTGAGAACCACAAAGCTCTGATACCAATTGTTGGAAATATTCAAGACTAACTGAGTTACTGAGAGGGAAGGGGTGAATCAGTAACTCCAAATCTTTACATCAATTTCAGATCTAGATAACATTTAGTTTATTGGTCTAATTGCAAACGTGAGAAACTAAAAACATAAAAGCATTCATATCAATTTAACACACAGATTTGGTGACCCAGAAACCTTCCAAATAGAAAGTAAAACTGGGGTGGGGATGATACCCACAAAAATTTAATGTTGTAGTATAAATTTGGCCAGTTAAGGCTTACAATGATCACTTCTGATGATCTTCCCTGTTAGGAGAAATAAGGACTGCTAAGTCCACCTTGTTAGAGGATTTACAAACATACAGTGAAGTCTGCACTCGGTTAAGAGATTTAACAAAAGACTGTTAAGTCTACCCTGTTAAAGGATTTAATATTGATTCACTTGTTAGAATGAAACAGTAGATCTCTTACTTGCAACTATATTTACTGAATGAGATTCGCTGATGTACTGATCACCTTCTGTGATAGATTTTTCTTTGCTACTCCTTATACTGCTGTAGCCCTTTGTAATTCACTTACTTCTGCCTTTCATGCATCTTTGCATACACATTCATATTCCATTACTGTCTTTCTTCTTTTTTTGATTTTTCTATTATGTTCACCTTATATTGGCTATGATATAAACATTGCTTATATATCAATCCAAATTAATTACAAAACAATTACAAAGTTGACTCTTAAACAAGTAAACACAAGTATTACTTAGTCGGCCCAAATATAGTTACTCGGTTACTGCAAACTAACTCGGTGACTTGCTGATACTTGGCATCCACTGCGTTACTCGGCATCATCATGCACTCGGTAGAAGTGGAGGCTCGGTCCATACTAACCACTTGGTCGTAGTTTCAAACTCGGTAAATACTGGAGACTTGGTAGATATAGTGTTACTTGGTAGAAACTAAATTTCCTATTTAACCGTGCAGCACTCGGTAAACACTGTTCAACTCAGATTACTCATTAAATAATGAGAGACTTTGTGAGCTCAATAAACACACAGAATCTGAATAAGTGTTGTCACTAATGACAATCATGCTTAATGCCAACACATACTAGTGGTGGGAAGCTTCTTAATATACTTGGAGGATGAAAGTTTAATATCTATTTTGAACAAAATCTTGATTAAATACCTTTTTAACTTAGCAAAGACTACCTTATAGAGCCATGTTTATGAACCAAATTTTGAGCTAGGTAGATTTCATGAAGTATCTTTTTGTGCAAAAACTCGTGATAAGGTCCTTACAAATTCAAACACTTTTTATGTAGAGGGTTAAAAAGAACAAGTGTATGTATGGTTGTTTTGTTTGAAAAATACATAGAAAAAGTAAGAGACATCCATTTGAAAATTCGTCTTATATTTTTAAATCTCTTCATAATAACAAACAATTACCAAATTGGTGAAAATGATTTGAAATCAAACGTTGCTGAATGTCAATTTCTACATGCTCTCATAGACTCAAACTATCTTTACAAGAAGATGACACTTGCATTGCCAAAGAGGTCCCCAAATTTGAATATCAAAGTCCTTTCAATAATCATAACCAAGGGGATAGTCTCCCAAATCTATTTGAAATGAGACTTGAATCAATGGATAGAAACTCCACATTTCACGATTATCATCATGGAGGAAACAATGACAGTATCAATAACGCCAACCAAGAGCCTAAGGAAACACTTGAAGAAAGGGCTAATCGAGTGGTTCAAGATAATTATTTTCTTTAAGTCATGGATAAACTAATAGATAGAGATAGGGAGAAGTTTTTCCTAACTCTAGCCCAAGAAGGGGTAAAGCTCCCACATGATTATGATGTGGATCAACTTAAGAAAAACAAAGAAGATGAAAAAATGATGAGTGCTATGACTCAACAATTGAGAATGTTCCAAGCATAGATTGACTTAATGAAAAAGGCCACTGAACCTAATCCATTCTCTATCAAGGCCTTGTTCCCATTTCCTTTTGACAAAAGCTTTGTCATGGCGCCTTTTCCTACCAATACAATCTTTCCTAAGTACGATAAATACATGGGTAAATCAGACCCACATGATCACCTTAGAGATTTTTGCACTCTTAGCATTGAATTCAAGCATAAAACCACATACCTAAAGAGACCTTTTCCAAGAAGTTTAGGAGGGCAAGCCATGGAATGGTTCTCCAAACTTCCACAAGGGATAAAGACTTTCGAGGAATTAGCCTCAAAATTTGTAACCCATTATTCTTACAACATAAAACATGAGATTACCATGCTCAAACTATGTGATACAAAACAGAAGGATGGTGAATCTTTCTTAGGGTTTCTTCAAATGTGGAGGATAGTTTTTGCAAGATATCCACGAAGTATCCCTGAAAAAGAGAAAATGGAAATATTTATGAAACAACTTAAATGTGGATATGAACTATACGCTCCAACTTCAATGTCCCCTTACATTTGAAAAACTTATTGAGAATGGGATTAAAATTGAAGATGTGTTGGTTAAGAGGGGAGAGATCAAATTGTTCAAAGATAATAAACCCTATACCAACACTAATAATAATCCTTATGTATCTAATTATACCAATAATAAAGGATCCAACAATCACAATGATAAACCTAAACTATGGTTGAAAAACAATAACAAAAATCTTGTGAATGATGAAGTTGTGGAGGCACACAACTTAAAGGATACCCCATTTAATTTATCAAGTGGAGAAAATTCTACATATAATGTGAATCAAATGACCAAAGCTCCTTTCAATAATACCAATTACAACAATAACAACAACAATGCTAACAACAATCCCTTCAATAATTCTAATGTCAAGAAGCCTAAGCCTTTCTTTTCCACTTATCAAAAGAGAAAATTCACCTTTTTAGGTGAACCATTGGAAAATGCATTAAGGACTTTGGTGGCCAACAAAATCATTACCCTACCCAAGTTAAGGCCATATGAACCCCAAATTAAGCCAAATTGGTGGAATGATTCTCACCATGTACCATCATAATAAGGGCCATAAAACTAATGAATGCATGAAATTGAAACATCTTGTGCAAGACCTAATTGGTGATGGGATGATAAAAGTTGAAGGGCCCCAAAATAGTGAAGATCATATGGCCTTCAAAAATCCTTTCCTAAACCACAAAAAGGGTGAGTCATCAAACAACAGTCAAAATTATAAAAGAGGTAATGAGAAGGTCAATTTTTCTCACACCTATGATAACATAATTAATACTTTAGATAGTGATGAAAATACCATAAATGTTATCGTAGTAAAGGAGAAGCCAAGGGAAGAAACATATAATGTTGTAACTACGAGGCAAGCATAAAAAATTACTCTACATGGAAATGCCCCAAGAATTGTTCTACCAAATCAAACCTCATCTTCATCATTAAAACAATATAATTTGGTAGACCAATTACAACGTACCCCTGATCAAATTTCTACTTTAGAATTGCTCAAGCTTTCACCAACTCACAAGGAGATTCTAGAAAAAGGCTTGGTAGAAACTAATGTGCCTCTAAATTTAGATGCAGAAAAATTTCAAAACATGGTGGGGCATCTTATTGCACCTCATTGCCTATCTTTTTCATAACAATATTACATGTCATTAAACCACCCACAAAACTTGCCTTTGCATATAGAGGTTCTAATTCACAAGCATAGAGTAAAAAGAGTCCTTATTGATGGAGGGGTCAGGTTCAATATTTGTACCCTAAACTTGGTAAAAGCCTTAGGATTTTCTGAGGAGGCTATTGACCCAAAGAAAAAGATAACTATAAAAGCCTATGATGATGAAGAGAGAGCTTCTAAGGGTATCATAATATTTCCTATTAGAGTTGGTCCAATGCAAAAAGCGACCATTTTCCAAGTCTTAGACCTCAAGTTGACTTACAATATTCTATTAGGGAGGCCATGGATTCATGAAATGCAGGCCGTGCCTTTGACTTGTCACCAATGTCTCAAATTCCCCTATCTAGGACAAGAAATCATGGTAAGCGGTGACTCCAACCCCTTTCAATATTGTAATAACATGAATCCTATCAATGATTCTTTAGTCCCACATAATGAAAAAGCTTCTATTCCTCAAAGAATAGAGTAAGGTCAAAGTTCAAAAGATCTTCCATCTTTGAAGGGGAAATAAAAAGAAGAAAAAGAGGTTGTTGTTGAAAACATCCAAAGTCCTACTAACCTGGCTACATCGACAAAAGGAAAAGAAAAGGTTAGTGACGAAAGTGCTCTTGAGAAGCAGAAAGAAGACAAGGCTAAATCCATCAAAATATACACCAAAGATACCCATTACCAAAAGATGGACCATATGATGAAAAAGTTTGAAAATCAATGTCAAATCAAACAAAAGGGAGTAGGTGAATACTCCTTATCCATGATGGACCTACCCTTATCTCAAAAATCATATAGAAAGTCATCTAATCTACCTCATAAATACAATGATCACCAAAAGATGGACCATATGATGAAAAACTTTGAAAAAAAATTTCAAATCAAACAAAAGGGAGTAGGTGAATACTGCTTATCCATGATGGACCTACCCTTATCTCCAAAATCATATGGAAAGTCATCTAATCTACCTCATAAATAAAATGATCACTTTGTGACGGTGAATACATCTTCATTCATGGAGGAAGAAGACAATGAAATCCTAAATTGGCTATATAAGGATGATGAATCAAGTACCCATGAAAGACCAATAAAGCAGAAATTAAGAAAGATGCATCCACATATAGCTTTTCTTGTAAAAGTGGAGTTGGGAAAATTGTTGAAAGTTGGGTTTATAGAGCCATTGATTATGCCCAATGGATTTTAAACATTGTGTTAGTTGCAAAAGAAAACAAGTCGATCATAATTTGCACAAACTTTAGGGATCTCAATATTACATGTCCTAAAGATGACTTTCCATTACCAAACATACATGCTATTGTAGATTTGACAGTAGGCCATTCAATGTTCTCACTTATGGATGGGTTTAGTGGCTATAATCAAATAAATATAGCACCTGCAGATCAAGACAAAGCAGTATTTACATGTGCATGGGAGACATTCTATTGGAATGTTATGCCTTTTGGTCTAAAGAATGCTGGAGTGACCTATCAAAGAGTTATGACAACCATATTTCATGACATGATGCAAAAGTTCATGGAGGACTATGTTGATGATATCCTTGCTAAATATCACTCAAGAAAAGGACATCTACCCATCTTACAGAAATTTTTTGAAAGATTGGAGCAATTTAAAGTAAGGTTAAATCTAAAGAAGTGTGCATTTGGTGTTCAATTAGGAAAGCTACTAAGGTATGTTGTTTTAGAAAAAGGAATAGAGGTAGACCCCACCAAATTCAAATCCATCATGGAAATGGAAGCACCTAGAAACACAAGCCAGATGAGATCTCTCCAAGGCAGGATCCAATCCATTCAAAGGTTCATATCTCAATTAGCAAAAAAGTGCCATAATTTTACTCAACTCCTTCATAAGGACATAGTTTTCAAATGGCATGAGAAATGTGAAGAAGCTTTCAACTTATTGAAGAAATATCTAATGAATCCTCCAACTTTGATGCCACCTATAATAGGAAAGCCTTTAATTATATACATTTTAGTGACTGAACAATCATTAGGGGCACTCTTGGCACAAGAAGATGAATTAGGAAAAGAAAAGGCCATATACTACATCAATAGGACTTTGGTAAAATATGAGTTGAACTACACCTTCATCGAAAGAGCATTTTTGGCCATAGTTTTTTCTTCCCAAAAATTGTGCCACTATATGTTATCCCACAAGATTCGACTCACTACAAAGATTGATCCCTTGAAATATCTTCTTAGCAAAACAATATTGAATGGAAGACTAGCCAAATGGGTCATGGTGCTAAGTGAATTCGACATAGAATATGTGGACTGAAAATTTATCAAAGTCCAAGTCATAGCTAATCAATTAGAAAAATCACCATTACAAGATGACCATCCAATACAAGTGTAATTTCTAGATTCAAAAATTGTGAATGTTCAAGAAAAAAAATGGAAATTATATTTTAATGGTTCCTACACACAACATGGATCAGGAGTAGGCATACTTTTGATTACTCCTCAAGGATCCACAATTCATAAATCATACAAATTTCTATTCCCATTCAAAAATAACATAGCTGAGTATGAAGCATTGGCCATTAGAATAAAATTGACATTAGAATGGAAAGTGACAGAACTACAAGTCTATGGAGATTCACAATTAGTTATCAATCAAATAAATGATGAATACCAAATGAAAGGTGACAAGATGATACCTTACAAAAATATGGTTGAGGATCTCAAGAAATACTTCACTCTCATCACATTTGAGCAAGTACCAAGAGGGAAGAATAAAGCAGTAGATGTAATGGCTACTTTGGCATCACTTCTCCAAATACTAGATCAAAGCGCTAGATATGAATTCCTGGTAGAAGAAGTTGAGAAACCTACATTTGACCCCACCCTTCCTCATACCATTTTTTGGCTAACCAGACATGAATCACCTTGGTATGGAGACATTTATACTTACTTAAAAGACCAAATCCTACTCATAGACCAAATCATGAACCAAAAGAAAAGCTTTATCTAGAAAGTCGCTCATTATACCTTAATATCTGACACATTGTATCATAAGAGTCTTGATGGAATGCTTCATAGATGTCTAGAGAAAGAGGAATCAGATATAGCCTTATGAGAAATTTGTAAGGGGATTTATAGGTCACATTTGAATGGTTTAATCTTAGCTAAAAAACTTCTTAGGATAGGATATTTTTGGCCTACCATGGAGAAAGATGCTTGTCACTTTTCTAAAACTTGTAGAAAGTATCAATATCATGGGAACTTGATACATGTACTAGCACAAGAGCTTCATCATTTGATGACACCTTGGCCATTTTATCAATGGGCTCTATACTTAATAGGGATGATTTATCCACCATCTTTAAATGGTCATAAATTCATTATCACGGCAACATAGTACTTTACCAAATGGGTGAAAGTTGTACCATTATCAACTGCTACAGGAAAATAGATATTCTTGTTTATTCTAAACCACATAATATGTAGATATGGTGTCCCACACGCCATCATAACGGATAATTCCAAGCACTTCAAAAAGAAGGATTTAAAGGAGTTATGCACAAAGTTTCAAATGATACAACACTCATCTTCAATATATTACCCCCAAGGTAATGGACAAGCTAAAGAAACAAATAAGAACATCTTAAAGATATTGAAGAAAACAATGGACAATTTAGGTAGAGATTTGCATATAGAAATAAACCCGACCTTATGGGCTTATAGGAAAAGTATCAGAACACCAACAAGAGATACACCATTTTCCTTAGTCTTTGGAATAGAAGTAGTTTTACCTTTGGAGGTAGAACTTCCATCCTTAAGAGTATCTCTACATGGTTTGATAAGTGAGGAAGATTATAGAGTTGCTAGGTAACATGAACTAGACCTGCTAGATGAAAAATAGCAACAAGATTTTGATCACTTGAATGTATATCAAAACTTAATGTCAAGGACTTATAACAAGCATATCAAGTCAAGAACATTCCAAATAGGTGACTTAGTTTTGCGAGAGAATCCCAAGAATCAAGCAGAAAGAGAAAAGAAAGGGAAATGGGAAGCAAACTGGTTACGACCTTTTGTGATCACTTCATCTTTTGGGACAGGCACCTATAAATTAGCTGATTGAGATGGAGAAGAGTTACAAGAAACTATCAATAGCATTCATCTCAAAAGGTTCTACACATAAAGAAGATGTAAGGGACAAAGAGAAAAAGAGTACCAAAAATATCAGATGGAAAGCATCCTATTTATTTTATATAGTCGAAAGAGATCTTGAAAATACCAAAAACATTAAAAAGTAAAAAAGAACAAACAAATCATAAATGCAGAAAAGATCAAAAATAGTGGAAAATTGAGCATGAAGAATGCCAAAAACATTCATATATGATCCTCAAAAAGATGTTTTCTTGGTGAAAACCTAGCAAATAGGCGCCTTGATGATATGGAAAGAAAAAAATTGAAAAAAGACAACATACAAAAAAAATTAGAAAAAGAGAAAAAGTACCTTGGTGAAAACCTAGCAAATAGGCGCCTTGGTAGCAAAAAAAAGAAAAAGCTTTAAAAATAGAAAAATAAAGCAAGATCCATTCAATCAGTGAAAACCTGGTAAACAGGTGCCATTGAAAGTCCAAGTCAATTACATACCTAGCAGTCATCCTTGTAAATATTGCATTCTCCAGAATTTTAATATATTGCATAATAAAACCCTACAATTGAATTTGCAAAGTACCTAAAGATTTTGGTCACCTAATCTGAAAATTGTCTTAAGTCCAACATCGAAGTCATATCAAACTGGGGGCAATCTACTCTCAAGGAGGAAGGATTCATCAAAAGAAAATTTCAATTAGTCATCGAATCAATTCATCAAATTACAAGTGAGACATTCAATCAAATTTTAATTCCAATCCAATTTGAACCAAACACAAAATTTGATCTGAGATCGTACACGACCCTATCTTTATCAAGATTATAATTATGAAATGGATGGAACTACCCTTGAAATATGGATTTGAAAAACATTGCAAATTTTTTTCTAAAATTTTGACTTGATTGATGAAATCATGTCTTTCTAGCGAAATCGATGAAAGTTTTTAAATTAGATAAGCTATGATGAAAGCGTGAAATTTTATTGATTTCTGAATGACTGTCTTAAAATCAAAGTTTTAAGGAATGTATTATTTTTCTAAGGACATGATCATCAAAGAATCATCAAGGACTTGTACATATGATGAAACTAAGATTTTTGTTTGTTTACGCAAAAGGATACATTGGATATTTTGATGTTCAATATCATAACACAAAAATCCACTTGCAACATAGAATTTGACAAAATCAGTATTCACACTCTCATGATTGACTTCAATCAGTGATAGTGGTACCAGAAAAAGATGGGAAAGCAATGAAAGAGGTGAAAGAAGTATTCATATCATCATGGTTGAAATAGTGATGGTTGTAATAAATCAAGATTCCAAAAATTGCTCAATGATGAATATAAGCTCCAAATTTTTGAATAGTGATAGTTAGTTGCATACATCCTAGATTAAATGCATTTAAAGTATTTTCCTTTCTTAGCATAAAAAATAAATTACACGAAGAAAAATAGAAAGGGGGTTTAGTCAAATCAAAGATCAAATGAGCATCAAAAACTATATGTGATCGAGTGTGTTAGAAGTCAAAAACAATAAAAAAACAAAGGTGCATTCCATTAGTTCGCTTGCATTTGTTAGATACATGTTATCTTGCATTCATTTAAAGTTTTTCCACCATATAGTTCAAATAGATTCATTTCATTAGTTTGCATTCATTTTAATCTAAGTTCATTACATATAGCTTACATCATTTTCATAAACATTAATTGCATTAAGTTGCAATCATCATTTATATCTTACATAAATTTCATTACATTAAGTGCATTAGGTCACATTCATCATTTAAAATCAAAATCATTAAGATCATTGCATTAGGTTGCATTCAATTTAAAAATTCATTTCATTTAGTATGCATTCTTTAAATCATTCACATTAAATCCATTATGCATTTACCATTGCATTCATTAATTAACAATCATTGCATCCATTAAGTCATTTCATTCAAATAGACGTAAATTCATCATTAGGTGCATATCATTTAGTTCATTTTAGCATTGTACATTGCATTATTCATTTAAATCTATTCATTTAATTACATCATCCATTATATAACATTATATTCATTAACATCATTCATCTATATCATATATAACATTTAGGATCATTAATCATTAAATATCCATAATAATTATCCATACATCATATAGGTCCATAACATTTTACATCACATTTGCATACCATAAATCTATTGCATTCATATCTAGTAAATACATCCATATATCCATAAACACCATTACATCACATTATTCATTATTCCTTGCATCATCATCTAACACATTTATATATCATTTCCATCCATAAAGCATTAAAATACCATAACATTACAAGAATCATTAAATTCATATTGCATCCATTCATCTATTCTATGTCATACATAAGACAACCATTTAAGCATAAATAGAACATGTGCAACCATCATAAAACTACATTTTGAAAAGCATAAAACAAATCATATAGGAGATACAACCATATAGATCTACATATCATAGTAAAACACCTAAAAAATAAGGTCCAACACATGATGACATCACATAAAGTAGATCTATCAAAACTGAGAATCAAAGTCTATGGAATCATCATCATAAATCAATGGAGTATCAAAGTCTATGATATCAACATGAAACAACAAAAAATCAAAGTCCATCAAAATATCAACAAGTATCAACTTATAGGGAACATCAACTGATCAAAAGAATACAATAGAGTCCAATGTCTCGATATTCAAAATATGATCATCATGTACATCAATGAATAAAATTTTATATATATATATATATATATATATATATATATATATATATATATATATATATATATATATATATATATATATATATATATATATATATATATATATATATATATATATATATATATATATATATATATATATATATATATATATATATATATATATTAGAATGGATCAACTGGCTGAACCACCAGCACCATTATCACCATTAGGACTAGGACTAGTATCAGGAGGATGACTTGAACTAGCCTGTAGCCCATGTTGACTCATAGGGGCCATAAAAGCCTACATCATACTATTGATCTGGCTAACCTAATGTCTAATCTTAGACACATCTGATTGTAAGGCTCAAACATATGATGCAGCTGCCAGAGCCTCTAAACTAGAACCCTATGTAGGAGTCTGTGGTGGAGGCATGGAAGAAGATGGTATCACTAATACATTTGGGGTGAAATTGCGATGGCAATTTGTGACAGCAGGCAAATTTTATGTGGTTTTGGCTTCTTTTTTTTCAAATATAACCTGACACCATCACAATTGCGACATTAACGGGATATAAGTCAAAAAAAAAAGGAGATTGTTGGTCATTTTAGCACTGAGAGGGATTCATCTATTGGGCAATTTCTGATTGTTCTGCGGTGAGATTTTTCATACATAGGTATGATTTTCAAAACTCTTCGATTTGGTATTAAAAAAATATTGTCACAGTTAATTTCTATGAAAATTTCATGCTTTCTATTATATTTTCCCAGGGCACTTTAGTTTTGGGTTTGCTTTTAAACCTCTTTTCTTTCACTCTATTTCGTTCGATCCAACAAAGGCAAAGAAAGAACATTGTCTTCGTAGGCAGAATTTGCCGCAACTTCTCATATCAGAGGTTTTATTTTAAACCTCTTTTCTTTCACTCTATTTCATTTGATCCAACAAAGGCAAAGAAAGAACTTGGTCTCCACAGGTAGAATTTGCTACAACTTCTCATATCAGAGGGTGATTTGAGTCAAACCTAGAAATATTTGTATATTTATACATACACAAAAAAATGACAATGAATACCCCTCCACCTCTGGATGTATATCCTTCTACTCCTCTTCCTCCCCTCCGCCTCTGGATGTATATCCTTCTGCTCCTCTTCCTCTGGGGCTTTATGGTTAAAGGTAAAGGGCCCATCTAGTGGAGATACTAATTTTGTGGAGGCAGATACATATTCAGTACATTCTTCCATGTGTACTAGAGATGCAACCAAATTTTATGAGACACAATTTCAAATGTACATTGACGAAAGGGTTGAAATGCATGAAAACTATACAAAGGTATTGGTCCACAATGATCAATTGATAGATGTATTAGGAAGGTTACAATATGGTTCTTATAGGAATACAATAACATAGGGAGAATCATCTGCTCTCATTGAGGAACTTGCTAATATAAAATTAGAATTGGAGGAAGCTCCTACAAAGCTAGTATAGAGATATGTGAAGTTGGGACAATAGAGAATTATAGCTAAGGATAAGGTTAAGACTATGGTTAGAGGTAATCTTTCTCATTTACTAAAAGGTATCATTATATATCTCCCTAATGTCTATTCTTCATTTCAGTCATTACTGAAAGTGCAGATAGATATGAAAAATCTTTGGATGACCTAGGAGAAATAGGTCAAGCTACCATGTTACTACAAAGTCAAATTGATAGTCTCAAAACTATAGTTAGGTTAATCTTTAGTATTCTCCAACAGATCAAAGACCTATGAAAGAAGCATGATATGTTAGTGGTTAAGGTACAATATTTTCAAGGGAAGATGATGATAATGAGGGAAAAGATTAAAGTGTTTAAAGAGCTAGAACATTTCACTATCCCCTCTTTTCTTAATAAGGATTATGCCTTAAAAGACTTCAATAAATGATCAAATGAGTATGACTGTATTATTGACATAGTCATTAGAAAAATGGGAAGTGGAGATGTTCTAAATAAAGTTATATACTATAAGGCTATTGATCATTTCATTTCTACTGAACGTGTGTTTGCTAAGTTCATCCATGATGTTCAGGTGATTGTTGATGGGAAATACAAGAAATCTAGTGAAAGGGTGGTATATATCAAAGATTTTAATTGGCTCACAGTATTTTCAATTAATTCATGGTGTGAAAAGTATTTCTAGAAGGATGAGGTAGGCATAGATATAGGGAATAAAAGGACAAAAAGAGCATTATTGATCTTGATGGTGAGGTGTAAAGATGAAGTCATGAGTTAGATATTTTGAGTGAGAACTTTCTAGTAGCTGGAAAAATGTACAACCAATTTGGTGTGCTCCTTTGTTCCCTCGTCTACACTATTTTCTTTACCAGCTTTTCCTAGTCACTTCACTATGTCTGATTTTGCAAGTGTACATGATGCAACATTGTTTTCTATGTAGAATCACTTTACAGGAATAGTAAAGGATTTTTCATTCTGTTAAGGTTATGAAATAATGCATTAGGGCATATTACATTGTAATGAAATTGTCTTTTGATAAGAGTCAATAGCCAATAGCTTATTTTTGCTTCCTATTTTTATAAAGGGAATCATGGATGTGAACTTGAAAGAATTTTGTACTTAGTTCTTATGGAGAGAATAGTTGCAGTTTATGGTCTAATATCAAATAGAGTTTTCCAATTACAGAAAGTTAATGAAAAATCATATCATGAGTTGTCTCCTATTTTATTCTCTTGTTAGTTCATGAATTCTTTTATCCATGATAGATTAATTGATCTTTGTAGACTTACTATGAATGTATGATTTGTAATTCAAGGTTTCCTTCAAGGAAGGAATTAAATCCTTGTAGATCATAGGGATAATTTGAAAGTAATAGTGATAAAGATGATTTTTTAGACAAACCACTTTTTGAAGGAGAATAAAAAATGGATACAAAACAATTCTATTTTTTAAAAAATATATTTATAAACTAGAAAAAAATGCTAAGTCATTAGTTTAGACCATCTTTAAATTCTTAATGGTTTTGTAGTAGTAGATGTCTAGAAGTGTAGTCTTTTTTTTTAGAAGGTTCATCTCAGTGTCAAAGTTGGCCAAAAAGTTGGACATGGTATTGTGGGATCACCCTATCACATGATTGTGCAAAATTAGAAGACTAATAAGTACTTCCAAGGGTTCCAATATAACCCAATAACATACTCAGAATGGATAACACACATTCACACAATTTCTCTACAAGGATCTAGACAATGACCAAGAATTGAAAGAGGCTAAGCCAATAAAAAACCATGACTAAACAAAGAGGAGACTAATCCAACCTTAGAATCCATCTAATTGATGTTCATTTACAATCTAGGTAAATGTTCCTAAAAGGTTAATCATACACATAATTTTTAGCTAACCATAAGCAAACTAACCAAGAACCATTAGGGAATGAACCCATAAACATAATAAATTCATTTGGTCTTAAAAACTAGTTGGAAAGGCTAACTGGGTGTAAACATTGATTCAGGCAGAGGTGTTGGTTAGCGGTGGAAATGCTAGTTAGTGGAAATATTGAATGGTAGCTAGTAAATGTCTAAGACATGAATATTCCTAGACTAGTGAGTTGCATGTACTAATCCAACATGTGCAAATGCTGATTAGCATAGATGTTGACACAACAGAGTTGTATGGCAATGAACAAATCAGAGACAGAATAGTAGATCATTATGCCTATGTAGATCATCAATAGTGTTTTCCATAGTCGATTTAATAAAATATTGTTTAGAATTTGCAATACATAGCTTTATCATGCTAACTTCATCTTGTATTTTCATCCTCAGCTCATTACCATATCAGGCTACTTTCTCATAATCCAACTCATTATGCCCTGAAGTGATGGAAATCTTGTACAACTTTTTAGTGTAGACTTTCACACTTTATTCCCTTTGTCATACTTTTTGCAAATAAGCTCGAGTTGATAGTCACTGAGTAAAATCTTGGTCTTCATCTTACTCACCATTCTATTCCACCTAGTGATTGTCTCTCTGTCATCTCTCCTTCTCTCATATTGTACCTCCTTCCAATAAAATGTTACATGTCCTTATAGCTTAGCTTGAGAAACCTTCACACTCATAGGGTCCTCTAAACTCATCATATTTGAAATACTCCATTTCTGTCAGCCAATCATCCATTCATCTAGTTTCAAGCTTCCTATGAAGCTTGGTAGTTCCATCCTCATTCTTTTCCCAATGTTGGAGATGTCTTTTAATAGATTCGTCTCCCATGCACCTAGTTCTGCATCTACATTTTCATCTTCTTGTCCTACAATTCCTACTCCATCTTCTTTGCTCTCACTTCTAGCTCTTTCATAAACTCAGCCTCTTCTCCTGTTACTTTTAGGGTATACATCCTCACTTGTACTCTCCTTATGCCTTCTGTTGCTACAAAAATCTCTACCACTCCTCTCCTTGGAGGCATTTTTTGGCCCTGTCTCTCTCTCTCTCTCTTACTTCCACAACTTTCAACCCTCTTGAAGCACCAATATTCGATCAATTCAATGCACTTGAAATTGAGGGGAATATTGTGCTGTTGTAAACTCATGTAGCATTTAGGGAAGTTGTCTTGCAATGGCTTAGTGCAATTGTCTTGTAACTCATACTCAGCTTACTTCTTGCCATAGGTCAATGGCAACATGCACATATATCAATGGCAACATGCACATATATCCTTGCGAATGATAACACATGCTTGCTACAACAAATATACTGGACAGCTGATTCGTATGCAAAATGTGGAAATATAGACGAGGCACATGAACTCTTTGAACAAATTCATCTAAGAAATGTGGTATCATGGAATGCCAGGATTGCATGATATGTAAAAAATGGATTTTTTGAAAAGGCTTTAGAAACTTTCAAGCAAATACTATTTCTAATGATTTATTGCTACTCTATTTTGGTATTTGATGATTTTCCATGCTTAAACATTTAATGTCATTATGGTTATATGAATGGATTCTTTTCCTTAGAACAATATCATCTTCAAAATCCTATATGAAATCTATATGACCATTTCATTTCTTCAATATGTGCTATGGATGTCCCTATCTAACTATATATCTTTTAATTGCATATAATAACTAATTTATGTGCTTTTTCATGACTATGTTTGACTCATATAATTGTGATCTCTCTAGCACAACGATGTCATTTAATGTCTTGCTAAAGCTTGTAAATTTTGTTCCTTTTTCCATGTCATGTAATATGTCTTGCCTTGTAGCTTATATGTTTTGAAATTGTGGTTAGGCCTTGTAGCTTATATGTTTTGATTGCTGGAGAGCTTCTAGAGCTAAGCAAGAAGACCATTGCACGAGTTATAACCGCACGCTCAGGTATGAAAATTGTATATTTTTTAATCTAATGTATATTTTAACTAGACTTTTAGCTTATATGTTTTGAAATTTCTTTTAGTGGCTTAATGTTGTAAGGTCTCTTGAAATAAGACCTGTAGGTGGTTGGTCAAAGTTTTACAAATAATCTTATCCAAAAATTTGCCTAGAGCAATTGACTGAATGTTATAAAAGGTGATTGGGTTAAATGTCTTAGGAATAAAGTCAAAGAAAGTATTTTTAAAATATTAAAGTATTTAACTAGGTCTAAGAAGATTTGTGTACTTTCGACAGTTTTTCTTAGTTTGTGAAAGTTGTAGACTGAAGTTTTCATAGCCCAATTTTTGCTTCCTGCGAAGAAAGATCATGTCAGATAATATAAGTGAAGAACAAAATAGGGAGACAATCGCTAGATTGTGGTCTAACTTGAAAAGAAAAGGTGATGGAAAATGTTATTGTCCTTGCAAAATTTGTAAGGGCTTAAACCATAGAAGACTGCTAATCAAAACAGTTAAGAGACATTGTAGGGAGAATGGTCACATTGAAGGGGGGCATGACTATCATCCACTAGTAAGTTGTTCATTATATCATTTTAACAATTTATATACATATGAAATCACTTGATGATGAGTTGATGATCATGGTTTATTTATGTTAATCAATTTTATATAGGTTGATCTCCCCAGTGAAGTACATGATATGAACCACAACAATCCGAAGAATATGGTTTTTGAAGTGGAGGAACATGGAGGTGCGAATATCCAAGGTGAAGATAATGATCCCATGGAAGATGACGATCATGTGCCAGAAAACACAATTGAAAATGATGGTATAAATACATTGATCCATGACACATTTAGTCCAAGCATATCTGATCATGATGATGATGATAGCCTCGATGTACCTCTACTTGAGAAGGCATATGAGCCCCTATACAAAGACTCCCAAAAAACTCTTCTCTCTGCTGTATTGTTGTTGTTGAACTTGAAGGTTATGAATGGTTTATCCAACATAACAATGTCACGTATGTTAAGGTATTTCATATATGTCTTTATAGTTAACAAAGGGTGAATAATGTACCACTAATATTGTTTATATTAACAACTTATATTTTTTACTGTAGATTGATAGGCGAGTTTCTATTACCACCATCAAATATTCTACCTCGCTCATATCGAGAATTATCTGCTGTTATGAAAGATATTAGAATGGAGTATCAAGCAATACATGCTTGTCCCAATGATCATATTATATATTATAAAGAACATGAATTTGCAACACAATGCCCTGTATGTCATACGAGTAGATATCAAACAGATCGAATAACAAAAAAGGTGCCTCACAAGGTTCTTCATTACATCCCCATTATTCCACAGATGCGACAATTATTCAGGTGTAGTAGCTTGGCATAATTTATGGATTACCATGCATGCAATAGAAGTCAAGATGACATTATTCGAATCCCTGTGGATGCTTCAGCATTTATGCACATAGAGGAAAAGTGGAAACACTTCAAAGAAGAACCTCATAATCTCAGGATTTCATTAGCAGCAGACGGTGTCAATCCATTTGGAGAGATTAGATCTGTTTGCTCGGTGTGGCCTATTTTTGTTATCAACAATAACATTCCTCCGTGGATGTTAATAAAGAGGGAGCACATTATGTTGGCAATGATTGTTCCAGGTATTTTATCATTTGATAGTTATTAATTTACATGTACTTACAAATCTTGCAGTAAAATGGTCACAATAATTATGTAATGTTACTATTCATTCAAGTAGGTAAATATCAAGTTAAAGATATGAATGTATATATTGAGCCTCTTATCGACGAGTTGGTGGAGTTATGGAATAGTGTCACTATGTATGACGTGTCTAGACCAATAGGACAAAGACAATTTCAATTCCATGCAATACTTGTATGGACAATACATGATGCCCCAGGGCTAACACATCTTTGTGGTATGTTATAGTGAATTCAAGTTGCACATGATAATTCTAATTATAAAAATCAACATATTTAATAATCCAATTATATCATTATCTTGTAGGTCTTCAAACAAAGGGAAAATTTGCATGTCTAGTTTGTGGTCCAAAGATGAAATCTCGTTATTCAAAAAGTTTAGGAAAGCAGGTGTTTGATGAGTGTAGACACTTCCTCCACAGGAATCATAAGTATCAAAGTATGGAAAAATATCTTTTCAATGGGAAAGAAGAGACTACATCAAAGCCACGAAGAATGACACCTCGCCTATGGACATTGGAATATAATAGAATTAATCATCGAGGTAATGTCGTTCCACCTAATGGTTTATGTTTTTAGTTTATATATTTTTATTGTGATTTTTGTTTACTAATTATGTAATTGATGATCATGAAGGTCGTCAAGGTACTACTGACAACCTTCCAAAGGGACTAAAAAGCTATCCCGGACAATTTAGTAGGTTGCCCTACTACGAGCACTTACAAATTGTGCATTTGTTTGATCCTATGCATATTGAAAAGAATATAACAAAGACATTGTAGAAAATATTGGATGGAAGGCATGACAAAGAAAAAATTGTCAAAATTTGTAATGACATTCATGAATCCAATCATGCACTGAAGAATTTCATTCACTCAAATAGAAATATAGATCAGATTAATATAAGTGCCCTTCCTTGGTTATTAACGAAGCAGCAAAGTGATGCCATAAAAGAAGTCATACGAAAAATTTGATTTCCCACAGGATTTTCTACAGACATAAGCAATCTCATATCAAAGAAAAGTGAATTTGGGCTAGGGCTCAAAACGCATGATTGGCATACTTTCATCAAGGTAAGTTATGTTCTTCTGTATTTACAATATATTCATAAACTACGTGTACTGTTCATTATGTTATGTTAGAAAACAATGAAATGATTGGTTTATAATTACTACAGTATGTGCTACCTCTATCTCTCCTAGAACACTTCAAAAATAACATCAAACAAGTGATATATGATCTTGGAAAATACATGAGGTAAGCAGTAATATTTGTTCAATTTGTTGTATATATTTATTATATTCGCGATTTGTTTTTCTTGCTATGTAATCTATTGTATATTATTTTGTAAATTCTCGTATTTATATATTTTTTGTGACTTGAATCTCTTAATGTAGGTGGTTTTCATCTAAAGAAATCCATAAAGAAGATATAAACTATTGGAAGAGAAGAATTCCTCATTTACTATGTGAAATGCAAAAGTGTCTACCTCCAACTTTTTTCAATGCACAAGAACACTACCTCATACACCAAGTTGAGGAGATTGAATTGTGTGGACCTATACACACTAGGTCAATGTGGATGGTTGAGAGGCACTTGAAATCTTTGAAGGCTTTGGTTCGACAAAGAGCACATCCTGAGGGTTCTATGGTAGAGGGATATATGGTATACCAGACTATGGTGTACATTACTGAATATCTTCCTAAGTTCGCTTCAAATATCCATGTAGATCACATTTGGGATCTCGACCCTTTTAAAAAATTCAAAGGGGAGTACTTGATGGGAAAAGGTAGATTGAGGAAAGTGAGAGGTAATAAATTATAAGATGTTATTGTAATAAATTATTTCTTAATCTTTAAAATAAATTGGTTGTAAGTCGTCTATTTTTTTTTTGTACAATTGCTCAAGAGTGGGATACACTACATTTGTATATTGCAAACAATCTTGATTGGATGATGGTATGGATTGAATGATGTCAACATTCTAGTCACACATTAACATGGGAAGGTGTATCCTCATTGGTTAAAGAAGCTCATCGTAATGGAGATTCCAATGTTACGCAAAGGGAAATAGATTTAGCATATGGTTTAAGAGATTTCTAGGTACGTACAAATTTATTAATCACCCGTATGTTTATCAACTCACGATACAATAATTTTGACATGTTTCACATATTATTGCAAGTTAAACACCACAAGGGTATGTTCTGTAATGGTTAGAAATTTTGCATCAAAGTGTTGGATTACATGAAGAAAAATTATGATTCTGGAATAACTGTAGTCTTTCAAGTGACTAATATTTCATCTAGAAATGACTTACATCCTTGAGAGTCTGAAAATTGATACTATGGCATTTTGGATGATATACTTGAGTGTGACTTTAGTTCATTCAAATTAGTACTCTTCATTGTCAAATGGTACTGGCTACGACTTAATCCAAATGATCCTGATAGAACTGTTATTGAACATGATAATGAATTTACAATGGTTAATACAAGGTCATTTGTGCTAGTTGGGGATGAGCCCTATGTTCTTCCAAGCCAATGTGAGCAGGTATTTTACTCAGAGGTTCCACATAAACTGGGTTAGTCATTTGTTGTTAGACATGAACCGAGAGGAAGGCCGATAAAGTATAATGCGATGGAAGAAGAAGATACCGATGAAGTAGAAGATGATGTAGATGATGATCATGATCCACAATTATTGGATGATGTTCTTGACACAAATTTTCATGAAGAAGAAGAAGATGATGATGATGATGATGCTGCTACTAATGATGATGATGAAGATGATGTTGATGTTGATGATGACGATGACGACAATGATGACGATGACGATGACGATGACGATGATGATGATGACAAGGATGATGATGATGATGATGACGATGAGGATGATGATGATGAAATTTAGAGGTATGCCATCAATCCTTAATCTATTTAATATTCATTTCTTGATAGAAATATATTTGTCTTATATGGTTACATAGTTTATTCATTATCTATTTAAAAGCTACAAGTTTCAACTACAAATAGAATACTGCTAATCTAAATTAACTATTAATCTAAATTAATTAAATAAAAATATTTAAAACACATATTGATGCATGAATGTATTGAGCCTTATTTTCTTTTAGGTCAAAAGCATTTGTAAGTGTTTAGTTTAGAAAAAGAAAGTCATTAAATATCTATAAAAGGAAGTTGTACCTAGAACAAAATTCATAGGGAAAACATAATATAAGTGCTTACCTAATATTTTGGTTAATAATTTTGCCTCTATAGGTGATGCAGAGACCCTAGGTGGACTTGCAATCATTCATAACAAGAGGGACTTCCATAGTGTTCTCACAACACCAACCAAGCATCTTCATAAGATCAATCTCCTTGATCTAAGCCAACTCCATAACCTATCAAAGTGCACACCAAATCCTTATGCCACCTTAGGTTCTACATCTTTGGAATAATCCCAATGTCCCTCAATCCATCCAATGGATTCATCCAAGCAATCTGATCAAAAAACTATCAAATGCTCACAATGCCTCAATAGGCTCCAAACTTGACTTCACCTTAACTAAGTGTTTCCTCCACCTCCAAACACATCAAAAAACTTCAAATAGCATGTCCCCAAGGTTACTAAGCCCTCAACTCATCAGCTGATACAAAAACCCAATTTTAGCCCTTCAGTAGGCCTACTTCCCTAGTAGCCCTTCAATAGGCCTACTTCCCTAGTAGGCTTATAATGTGAGCCTGATTTAAGTGTTATAATGTGTACCTTTTAATGTTTTTAATTTTTATGTGATGCTTATGATGGATGTGATTATGATTATGATGTGATTATGCTCACCATAATTGAATTACATTTGTAGGAAATTGAACCCCTTTCAGGAGCATCCCGCATAGTCTCATGGATCGACAGGTATAAGTCAATACACCTTATAGAAAGTCTATTTAATACACTTATCAATAGTAATATTGATGTCTTCTAAGATCTCTCCCATTTGCAGGTACCAGTGAATAGGTATTTTCCAAAAGTGTCTTCCTCAAGTGAGGGAAATATAGGAATAGAAGAGGAAAGTGAGACATGCAGTTTATCTAGAACAGGGAGATTAACTAGAGGTCAAAGGACTAGAAGGAAATTCAATAAACGCATGAAATTTTTCCTTGCTCAAGGGGGGTCATGTTCTTATGATGATGAGACAAAAGATGACATCGAGGTGCCCTTGAGGTACCAACATCTACAGAAACATTGGGTACCCAAGGAACTTCCTCCAATAAACACTGATTTTTGTGTTAACGAGAGGATATATTGCATAGCACCATCATCATTACATGGTTTGGGCCTATTTTCTATGGACGGCATAAAGGTGTCTTACAACAAAGTTTCTGAATTGATGGAGTATGTTGGACCATGTTACGATTACAAAAGTTGGATGCATATTGTTCAATATAAAAAAAGTATGCATAGGTATGCACTCTCAGCAAATTATATACAACAGAAAGACAATAATCAAAGTAAAAGTGTGGCTATATACATTAATGGAAAGCCAAAAGCAATAGGGAATATTGTGGGTTTTATAAATAGTACACAACCTAGGTCAACTATAAAGCAACCCAATTTCATATTTGAGGCACGAGAGGGAAATTGTGTATTCATCTGTGTGATAAAATCAATACGTGCAAGGGAAGAGTTTCTTATTGATTACAATTTGAACCGCATAGATACAAATGAGGCTACTATCATGGGGGTGGTACATACTAATAAACCAACTTCTAATCAATGACTCCAACACACCATTTAGTTATTAAATTTTTGGCTAACATTTTTATACTTGATCTTTGACACAGGGGCACAATATGGAGCAACTGCCCGGAGGTGATGGTGATGATATTCCCAACTTATCTACACATGAGCAGGTAAAACTCATTGTAATTGTGAAAACTAGATAGAAGCAAAATGTTATTTTTTTAATGTTATTTTCTTCATTGTTTTGGAGTAATTTTGATAATATTAATACTATTATTGTCACAGAAGGCCGGTGGTTGGAGAGAGGGAAAGCAACCTGCAGTCCCTCAGGAGTCCCCCCTTGAGGACCCTTTTTTTATTGATTTAGCAGAGACTGGTGACCTGATCGGTTCCATTAAAAAGCTGCTAAAGAAAATTGGGAAAGAACTTTTACGTTTGGTATCCATACATCCTCAGACTCAGGAAATAAAAGACAAGGCAGCTGAGTTGTTGCGCACTTCTGAAAACTTTAAAGTAAGTATTAATGAAATTTTTAATTATTACAAAAGTTCAATAATGGTTTTTATGTTATGCTCTTTTATGGCATTAATTAAAATTTGGATGCATTGTCTTTACAGAGTTATTTGCATAATTTTTAACCTCATTCCCATGATGAGGGTACTACAAGTGGTTTAGGTAGATTGCATGTTCCATTCCCCACTTGTGTTTTCCACTAAATATATATAGGAATGATCATAATCATTGACAATACATGCTCGAACAATCCTTTTTTTAAATGCTCTAACAATCTTGTCCATGCTAGTCCATGCGTTCTATATTTATGCATGCTCTAACAATTTTATTCTTCAGCTCCTTTCCATGATGTTAAAACAATGCCGCCTCCATCCAGGACAACCACAAATGTCTTTCTGACTACTATGTCAGCAACACGCAGCCTACATGCATCAACTGTTGCACCATCTACTGGTACACAAATCCCTCTTTTTCTCTCTTTTGTTATGTGTTTAAGTGTTATGTGTTTATGATGTAGATCCCTTGATTGTGTTTGTGCCATGGGTGCTCTGCAGCAATTTATTTCCCTTGAAGTATTATTTCTTGGAGGCATTTGATAATGGTTTTCATTTTTTGCAATAGGAGATGCAACAAGTCCCGATGCAGCATCATTTCCTGGATGTTCCCGTGTTCCTAGTACGGGAATGGTGAAGGATTGCATATTGATCGTCAGTGATGATGAAGGCATTCCCTTAAAAGTAGCCAAAGTTCTAGGTACTTTAAAGTTATTATTATTCTATAGTGATATAATAGTAATTTAGTTTTTGATCACTCTTCATCGACTAATGATCCCATGATTATTTTGTAGGGAATGATATTTTCTGGCGAAAACTTGGTGACGAGTGTTTGCAGATATTTGGGCCCACCCTACATACATGGTGGAACATCATATCCTAACTAAAACCCCAAACCACTATTTTGATTTCATATCATTGCTAGAATAGTTTTCCTTTTCATCCATTTCTTGAACTATATTAAAGGTAGCTTCACTTCATTTATGAGTCTAACATGTGTTTTTTTACTTAAAAGGTGGAATAACCAAGATAAAAAGTTGAAGGATGATCTTGTAGAGAGTATGACCTAGCTTTTTGGACCTCGTGCATTTGAGAGAAACAAGCTCCTTGAAAGAGATGGTTTATGTTTGAAATATATTAGGGATCAGTACAGGAAAAATTTACAGGTTAACCCCAGGCACGAGCGTCCACCCTATGTTCCTGAGGCTGAGTGGAAGGCTCTGATTTTGGATGGAAAGTATAAAGCTGACATGCAAAAAGGAATTACACCAGTAGAGAGTAGAGAAAGGTATGTGATACTGTTGAGAATGTAATTATGTACTAATTAACCTCTATATTTATATGATCTAATATATTTCAAACTTTTCATAGATTGCCTGACACATCAAAGGCAACAAAGGAAAGACTAGAAAAGCACGGGACACACAAGCTCGGCTCTGGTGGTTTTTCCAAACTTCAAGCACGAGTTGTAAGTATTAGTAAATGAAAAATTGTATCAATTTTTTTATATATTGCAAGGAATTTTTTTTTTATCAAACAATGCAAGTAAAATTCACCATACCAAGAAAAAATGTAGGGCTCAGAGTTCAATAGATGCCTCATAGAAGAGGACAAGAGAATTGGCTTCCAACAAGGCTATAGAGCCGTGGCTGAATGGCTACGAGCTTAAATTAGTGCGCAAGGTTCTAATAATGATGCATCTGAGCCATAGGTAAATAAGCTAAATGAAATTTATTTCAAATTGAAAACTTTACCAATTAGTCTATTTGATGTTAAGTTCCAATATAAAGTGAGTATATTTGTTTTAAGCAAGCAATGATAACAATGCGTAGGATATTGGAATGTAGCCTGACAATCCTTTTACACAATCTATGCATAATGAAGGTTCACATGATGTGCATCCTAGTGGTGGAGGTATACATTTGATATTAAAAATTTTATATGTAATTGCAATTGGTGTTTGGATTAACGTAACATTTTGTATAGAAACTAGAGAGGATCGAGGGGTTGGTGTTCATGAGCATGTTGAGGTTGAGTCCAGACAAAATGATGTGGCCAGATCAGGTAAAGAGCGCCACAGTTATGTTCTTTAAAATAATTAAATACTTGTAACAATTATAATAAAATATTTTTAATTTAACTCTTTTATTTGTTATTGCAGAGGACCCCCCTTTGTAGCAGCATAGGAATTTGAGATCATCAAGAATAGAGAACAAAACAACTGATGAGGGGGGAATTGATGATAACACTGATGCTCCTCTTAGAGCTTACATAGAAAAAAAAATTAGAAAGAAAAAAAAGAAATGATTGTCATCTACATACCTTAATTGATAATGACTGAATTTTATGTCTCAATGAATTTAATTATGTGCTAATGAATGTTCATGAATTATGTGTTTATTTTCATACTGATGAATGTTGCGTGTTAACGAATCTAATGTGTTAATGAATGTTATCATGTGATATTGATTGAATGTTACATTTTATTAATGGTTGAAAGAATGAATGAATGTTAGATGTTAACGGAGAATGTAGAGTGATGTTAGGGGGAGGGGGTGGGGCCAAATGAGCTTCCACCTTCACGTTGTTGGCCGTGTTTAGTGGAGAATATTAAACTATTCTCGAAACAAAGTGAAGCTCAATAAGATACTAAATATTTCTCTATTTTGTCAAATTTATACTTTTTGAAGTCTTTTGAAGATTTGTATCTGATAGTACTCTAATACCCTGTGACTACTCTAAGATTTATGCTTGTCACTTCTTCACCAGATTCTAACATACATAACTTCACTCTTCAATCTCCCAAGCCTTATAGGCTCTGATACCAATTTGATGTAAAGGTGGGGTCTATTTTCTTACTACTCCTTGTGAGATACCAAAAAACTCACTCACTCTTTCTTGGATTGCTCTATTCTCCAAGATTCAAAATGGCCTATTCCCTCCTAGGACTTCCTACAACTTGACCAAGTTGTTTCAACACCAACTATCCCACTCTACACCAAGATACAAACTTATCCCTCTCTCACTCTTCCAAAAACTCCTCTTTATCACTCATTCATAAAGAGGGCTTCTCATGTGTTTTGGATTGCAAAATTGCTTCTAGGGTCTTAGACATGCTAAAGTTACCCTTCCCTTCAGAAATGACCCCTTTGATCCTATGTCCCAATACACTCTCTTAGTTTTTCACTACAAAGCCTTATTAGGCCTTAAGCCCTATTAGGCCTCCTAGAATCTAGGGCTTGGATTTTTCCCACAAAACCTCTTAACAACCTACAAACTTCTTCCTAGATTCTTCAATAGTTCACCAAAACCTCACGGATTTTTTAGGTCTAGTGATGCAGAGGCCTAATGGGGAATCCTGGTTTTAGTAAAGATTTGTACTTTGCCTTCCTTATAGATGAATGTGTGACCCAAACCCACTCAAAGAACCAAACAAATTGTCAGATTAGTAGGATTCACACCATTGCCTACAACATCATGAACTTTACAACTCATTTATCAACCGAGTTTGCTTATGCACTTATGCATCCACCCAAGGGTTTGTACTTAACCAACCCAACTGATTTTCCTAACCAATCTAATGTACTTAATATTTTGTATTTAGCATGCCTAACAAGTTCCAAGTCATCATTTAATCAGCAAGTACATTCTTTGCATTATTGTCAAACTTGTCAATGTGCATTTTAGGCTACTTGGAGCAGTAGAGATAGTTTTTAATTGATTTCTCCAAATTTTCCCAAACAAGTTGCAAAAGTAAAAATAGTTTAAAATACCCTTTTTGACCTTACTTAACATATGTAAAACTAAATATGTGGTGTTTTGGAACAAAGCCCTCAAATCTGGGTCTAAGACAATTTTTGAAGGAAAATTATGCAATTTAACAAAGCAACCATGTGCTAAATAACTTCAAAATTAATGAAACTTGGTAGTTCACCATAATTTGAAACCAATTAGACAAATACAAGACCAATTTGTTCCTATCAACTCTCTACATACAAAAGCCCCAATTTGGTGCTTGGAAACCCTCTTAGGCTAGGGCATCACCATTGTACAACCTACAAGCCTTTCCAGTCTAATTTCTCCTGCACACACCTTGTCCTTGAAATCCATAACAAGGTTCAATCATAAAAAAATGGTTTCCTTCATCCCAAACCTTGGCTATGTAAGGGTTGGCACTCTCCTAATGAACCCAAATCAAGCATTTGACTACTTCATCCTCTTTCCCTACAACAAAACTCATTGTTCCTTCTTTATTCCATGTTAGATTGTCATTATACATTCTAGTTGACCCATCCCTAGGGTTAGAAGGTCATTCTAGGGATGGATCCTATGGATTCATAATGAAAACAATAAAAAGTTGTCCTATTTAGTGGAGCAACAAAGATATCTTGCTAAATCAATGCTAAACAAACTTGAAAATGCCTCAAAATAGTGTATTAGAATTGTATCAACATGAGAGAACAATGACAAATCAATAGATCATCAAAAACTATGAAGAAACTTCAAATTACTCCTCCCAATGGTGACTGTTCCATACAATCTTGTGCATGATACCATACAGCAGGGTACTTATAAGAATTTATTGCCTCATGAAGTTTCTATAACCTCCTAGGAACCTACCCAACTGATCCAATTGGTTACATTCATTAGTTTATGCTTAAACACTTAATTCTATGTTTCCCTCCATTTCTAAAAACTAGCTATTGTAACTTGAATTCAACCTTTTTTTTGTTTGGAAAACACCAATATTGTCATCCAGGGTTCTCCACTGACCATGAAATCTTCAACTGGCACTGCCCACCACCACATCAACAACTTGGCACATTGATCAGAGCCATCAAACCGATTTCAATAATGCACCTATATCAACAATCCCAAAACTAAACAATAGCAATAGCAATAAGACACTCAATATTCAGACACTCTGACAGTGCATGCTTATAATCCACACACACGAAGTAGGCTCACACATATGAACCAAACACTCAACAAACTATTTCTAGAATTAAACTAGAAACTTCTATGGTAAATATGTGTGGAGAAACTATACAAAATAGGAATGGCTTTTGTGTTATATTTGGTTTTGAATTAAATAGGGACTTCATGGTAGAAGTTGAATTTGCCTCACATACCATACATCTTTTCACTTTGTCTCCCATGACAAACCAAAATGTCAACACTTTGTTATCTATCACTAGTGTATCCATTTCATCTTTTTCCTTGCTCCAAGCATTCAATATTGTATGTATTCCTAAACACCCTTTTTATATAGCTCTTCGAAAGAGATATATAATGGTTTAGTTGAACCCACAATTTGTGTTCCTTATCTTAGCTTCTTTCTCTCATATAAAAATAAAACAACAATCTCATGGTCCCATATCTAGTGGACTATGCAAATGAGAATAATTATGCTCTTTCTTCTGGGTCAGACATTGTAAAACTTGTGATCCTATCTATGAGGGATAAACTAACTTTGGAAGCTTGGAGGCCAATTATTGGAAGAAATATAGCCTTTATCCAAAAGTGGATAGGGTTTGTGAATTCTTCAGAAGTGGATTGGTGGAAAAGTTATCTCATGGAGGAAGGGTGTGTTCCTTTTCAAATGGAGTTTGTAGGAAATGAAGAAAAAGATGAACATGATAAGCCTGATACTTCTAATTTGTAATAAAACAAATCATATTCTAAATGGTATTATAAAATCTTATATTTGTTTTTTTACCCTTTAAAGGCATCTTCTTTTGCTTTACCATCTTCTTTGACTCTGGTCATTCTTTATTTCAAGAGAATATCTTGCAAAAGAAAAAACACGCCCAGAACTGGTCTTTGTTGTCCTCCTCATTGTACTAAATTCACTCTTTTTCATATTATTCCCATCCCCTTGTGCTTCATACTGCTCCCCTTGATTTGGGTGTTGTTTTGGACAGTATCCAAAAAATGGTAGTAGGTCTCTTGAGCATATCCTAAACAACAGTGAAGGAAGTGACCAATAATGAGCACTTTCATTATATAGTGTAGTGACCCAAAAGCAGAGCAGGTGGGACCTCATTCAAAGAGGATTGAGTTTCATCACTCTCTTTTTTTTATGGTCAAGATTCTGTAAAAAGATCAGTTTATGGGCCTCAAAACAGGGAGTTTTCATTAGTTAGCACAGTCCTCAAATGCGTTTTCAAAAGTAAGAGAGAGTGCACAATTCCTAGAGACCAAATTGATGCTTGACAGGAAAACACCCAATTCATGATTGAGAAACACATATATACATGTCAAGATATATATATATATATATATATATATATATATATATATATATATATATATATATATATATATATATATATATATATATATATATATATATATATATATATATATATATATATATATATATATATATGTAACATGTATTTCAACAAGGACAAAGGTAATTTTTCTCTGATTCATTAGCACAAGCAGTTCTAGTAAAAGCATGTTCAGTACTGATACTAGTTATAGTTCCCTATCTTCACCAAAGGCAATGTAAAATGCATCAAGTCATGAAGCCTAGCATGGAATCTCTATCAGATAGAGCCATTGTCTTGCATGAAATTAGTCATTTTGTAGACACTGGTCTAGTGTTGTCAACAGACCCAAATAGTTCAAAGATACTCAAACCAATCAGATGTTTTATGGGGTGCATTTTTGTATTAGGTAGAAAGGATTCTTCATATAGCTAAAAGTCTCGAACCTTTCCCCACCCCCAAAAAAATATCACTTGTATTGTCATGAGTAGTCATGAGGACTAGACAGATACATTATAATATATGTAATTGCCACTTGAATTTATTGCTATTCAACCACATTTATGGGCCCATTTGGACCACGACACATAGTAGCATCTACAGAGAAGAATATACAACATGAGGGCAGTCACTATAAAGACAACATGATAATGTACGCTCATTGTATGTGTACATTATCATGTTGTCTTTACAGTGACTATCCTCATTCAAGTGGCAATTACACAAGGGACAATCACTGTGAGATGTCCTCATTTGTGACAAGGACAGTCACACATGAGGACATCTCACAGTGACTGTCCCTTGTGTAATTTCCACTTGAATGTATTTCTATTCAACCACATTTATGGGCCCGTTTGGACCATGGCACACAGTAGCATCTATAAAGAAGAATATCCCAGGTGTAACAAGTTCTAAGGATATACCAACAGTTCAAAGAAGTTCCCTGGCACATAGTAGCATCTATAGAGAAGAATATACAACATGAGGGAAGTCACTATAAAGACAACATGATAATGTACACTCATTGTATGTGTACATTATCATGTTGTCTTTACAGTGACTATCCTCATTCAAGTGGCAATTACACAAGGGACAGTCACTGTGAGATGTCCTCATTTGTGACAAGGATAGTCACACATGAGGACATCTCATAGTGACTGTCCCTTGTGTAATTTCCACTTGAATGTATTGCTATTCAACCACATTTATGGGCTCGTTTGGACCATGGCACACAGTAGCATCTACAAAGAAGAATATCCCAGGTGTAATAAGTTCTAAGAATATACCAACAGTTCTAAGAAGTTCCCTAGCACATAATTTCATCTATAGAGAAGAATATACAACATGAGGGTAGTAACTATAAAGACAACATGATAATGTACACTCATTGTATGTGTACATTATCATGTTGTCTTTATAGTGACTATCCTCATTCAAGTGGAAATTACACAAGGGACAGTCACTGTGAGATGTCCTCATTTGTGACAAGGATAGTCACACATGAGGACATCTCACAGTGACTGTCCCTTGTGTAATTTCCACTTGAATGTATTGCTATTCAACCACATTTATGGGCCCATTTGGACTATGTCACATAGTAGCATCTATAGAGAAGAATATCCTAGGTGTAACAAGTTCTAAGAATATACCAACAGTTCAAAGAAGTTCCCTAGCACACAATAGCATCTACAGAGAAGAATATACAACATGAGGGCAGTCACTGTAAAGACAACATGATAATGTACACTCATTGTATGTGTACATTATCATGTTTTCTTTACAATGACTATCCTCATTCAAGTGGCAATTACACAAGGGACAGTCACTATGAGATGTCCTCATTTGTGACAAGGACAGTCACACATGAGGACATCTCACAGTGACTATCCTTTGTGTAATTTCCACTTGAATGTATTTCTATTCAACCACATTTATGGGCCCATTTGGACCACGACACACAATAGCATCTACAGAGAAGAATATCCCAGGTGTAATAAGTTCTAAGAATATACCAACAGTTCTAAGAAGTTCCCTAGCACACAGTAGCATCTACAGAGAAGAATATACCAGGTGTAACAACTATAGAGGAGACCAGTTGAAACCGTCCCTTCTTCAACAAATGAGGGCAGTCACTCTAAAGACAACATGATAATGCAGAGAATACAAATTAATCTAGAGATAATGTAGATAATTCGTTAGTTGTATATTTCTATTACAGTTAAAAACTTAAATAGATGGAGTGGTCTTGAAACCTCCTGAGAAATTCTTGGTATGCATTTGTGTGGTGCAGAAGCTTCGTTGAAAGAGAAAAAGAAGAAAAGAATAGAAATAATTTTTTTTTCTTTTTATGTCATATACTGTAACCAACTACTTATAACTTGCAAAAATTATTATAACTATTTATTTTTGTCTGAATAATGTTTGATGTGCTTTTTTTTCTATGTTTTCATGTTCATCATTTATATTCACTATTTGGATTCAGTTAGCTGGGTATTAGAATACTCATGTTTTTGATAGTTATTAGGTGGGTGGACTATTGACCAGGGTAAGGTTCATTTGATAGGAGAATAACAAGCCTGGGAAAAGCTAGCTCATATCATGCCCAAGCTTGAAATGCTTATCAGACGCATAGCATACCTAGCTAGCATGTGATTGTGTTTGTAGTAGTAGATTGTATCTTCTATCACGAGGACTTGCCTATCTGAATAATCTTCTATTTGGATGAAGTTAGCATGGTCACAAGAGTAAGTAATGCACAACCTGTTAAAATTAGCTCACACAAAAGCTCAGATACTTGGTGCAAAATTGTACATTTCTAAGTCACAAAAAGAATCTCATAAGAAGTTTTTCAATATGGCACTTAATTGTCATACAAAACCAAGAAGCCTTGTAGCTTTTTTATATAAAGATGCATGAGGTGGTTTTAAAAAAGCGATAGCTAGGAATAGAAGATTCTTTCACATTCAGCTCGCACAAAACTTGTGATCAAGATAGCTGCATGGTTTATCTTGATATTTACAATGAAGTTTAAGAAAATAGTAAACTCAATCCTAGCTCGAGTCACCTTAAAAAAAAAAACTTACATTTTGAAATACAAAGGTGCATAATGAGACTATAGAAGGGAAGTTTAACACACATAAGGCCTTTTCAGGACCCTTCTTTGATGGACTCAACTGAGGACATGACTTGGGTAGAGTCCTAATGGAAGATGAGAGATACAGTTGAGCCCATCTTGAAGAAACTAAGAATTACCATTTGTATCCTCTTTTAGAGTCAAGTTCATTGGCATTCCATCAAGAACACTTCTTTGACATGATAAAAATTAGTGCACAGTTGTGATGGAATATGGGAGATTGAGTTGAATCCACCATGAACAGACTCAGAGTTACCATTGTATCTACATTTTTTTATATGCTTTTTGTCTGAGAAGGATATGGTCACAAATTCACAATTTAAGGGAAATATGTTCCTCTCAATCTGAAGATCTAGTGATCCTTATAACTTCTCAATTTCTTGTGCTGCATGCACGGATTTGAATAAAATCTGTTCTTGCTAGTTGATCAATATTCTTTTTTTTTTTTAGTTTTTTGCAAGCCATTGGTGGGGATCTAGTCTTTAGGTTGCTACCATTAGGAGTTTATAGCCTGTAAATGCAAAGTAAGTCTATTTGCACAATTAAGGAAATTCATCACTTTAAAATTGAAACTTGGTTTAATGTGAAACTGAGAACTGCTTTATTAGAGCTTTCTGTGATTTAGATTCAGACATCAAGAACATTGTTTGCCTAATATTGTGATTAATGTTTATTTATTAGTATCTCATACTAATAGACAATTGATAATTGTAGGGAAAATGTCATTGGGGGTCTTTGAGGATCCACCAGAAGCCAAGGAGAAAATGTATTCAAATGCTAAAGATGGTGTAACAGTCCTTACAGCTGTTGAACCTTGTTGTGCAGATCATCTCCGATTCTCCAAGTTCAATAGTACTGTGGTATTCCTTTGGATACTTCTAATGGAAAATTTCAAACATCAAGTTCTTTTCGTATGAAACTACTACATTTGTAATCTGTAGTTTTAAACTTTTAGCTTATAAATGTTCATCAGCTTTAGTTTGTATGCTGTCATTTCAAGTATGATTAATGAAGTTACCTTTATCACAGGATGAAAGTGAGCAGTCAGCATACTAGTACGAAGCTGGCAGCATTGATATACCAGCATCTCATTCATTTTATGATATCCCAACATCTCATTCATTTTATGATATCCCAGCCTACTTAAAAGGAGTAGGCTGGAAATGTGTTTCTAGCATCAAATGACAAAATGTGTAAAACCTATTTATACCTCGTCATTGAAAGTTATCTTCATATTTAGGTCCCATCTAAACCTATATGGAAACTATTTAATATTTATTTACACACAATGTTTTTGTGAAAACCTCCACAAAATTGTGATTACATGTACATTTATCAAATCCAATTTTCATTTTTACGCTTGTGAGTGATTTCCCTGTTTTAGTGTTCTTGTCTGTATATTCTTGAATTCTACTTCTGGTGTATTTCTTGCATTTTCTATTGCAAGTTTAAGGTCGTCTTCCATTTTTTTCATTGCTTCTTTTATAGGTTACATCTCTAGTGTGCTTTATGTTTGCGTCTTGAATTTATTCATGGGATTTTCTTTGATATTTTTTGACGCAATGTAATTTCATTCACTGAAAAGTAATTATTCTAATCGGTATTTATCAATCTAGATTTAGTGTTGTGATTTGCCAGTTTTAGTTTTAGCCCTTCAATTAGCCCTTCAACACCATAGAATACACTCTCTCAAATGTTTCCAACCATTATTGAACCACTCCAACTCTCAGTTCCTTCTATCCACCACATGGTGCTTCCCAAATGCACCTTCACTATATTGTTCACCAGTCACACTGCTCCTTTCAATCTATTCTCTGTCTTTTTATAAACTTGCACTCATTGCACATTAAAAATACATATCCCAATAATGTTTTAGTATTTCTTTCCTTTATCTAAAACTATAGATTATCAAAAAAACCATTGTGTAATTGCCACTCGAATGTATTGCTATTCAACCACATTTATGGGCCCGTTTGAACCACGACACACAATAGCATCAAAAACCTTATAATTAGGCCATTTTTTTAAATAAAAAATATCTTTATCCGTCACAATTGCGACAGAAATACCATAATTACAATGGGGTCGCTGTATTGGCGATGCCCTAATGCCGTCGCATTTTCCTGGGTAATCATTGCAATAGCGACGCATACCCAGGAAAATGCAACAGGGTCACTATATTGGCAACGCTAATTGTCGTCGTAGGTTTTTTGGGTACTGTCGCAATTGTGACGTCAATGCATAGAATCACGATGGGGTCACTGTATTGGCAACGCCTAAATTTTGTTGCAGTTTCTTGGGTGACCATCACAATAGCGATGTCCATGCATAGAATCATGATGGGGTTGATGTCAGAATGAAGAGGCTGCATAGCGACAGATGGAAGTCGTAATTGTGACGGCATAAGAAAGACGTCATATTTTGTGACTAAAAAATAGCGACATCTATTACTGTCACAATTGCAACACATAACTATCTTAATTGCGACACATAGCTGTCGTAATTTCACCCCAAATGTATTAGTGTATAGAAGAAGATCACATGTCATAGCACTTTTGCGGAGATCTTTGAAGTTTTTATCACTCAGGAACTCAGATCTATTTGTTTAATGTGACCAACTAGATGCATTAATAGATTCTTATCATTAATCAAGCACGCAAGGCAACAATCAAGGAGTTCAAGAAAACAAATGTCTTCAAACAATGAGCAAGGGAAAAAGAAACCTTGCACATGAACAAGAATAGTGACTTAGTATGCTACTCCTTAAAGATTTTACTTGTGTATGTTCTCAAAATGTTTTGCATTCACAAACATAGTACTAGAAAATAAAAAGTTGGTTGCAGTATGGTTCTTAGTAATGGTTTGACCCTGTAACTTTTGCAACGTCAAGAGGGTGAACTCCAATCCAGGCACACTAGGGTTTTGACACATTCCAAGAATTTAATCAATCAGAGATGCTGAGGAGATCTGATAGCCCAACAAGAAACCACACCCATGGAGATTTCTTCCATAAGGACACTTATATAGTAGTTGTTGCTACCATGGTGAAAATGGCTATTGTTGTACACACTAAGTAGTTCACTTCTCTAAGTCATTACTTCCAAGGGGATCCATGAATGGGAAACCTTAGAAAGTGACCTAGAGATCTCTATCCATGGACTTGCAAGATTATTAAAATTTCTCTTAGCTAGAGCTATTAAGCTTATGACCTTGCTAGTCAGCCACACAATGAGAGATTCAAATGAAGACAAGGGAAAGAATACCAATATCCCCAAGAATCAAATGAAATGCAATACAATGCAACTAGAAATGAAGATGCAAGATATGAAACTATGCTATGAAAGGAAAGATGAAAGTATTGCAATTCCTCCTAATTAAGCCATGTGAACTAATCTATAGCATAAATGAAACTAAGCTAAATATGAAGCTATAAATGCCATGATAATGAAACTATGTAAATGCAAAAGCTAAGAATGCTCCAAATCTCCAAAAGCTCCAAATTGACCTAGAAAACCTATAGCATAACATTAGTATTCAAAAGATCCCTATATGAAAATGAGGAAGAGAACTCTTCTTTTATAGGAAATGAGAATCAACAGATGATGGAGATTAAGAGGCAAAAGATCTAATCAAGGGTGGGGCTTGAAGAGGAGCAATCCATGTGCACAAATATCCCCTAATGGAAAAATAAGAGTTGACTTTTGTGTCCATATGAGACAAAAAGTACTTTTTCTCTTTTTATAAAATAAGAATAATGCTTTATTTGTGCAACTTAGGATAAGAGGAAAAGTGGGGACTTTTTATTTAATAAAAGGGTAGGAAATATTCCTTTTAATTAAATAAAGACTTAGGATAAAATGGTTAATCCATAGAATAAAATTGAATAAATGATAGAATTAGGATTTGATCAAGGAAATTGATATTGAGCTGAAAAATGTTGATTTTTTTGAAAATATTGATTCAGGGATTTGATAAATTGATGAATGGGGGCCCAAAATCTAGGTGACCATTTTAGGGTGCATACATTTGCCCCTCTTTGACTAATGTGAGGTTGACTCGGGATCACATATAGTCAAAGAATGGAATTGAAGTGTGAGATCAATTTGGGATCACAAAACAACCCAGATGTGTGTTTGACAGATGGGAACACATTAGGACAAGCATAAGTTGGAAAAGATAAGCTGAAAGACAAGACCAACACCTATTTAGCTAGGTGATAATCAAGTCTCAAATAAGAGATAAGAATCCCAAGCTGACCTGATTGACATAGCTGAATCAAGATTGAAGCTGATAGGTACTGCCCCCTCAGAATCAAAATCAAAATCAGGCAAAGAAGAACAACAAAGTGATAAGGTTGATCAAATCATAATCGAAGATGAAGGACAATAGAATAATGATCAAGTAGTGAAGATATGCCCCAATTTGACTAGGTTTGACCGAGAAAGATATAGGATAAAGACAAAGTCAAACCTCAGAGAGATGAAGTGAAGGAGATGAATGAAAAGACTAGAAGGTTTGAAAGACATGGAAATGAAGATGCCCCAAGAAAGATCAAAGGATTAGGCCTCAAAAGATCAGCCAACTACATAGAAGAAGGAGAAAATTTTGAAATGCATTTTTGACTATCAAGATGAACTTAGATTTTGATTTCAAGTCCAAAAATGGATCCAAGACGTTGAAATTAGCTAGGGGTGCAATTTTCACGCAATTCTGAGATGTTTTGAAAATTAGGTCAAAAAGTCAAAAGGCTATAAAAGGGCTCAAAAGGGTCATTTTCAAAATCATTTGTCTTATTCTGATTTGAGAATCTTAAGAGATTAGAGAGAGAAAATGGCCCAGCAAGCAGCGATCCCAGTCCACAGGCATCAATTTGAGCGTGCTCAGTTGTATAACCGGCCTCCACACTATGGTGCCCCAATATGTTTTCAGAAAAACTCACTTTGTAGGTCATTTATGAGTATTCATTGCAATTTAAAACATGTTTTTAATATTTTTTGAATTTCAAATTTTGAACTTATGTGAAAGATCATACGATCTTTTGCAAGTATCACACCCTTTGGGGGATAATGTCGTGCAATACTTTGTGGGTCAACATAGTATTGCACTGGCATTAAGTCTAGTATCGTACGATACTAGACAAAATGTCATGTGATGCTATGTGAAGTATTGCACTTCAAGATACTATCACACTACTATAGGAAAAAGTATCGTACGATACTTTATCAAAAAATAGTGTCGCACAATTTAAAATTTTGACATGTTTGAATTATTTTTTAGCAAAATGACATGGGTCGTGACAATGTTTGCATTCAAGATGTTTTGTACTAATTTTATACATCCATCATGATATGTTTTGACATCTGGTTTGGGTTAAATGACTTGTAGGAGAACTTTCTTTTGCTCCACATTAGGGCACCTCAAGTGATGGGATTACAATGTGTTAGAGATCTCGATGATCCTAATAGGGATGACCTGAGTGCGATGGGCTTTGGGTAATTGTTGCAGATGCCCCACATCTGAGCTGATCATGGGTTGTTGACTATGTGGGCTGAGAGATGGCACAGTGAGCACAACACCTTCCATTTGCCTATTAGGGAGGCATCGATTACATTGGAGGATGTCTATAGGATCCTGTGAGTTCCTAGCCATGGAGATCCTGTAAGTATGATCATGTTTATAGATATTCATAGATGTATAGTTTCTATATGAGAGAAATTGACATGATTGCTTGGTGTCATAGGTGTACTATGATCAGGATTTGACAGAGGGGAGACAAATCATGTAGGATATGTTTTAGGATGTCACCATTATTGACAGACACCTCAGCTGGGATTGGCTGATGGAGGAGTTTGGTAGGGATTTTTCGGTGCCATGTATTATTTGTTCTTTTATAGCATAGGCCCTCATCACTGATAGGAGTCAGAAGGGATTTTCATTGGGTTGGGTGTGATTATTAGTGGATCTGATTGCACACCCATAGTAGATATCATGGGGGGTAGCCATCCTGTCAAATATGTATCATGAGCTACATGAGATAGTATATCATGATGGTAGGACATGGGCATGGGATCATATGCTATTATGCACCCATGAGTGTAGCCGAGGGAGCATAGATGCCCCTTTATCTATAGGTACATAGGATTCCTATCACAGCCACATAGCGGGGATGTGACATATTATAGGAGGGTCTTGGATGAGCTTGCCTCTTTTTAGTGGAGACCATATTGGTAGGTGAAGTAGTGGAGTGACTAGGAGGATGAGTTGACCTATATTTTATGCACCCAACCACTAGTAGGTCAGCATTCAAATATGGTGGAGAGATTTGTTATCACTCATATCTGGAGACAGTTTGGGTTCCAGCAGCAAGTATCTACTGAGACCACCACCTATGCTCAAGCAAGAGATGAGGAGGGTCAGGGCTAGCTACCAATGTTGGACTATCAGTAGGCAGTATGGGATATGGCAACCATAGATAGGGAACCATGGGAGTACCTCCCAAACATGGTAGATGTAGGTGCTGATGTAGCTTATAGGGCAAAGCGGTGGAGGTTTCCATTCCCTTAGTTTACTGTACCTGATGCACAGCTAATAGCACAAGGTGGTGATGGGGGGGTGGAGGGGATGGAGGAGGGAGAGGGAGAGTGAGGGAGATAGGATAGAGCTCTCAATCAGGTGGCTGAAAATAGCCACAAGGATAGGGTTCAGCAGATGAGGGTGATGACATAGCAAGGCCATCTCATCGACAAGGGGATGCTAGGTAGGATCAGCCTACCAGGGGAGAGGATCTAAGAGCTAGAATCCAGGCATTGGAGATTGAGATATAGAAGCTTAGGATCACTATAGCCATTAGAGAGTAGCAGCTCACTAACCTAAGAGCTGAGATAGAGCGGTGAGATAGATCCATATAGGTTGCCATTGTAGAGAGCCAGAGAGAGGTAGCATGAGCTGCATATCATTATGGTCTCTATATTTAGGCTATGCTAGAGGGTCAGAGAGCACCACCCTACTCTGTGATAGTGGGGAAATCTGATATGGTACCAGGTGCAGTGGTAGCACCTCCACCACCACCAGCTCCCCATGATGGGGTGAGTTAGACATAGGCTTAGGTTGTAGGCTTTAGATGTTTTATACATATCATGAGACTTGATCTAGATTTTGGGATCTCATATTGTATTTTGTATCATGACATTGTTATATATATGAGATTTTCTGGGTGTTTGATATATCTATGTATTTGTCTCACTTGTGATGGTTGTTTTAGTTTTGATATTGTCTTGTCATATTGCTCAAAATGCATGTTTATATGCTCATGATCTCTCTCATAGATGTATGTCTAGTTCTCATGTTTATGATATAGACTCATGTGTTTGAAAATGATCTCTTTAGGGTACAGATATGATGATAAGATTAACCCCTTGTGATGAAAGGAAAAGGATTCGACAAAAGACATGATCAAGAAGAAGGGAAAAGATGAGCATAGTTGATTGACAAGTTTGTGAAAGATAAAAGGAGAGCTCTCTCCATATGAGAGATGCAAATCTAACCTAGAAATGCAAGCTACCATGAAAAGTGGTTAACTTGCAAGGTCACAATGCCAATAGACATGTAATAATCATCATCAAGCTTTACTAGTAGTGTCATAAGATCATACAATACTTACTAATATGACTATGGGTATATGAATATGATCTATATCAGATATGAATGTGAGAAACCCACCTAGGCATCAAAGACAAATAGGTCAAGATGACTAGTGCAGTGAGATTTCCTAAGTTTAATATGGCAAGATTATACTCACATCGAGACACAAGGAAATGAAACATTATTATAAGTATGCACTTGAAAAAATAGTCAAGGATAATACCTTGTAGATCCTAGAGTCAAGTGGAACAAGCATAAATTCTAATGACAACCAAGATCAACAAAATATACCCACAAGTAGAAAAATCAATAAAACATGTTCACGTGCCCCCAGTCTTCTAGCTCGAAATCATCAAAAACTATTAGGGATAGAACACTCAGCAAAGAAATCATCATAGATAGCACACAAAGAAATAAAGTCAAACAAATCTCAGCGAGTTGATTGTTTAAGTGCGTGTGTGTAGGTCATAGAGTCAAGCTTTGAGTATCACATCTTCTAGTGAGAAATATCACATCATTCTAGACTGCAGGTAAGATATCTGATAAGTGATAAGTGTTGAGACACACTTGACATTGGGGTAGTGTCAAAAAACATAGTTTGGGAAGTGTTGAGAAACACTATGTAAGGTGTCCTAAAGACTAGCACATCCAAGAGACCAAAGCTAATACAGTTATGCCCCCTAGACAAAGACAAAGACCAACTCCAAACCAAGGCAACAAGGACAAGGAATGAAAAAGGCTAGGTGTCGAGGACACATGTTGAGAAATAGGGGTGCAAAGGCCTCAAGTAGCACCTATTTCCAAGTTTTCACCACTTGGATTTTTATTACAATTTTTTTCTTCTTTTTTCATTTTTTTGGATTTTTGCTACCAAGGCTCCTGTTTCCAGGTTTTCACCAAGGCACTTTTTCTATTTTTTTTGAATTTTTTTGCTATATTTTTTTTTTTTTTTGTATTTTTTCAAGACTTTATATCATTTTTAGGATTTTTTCAACATCATATATGAATTTTTTGGTATTTTTTCAAGATCAATAAATATGTATAAAGGATGCCCCCAGACAGAATAGGCATCATGGATAGAACTTCTTGAGGTGTAAAACATTGATAGGATCAGGGAGCTATTCCCCCTTTTCATCAGATAGTAAGTAAGCACATGTCCCAAAAGAAGCAGTAATGATGTATGGTCCAAGCCAATTAGGTTCAAACTTGCCCTTTTGTTCTCTACTTTGTTAGTTTTTAGGATTTTCACGTAAGACAAGGTATCATATTTAGAATTCTGTAGGCCGTACTTTCTTGTTAAATGCTTTAGACATATGCTTTTGGTAAACTCTCATGTCATCAAATGATACTTTACGCTTTTCATCAAGAAGTTCTAGCTCTTGCATTTGTACACACTCAAATGGTGCACTTCTCTAAGTCATTATATCCAAGGGAATCCATGAATAGGAAACCTTAGAAAGCGACCTAGAGCTCCTATGTATGGAGTTGCAAGATTATTTTAAGTTTTCTCTCAGCTAGAGCTATTAAGCTAATGACCTTGCTATTCAACCACACAATGAGAGATTCAAATGAAGACAAGGGCAAGAATGTCAATATCTCCAAGAATCACTATGAAATGCAATGCAATGCAACTAGAAATAAAGATGCAAGCTAGTTTATGGAATGAAAGTACATGCTATGCTATGAAAAGGAAAGTACAAGTATTACCAAGCCTTCCTAGTTAAACTAAATGAGTTATTCTAAAGCTTGAAAGGAAATCTAAACTATGAAAGCATAAACATGAAACTACTATGTAAGAATGAAACTAAGAATGGAATGTAGATGCTAAGAATGCTCCAAATCTTCAAAACTCCAAAATGACCTAGAAAACCTCCAGCATAACATTAGTATTCAAAAGATGGATCCTAGAATGAGAAGAGAGCTCTCCTTTTAAAAGAAATGAGAAAGAATGGACCATGGAGATTAAGAGGCAAAAGTTTCAATCAACGGTGGGGTTTGAAAGAGGAGAAATCCATGTGCACAAGTATCCTTCAATGAGAAAATAAGAGTTGACTTTTGTGTCCATATGAGACAAAAAGTGCTTTTTCCCTTTTTATAAAATAAGAATAATGCTTTATTTGTGCAACTTAGGATAAGAGGAAAAGTGGGGGCTTTTTTATTTAATAAAAGGGGAGGAAATGTTCCTTTTAATTAAATAAAGACTTAGGATAAAGTGGTTAGCCCAAGGTAAATAATTGAAAATGATTGAATTAGGATTTGGTCAAGGAAATTAATATAGTTGAAAAATGTTGATTTTTGAAAATATTGATTCAGGGATTTGATAAATTGCTGAATGGGAGCCCAAAGTCTAGGTGACCATTTTAGGGTGCATACATTTGCCCCTCTTTGAGTAATGTGAGATCGATTTGGGATCACATGTGGCCAAAGAAGAATTGAAATGTGAGATTGATTTGGGATCACAAGATAACTTAGATGTGTGTTCGACAGATGGCAACACATCAGGACAAAGATAAGCCAGCTGAAAGACAAGATCAACACCGTTGTTTTTAAGTGATAATCAAGTCTACAAATAAGAGATAAGAATCTCAAGCTAAGTTGAATGATAAAGTTGAATCAAGGATTGAAGCTGATAAGTATTGCCCCCTCAGAATTAAAATTGAAATCAGGTAGAGGAGAACAACAAATTGATAAAGTTGATCAAATCACAAGAAATCATAATCGAAGATGAAGGACAATAGGATAACCATCAAGTAGTGAAGATATGCCCTAGTTTGACTAGGTTTGACTGAGAAAGGTATAGGATCAAGATGAAGTCAAACCTCAGAGAGATGAAGTGAATGAAAATGAATGAAAGACTAGAAGGTTTGAAAGACATGGAAATGAAGAAATGAAGGTACCCTAGCGAAGATCAAAGGAGCAAGCCTCAAATGGTTAGCCAACTACGCAAAAGAAGGGGAAAATTTGAAATGCAATTTTCACTATCAAGATTATCTCAGATTTTGATTTTGAGTCCAAAAATGGATCCAAGACATCTAAATTAGCTAGGGGTGCAATTTTTGCACAATTCTGAGATGTTTTCAAAATCAGGCCAAAAAGTCAACATGCTATATTAGGTCAAGGATGTAATATGAAAGACAAGGAGTTAAAGACATGATCGAGAGGAAGCGAAAGGATGAGCGCAGTTGACTGACTAGTCTGTGAAAGATAAAAGGAGAGCTCTCTCCATATGCAAGATGAAAAACTAAACTAACATGAACCTAAAAATGCAAGCTACTATGAAAGTGGCTGACTTGCAAGGTCACAATGCCAATAGTACTCTAATAATCATCATCGAGCATTATTGGTAGCATCATAAGATCATACAATACTCACTAGTATAACTATGGGTATATGAATATGATCTATATCAGATAGGAATGTGGGAATCCCACCTAAGCATCAAAGACATGTAGGTCAAGATGACTATTGCAGTGAGGATCCCCAAGTTTCCTATAGCAAGATTATGCTTGCATCAAGACATAAGAAAGTCTAGATGACTATAAGCATGCACTCGCATAAAATAGTCAAGGATAATACCTTATAGACCCTAATGTCAAGTGGAACAAGCATAAATGCTAATGACAATTAGGACCAACAAAATATACCCACAAGCAAAAAAAGAAATAAAACATGTTCTCATGCCCTCAGTCTTCTAGCTATGCATCATCAAAAACTATCTTTGGGAGAGAAAACTCATCAAAGAAATCATCATAGACAGCACACAAAGAAAATAAAGTAAACCAAGTCTCAGCAAGTCGAGCCTTTAAGTGTGTGTGTGTAGGTCATAGAGTCAATCTTTGAGTATCACAACTACTAGTGAGAAATATCACATCATATGAGACTGTGGGTAAACATCTGATAAGTGTTGAGAAACACTTGACGCTAGGGTAGTGTTGAAAAACACAGTTGGGGTGGAGTTGAAAAACATTGTGTGCAAGATGTCCTAAAGACCAACACATCCTAAAGACCAAAGCTAACACAGTTATGCCCCCTAGACAAAGACAAAGACCAATTCCAAACCAAGGCAACAAGGAGTGGGCATGATGGAGAAAGGCTAAGTGTTGAGGATGTGTGCTAAGAAACAAGGGTGCAAAGGCCTCAAGTAGTGCCTGTTTCCAGGTTTTCACCACTTAGATATATATATTTTTTATTTTTTAATTTTTTTGTATTTTTGCTATCAAGGCGCCTGTTTCTAGGTTTTCACCAAGGCACTTTTTCTATTTTTTTGAATTTTTTGATTTTTTTGTATTTTTTAAGGACTTTTTATGCTTTTTAGGATTTTTTTAGCATCATATATGGATTATTTTGTAATTTTTTTAAGATCATAAAATATGTACAAGTGATGCCCCCAGACTAAATAGGCATCATGGATAGAAGTTCTTGAGTTGCAGAATATTGATAGGATCAAGGAGCTGGTCTCCCTCTAGGTCAGATAGTAAATAGGCACCCATTCCAAAAGTAGCACTAATGATGTATGGTCCAAGCCAATTAGGTTTGAACTTCCCCTTTTTCTCTCAATGTTGTTGGTTCTTAGGGTTTTCTCATAGGAAAAGGTCTCCCACTTGGAATTCTCGAGGGTGAACCTTCTTTTTGAATGCTTTAGACATACGCTTTTGGTAAACTCTCATGTGGTCAAATGACGCTTTTCGCTTCTCATCAAGAAGTTCCAATTCTTGCAATCTCATGGTACAATAATCTTCATATGTAACCAAACCTTTGAGAGAGACTCTAAGTGAAGGAATCTCAACTTCTAAAGGTAACACAGCTTCAACACCATAAGTGAGGGAAAAAGGAGTAGCCCCTGTGGGAGTACGGATACTCATTCTATAAGCCCATAAGGCTGGATTGATTTGTAAATGCCAGTCTCGACCATTCTTGTGAACTGTTCTATGAAGGATTTTTAGAATGGTTTTATTAGAAGCCTCTGTTTGTCCATTTCCTTGTGGGAAGTAAATGGAGGACCAATGCTATTTTATCTTGAATTTATTGTAGAGGTGTGTAAGGTCCTTGTTTTTAAATTGACCTCCATTGTTAGTGATTATTTTAGAAGGTACTCTAAACTAATAGATGATGTGATTCAAAATGAACAAAGAAATTGTCTTCCCTAAAGCAATAGAAAGTGGAACAGCTTCTACCCATTTGGTAAAGTAGTCAGTAGCAGTGATAATGAATTTATGTCCACTTGATGAGTTGGGATGTATCTGCCCAATAAGGTCAAAGGCCCAGTGCTGAAATGGCCAATGAGAAATAGAAGGAATAAGCTCCCTACCTAGAGCATGAATCAGGTTTCCATGTTTCTGACACTTTTCACATGATTTGGAAAAAGCTATGGCATCCATCTGCATTGTGGGCCAATAGTACCCCACCCTAAGCAACCTTCGGGCCATGGCAAGACCATTGGAATGTCCTCCACAAATGCCCTCATGAATTTCATCTAACGCTCAGTCAGACTCATCCTTTTACAAGAACCTAAGAAGTGTCCCATATAAACCACTCCTATTGGATCACCAGAGAGAAGGGTATGGTGAGAGGCATTATGGGTGAGGTTTCTTCTTTCAAAATAATTGAAGGTTTCAGGAATAATGCCATTATAGAGATATGAGTAAATGACACCATAGTAGGATGACTCATGACTAACCAAGGTACAAATGACATGGCTTTTTGAGGAGTCAAAAATACGATAGCATAGGTCTTCCACCAGGAATTCATATCTAGATTCATGTTGTTCTAGCTGAAGAAGTGAAGCCAATGTAGCCATAGCATCAGCTACTTTATTCTCTGCTCTAGGGATTTTTTGGAATGTAACAAAGATGAAATATCATCATAATGAATCAACCATCTTCTTGTAGGGTATCATTTTGTCATCCTTTTTTTGGTATTCTTCATTAACTTGGTTGATTATCAATTGTGAAACCCCATAAATGTGCAACTCTATAATTCCCCATTCTATGGCCATTTTTCAATCCATTTTTCAAGGCCTCATATTCAACAATGTTGTTTGTGCATGGGAACAATAACTTATAGGACTTAGGAATAGTATACCCATGAGGAGAGACAAACAACACTCTAGCTCCTGAACCATTGTGCATGAAAGAGCCATCAAAGAACATCTTCCATGTTCTTATAGTCATGTACATTATATGCTCGTCTAGAAATTCAACTTGAATGGGCATACTATCTAGAATGGGAAAATCAGCCAGTTGATTAATCATAGCTTGTCCTTTTATGGCTTTACGCTCGACATACTCAATGTCAAATTCTGAAAGAATCATCATCCATTTAGCAAATCTACTCATGAGGGAAGCCTTACCAAGAAAATACCTAAGAGGATCAATTTTGGCTATGAGGTGTATTGTATGTGCAAGCATCTAATGTCGTAACTTTTAGGAAGCAAACACCACAACAAGGCAAGATTTTTCAATACTAGTGTAATTGACCTCGTATGAAACAAGTATTCGGCCAATGTAATAGATAGCTCTTGTTTTCCTAGTATCATCAAGTTGAGCCAATAATGCCCCCAGGGAAGATTTTGTTGCTGAAAAATACAATATGAGTGGTTTTCCTGGGATAGGAGGCATTAAGATTGGACGATTGGCCAAGTACTATTTAATTTGGTCCATGTTTTTCTAAGAATCCTCACACCAGACACATTCAACCCCTTTGTGCAATGTCTTATTAAAGGGTTGAGCTCTATCTGCTAGTTGTGAAATAAACCTCCTTATAGATTGAAGGCATCCCTGAAGACTCTTCATTTCGCTGATGTTCATGGGAGGCAGCATATCCAATATTGCTTGAACTTTCTCTAGATCCACCTCTATTCCTTTGGCTAAAATAATAAATCCTAGAAGTTTACTAGAGGTGACTCCAAATGCGCACTTTTTGGGATTTAATCTCAATTGAAACTATTCCATATGATCTAAAATGACTTCTAGATCTTCTAGGTGTGTATTCCTTTTTTTGGATTTTGCCAAGGTGTCATCCACATAGTCTTCCATATTCTTATGCATCATGTCATGGAATATAGTTGTCATATCTCTCTGGTAAGTAGCTCCTATATTTTTCAATCCAAATGGCATGATGTTCCAACAATAGGCTCCCCATGCACAAGTGAATGCTGTCTTTTCTTGATCTTCAGGAGCTATCTTAATTTGATTATAGCCAGAAAATCCATCCATCAAAGAATACATCTCATAGCACACAGTCATGTCCACTATCATGTCTATGTCAGGAAGTGGAAAATCATCCTTTGGACAAGCTTTATTAAGATCTCTAAAATCTATGTAGACACGAATGGACTTGTCATGTTTTGAAACTAGTACGATATTGGATATCCATTTGGCATAATCAATGGCTCTTATAAATCCTACATTGAAGAGTTTTTCTAGTTCAGCTTCGATGAGAAGAGCTATGTGAGGATGCATTTTCCTCAATTTTTGTTTTATTGGTTTGATGCCGAGAGCTATGGATAAATGATGCATAATGAGACTAGTGTCCAACCCTAGCATGTCTAAGTAAGTCCAAGAAAAATTAATTTTCTTTCTCTATAGGAACTTGGTATATGCCTCTTTTTCTTATGTTGATAGAGATTGAGCTAGGTGCACAATTTGTGGAGCCTCTTCTTTATTTAGGTTGACTGGTTATGTAGGCTCGATGAACACTAATGACCTATCTTGAAAATAACTTGGGAGATGATCAAGCACCCCATCCTTAGGTGCCTCAGAGAGGTTTTCACCTTCAGATACATGCTTTATTTTTACTTTTTTAGGTTCTAACACCACCACATAGTGGTTTCCACCATCATAACCATTATTCTTTTTTTCTTTTCTTTTCATTTTGTGACTAAGGTACTTGATATCCGGCTCTATCATGCTTGTAGTTGGTTTGCTGGTGGAAGAGACTACAAGCTCAAGGGAATTTAGATAGCATGCTATCTCATAGTCATTCTGGAAGGTTAAGAGCTGAGGCTCTTGATAGCACTGAGACCAATCAATTAGGCAAGGATTAACAAGGGGTAAGTCAATGATGGGTTCAATGTTGTTGATATGGATGGTGTCATCTTTGGTGATTGCCAAGTTAGGATCTGTCAAGTATCTTTCTAAGGTACCCAAATCAGGATTTATCCTATCAAATGAAGCATCATCCACTAAAGCAACTCATGGATTCCAATCCTTTAATCCTACACTAGACTCATTAGCTACTGCAAGTTGGGCACTATATGTGTGGACAACATCAACGTCCATATCAATTGTAGAGGAATCTGAGAGAGACTCCCATTCATATTCATGAGAATCTGTATCTGAATCCTGACTGGGATGTTTACACCATGCATGTTTTTAGCATCTGGATGTGGAAGGCCCAATGTCACCAAGGGTAACACCTTCACACATGCCATTTGTGTATTGGTTCTCTTGAATAGGATCCTCAACATGATCTTCAATAGTGGATTCTTCTTATTCTATGTCTGAATTGGTTGGGTTGGTAATTAAAATTTCAAAATCTCCCCAAAGGAGATTGGTGGAAGGGACCCAATCTTTGCACCTATCTTGTTGATTTTGCAAATTGGGAACATTTCTTGATTCATCATCACTATCCGTCGTAGCAAGAATAGGAATAGTTTTCTTGGTTTGACCTTCAAAACCTAGGCCAACCGTTGTCTTGGATCTATGCCCAAAAAGAGCATGGTCAAGAGGTTTCACTTTAGCATCCAATCTATGACTGAGAGGACCATGACCTGGGTAACCCATATTTGTGACCAAAGTGTATCCTCTACCATAAGCCTTCAGAGATGGGGAGAAATTTTCATTATGCTTGTATTTTTCCTCTTTGTAGACCCAATCTCTAACAACCACTTCTTATTTTTCATCCTGGATGGGCACTGAAGACTCTACAAATGTATCAAACAGAGTCATGGCTGAAGATGAGGGATGCATCTCTTGTGATGGTTTGCCATAGGACCTAGGTGAGATCGACAATTTTTTAAAGGATTCGACTTGATATCCTCCCATTCTAGAGCTGCATCAAAATTTTCTACTTCTCGGTTGAGAGGAACATGAGTCCTAGCTAAAATTGTGCTTATAGATAATGCGCTATCCCTAGGTATACAGACTTCAACTCCATTATAGGGGAACTTAACACATTGGTAGCAAGTGGATGGCACCACCTGCATTTCATGGATCCATGGTCTACCAAGCAAGATATTATATGCTAGAGGACCAGCATCAACAATTTGGAACAAAATGTCCTTTTCAATAGGACCAATTCTGACAAGAAGGAAAGCTAACCCTTTAGAACTTCTCTTGGCCTCATCATAGGCTTTGATGTTAATTTTCTTCATGGTATCAATAACTTTCTCTGAATAACCTAGGGTTTTCAAAAGACTTAAAGAACAAATTTTGAGCCCAACACCCCCATCTAACAACACATGCCTGACACGGGTCTTATGGATCACGACCTCAATGTGAAGGGAAAGATTATGTGAATGGCTCAAAGCTTTGTCATCTTCTTCTAAAAAAGTTAGGTAATGTAGGTTAGCAAGGTGATTAACCATATTCTGGAATTGGTCAATATCTATGTTGTTAGGGACATTTGCTGCATGCAAAGCATCCTCAAGGATACGCTTATGTCTTGGAGACAATTCTAGGAGTTCAAAAATTGAGATTTGAGCTGGTGTTCTTTATAATTGGTCAACAAGATTATAGCTCATTTCAAGGTTGACTACTGATTTGGTGGTGATTTTCCTAGATGTCACTTGCTTGGGTTTGGAATTGGGCCCTTTAATAACCATAGGACCTTGACTCTGGCTTCTAGTGACAGCGTTGAGAGCTTGGTTTGACCTTTGAGAGTGAGGACCTCTAAGCACAATCATGGGTTCTTCATCAAATATTGGAGGAGAATCAACATCATGACCATAAGGATCTCTACTTCTCATCATATAGACACTCTCATCCATGACTTCAAGCATATTGATAACATTTTTTGTAGACATGTAGGTATAGTTGATTATAGCCTTGCCATCTTTGGGTTTAGAGGTTTCCCCCTTATCATAATTGGGGAAAGGCTCCTTGAATGCTTTGTGGTCTGCATTAGTATTCAACCCATCAATCTGAAGTTTACCACTCTCAATAAGATCCTAAATCATATGCTTAAGCTTCCAACAATGTTCTATGTCATGTCCAATGCTATTGTGGTACATGCAGAAAGATTTTTCATTCCACCAATGTGGCTTAATGTTCGGTATGCAGAATTTTTCTAGATCTTGCGGTTGTGCAAGGTTGTTAGCAATAAGCATCTTAAAAACATCTTCATAAGAGTCACCAAGCTTAGAGAATTGTCGCTTTTCCTTTTTGGATTTATCTTGATACCTTTGTTTAGGCTCTTGTTGGTTAGGGGATGTGTTAAGCTTCATAGCTTGAACTGCACTAGATAAATGTAGGACACCTTGATCCTTTGGTTGAGAAGAGTCAACAACTCCATCATTCACCACTTGTTTATTTTTATTCCAGTGTGAGTTCTTGCCTTTATCCTTATGAATGTTGTTATTATTTTAACTATTGTTGGTGTTGATATGCTTAGTCAAAATTCCTTGTTCTTTTAAGACATCCTCTATTCTACATGCGGTTTCAACCATAGTGTTGAATGAATCAAAGACCATCTTCCGAACCTCATACCACATCTCAGGCACTAAATTACTAACAATGATATCAATTCTTTCATGTTTAGGAATCATCCTACAATATCGAGAGCACAATCGTCTCCACCTTTGCAAGAATGTAACAAAGGATTCCTCTTGGTTTTGTTCCAAATTGCACAAATCGAGCATGGTGACCGATCTTGACAAGTTGTAGGCAAAATGTTGCACAAATCTATGGACCAGTTCTTTAAAATTTTTGACAAGAGGGGCTATGTTGGTAAACCACTCCATAGCTTGACGTTTTAGACTCCTTGGAAATAATTGCGTAAGATAAGAGTCTTCATGGTGGAATTCAAAACTCATGGTGTAGAACTGATGCACATGGTCATGTGGGTCACCATTACCATCATATTTGTCATATTGGGGAAATTCAACCTTCCTAGTAAAATCTGTCATGCTCACACTCCTATCAAAAGGATTAGGAAAAATAGAGTCAAGGTTGAAGGAACTCTTAGGAGCCATCATTTTCTCCATCGTTTTCTTGATTTTCTTAATCTCCTCTTCTTGTGAGGGACTTCGTTTCTTTATTTTCTTATCCACATCAAAATTATAAGGGAGCCTTGCACCCTTGTTAATCAAGCTTTCTAGGAACTTATCCTTATTTTTCTCAACATATTTCTCCACATATTGTTGAAAAAGTGGTTCTTGTTACATTCTCATACAGTCTTGAGCTTCATAATTTGTACTACTTCCTCCATGTTGAGAGCCATGATGAGCTCATTGGGAGGGTTACCTTGAGTTCCTAGGAGTCATCTGTCTCCTATAGTGGGCATGTTGTAAAGTCCTTCCTCTAGGACTAGGAGATTTTGATGGCGACCTTGAATATTTTTGGCCTCGTGGGGTGCCTGAGGGAGTAGATGGTGGGGATTTGGTCCCACTATTGGTACCCCTATTGTTGAATTATGCATTAAGTTGTTGGGATAGGAGTCTATCTTGTTCTTCTTGTGTGGCTCTTCTCTCTATGTCCAAAAAGGCTCATTGTTCCTCCTCTAGGAGCCTAATTTTTTCTTCTTTTGTAGCTTGTTCATTTAAGAAGGCTTGTTTTTCTCGCTCAATTATCTTTAGCCTCTCACTTGTGTATTGTGAGGTGGTTCAAAGTGGATAATTTGGTCTTGTGTGATTGAACAAGTTAGCTGCATTCACATGAGCGTCACAAGGTTGGTTTTTTTGGTCTTTATGTTGTGACTGTTCATCTTGGTGAGCTCATTTTGTATATCTTTCAGCTCATTGATAAGCATCCAAATATCTGGTGTTGATAGGGGGTGACGTTGGTTGATAGTCATGAGAGGATTCCCACAATAGTATTTTATCTCTATGCCTTTGAAATATGTCATCAAGAGTTTGATCCATTGTTTCTCTTTGTTGTTTAGTCAGGGTGTTACTCATGTCCATACTTGATTGAGAAGGTGTTAGAGAGGTACTCAATTGACTAAGGCTGCTCCTAGGCTCAAACCAAACTTTTGAAGCACTCCTAGGAGATTGATCAAAGATGGGTTCCTTCTCCTTTCACTTTTGACAAGTTTAGACTAGAGGTAATTGTTCAAAAACTACTTGAGGTCATTTTCCTTGGTCCACTTGGTATCTTGTTGTAACCGGCATGAAAGAAAAGACCCTTAGTGAGAAGATGACCTTATGAATCATGAATTGTCAAACTAGGATAGTGAAAATATTCAATTGTCCAAAAGAGAAATTGTGAAATAAAAAGATGACAAAAGGTATAAATCAACACTGCCATAGTGGTGCATAATAAAAGGATTTTAGTATCCTAGCACATATGGATCAGGAGGATGATTTACCCAATATATTGAAATTGAATTTATATGAAAGTGAATTTGGACAAAAGAGTACTCAAACTCTCCAAGTGTACAATCAAAGAATCTAAAGGTGATCTTTGTCAATAAGGATTGATTCCTAACTTATCAATGACAAGAAAGATCTTTGGTGAAGTCAAGAATTACTAACTCAAGATGTCTCGAGCCAAGAACCTAAGGTGAAAACAAGCTTCTAATGGCAAACAAGGCGATAATTTATCACCAGGCGATATTTCACCATAAGCAGGGCGATAGTTTCTAATAAGCCCAGGCAATAAAATCCAGGAAAATGGGGTGATAGTCTTGCAATAGAAAACTATTGCATGATATTTCTCAGAATAGAGAGCAATAACTATTCAGTGTTGTACGACTCTTCGACCAATGAGTGTCAAAATCTTAGTTTTTAAGGCAATTGAATCAAAATTTCAGGTGGAAGGTTGGTTTTTTTAATTTCAATCATAGTTACAGTAGTAAATGGACAAGTATTGCAAATAGTAGGGGATCAAACATTTCTTCAAACACTTGAAATAAGGGCAAAAGTAACCTTGCCAAGACAAGCAATTGTGATATCAAAATTGAAAATCCTATGAATACTACCATGATGTTGAATATGCAAGAACATTTACATGGGTCTATCATAGTGAGAACACTTCAAACACTTGCTACCTAGAAGGACAAAGGCTCAATACTTAACAACTTGGCCCACACTTGATGCTCCATTGCCTCACACAAAGTGGTTTCCCACAATAGATATTGGCTTTATCGTGGAAGTGCCAATTACACAACCAAAGGAACATAGATGGTGAGTAATCTTGGGGTGATCTGGGTTATTCCACTTGGATCAATCCTTGCACCAAGAAGCTAAGCAAAAAAATAGGGTGGCTTCTATCTAATGGTTCTTAGTAATGGCTTCCATTCGTAACACCCATCTTGCTCCCCAAAGGGACTACTTACCTTGCGACAAGTAACGAACCTTGCAGCCTCAAGAGTATCTTAAGCATTCTTGCTTGACATTTTCCTCATAGTTTCAATCCCACAAGGTACTCACATCAAGCGAAGATAAGTGCTACGTCTACCAAGGTTTTGTTTCCTTGATAGCCTTGAGTTTATAGTGGGTCAGAATAGCTGGCAAAAGGCTTGTCCCCACTTGGGTCATTCCTCTTGATTGCTGAAGAGCAGGCCCGCGAAAGGATTCTAATAACTAAACAAAAAGTGGATCAACTTGTGAGGTTCAGGGTTTTTATTTCACAACAAGGGTGAAGAGCATACTCCCCTATCTCAAAGTCTTTCCCAAACACATGAAAAAGAGTTCAATTACCCTCTTTCTTTCAAAATCCAAAGATGAGTCAAGATTTTCTGTTTTACCAGAAGGGTGAAGAGCATACTTCTCCTACCACCCAAGAATTCCTACAACAAGATATTATGTTCCTAAGAAATGAAACAACTAGTAATTGCCACACTTGAAATGAAATAAAGAAACAAACACCTTTTTTTTTTGTTTTTATGCTTGCACAACCCTACAAAAACCATTAGTAGCCCTTGTGCATGCAATTTTGGGAAAATATTCAAGCAAGAGGCACCTACAACCACAACTTGTTAGCCCCACAAGGTTAGCAAAATCAAAATCCAAATAAAATCTACAACTAAACTCTACTTAACCATAGTAAATCAAACTAGCAAGCTAATTAAATCAAGATTTGGCAAAAGAAAACTCAAAACAACTCACTTCCAGGTATAGGCGACAGTACAATCACCAAAAATATCATGCGATACTTTATAGTATACTAGGGTGATAATTTATTTCTGGGTGATACTTGATTGTACCTACAGGTGATAGAATGTTTTGAACAGTGTGACAAAATGTTTCAAATAGCACAATACTTTAATTGGTAAAGTATCGCACCATCGTACAGAAACTATAATGCAATACTGGCAAACTATCGCACAATAATCTGAGACTAAAAAATAGAGAACCAAAAATGAAGCTAAATTATGAAATTTTTTTTGACAGAAATGCAGAAAATAAAGGACAAAACAATAATGCTCTGCCCCATGGTGGGTGCCAAAAATGTACACACTCAAATGGTGCACTTCTCTAAGTCATTATATCTAAGGGAATCCATGAATGGGAAACCTTAGAAAGCGACCTAGAGCTCTCTATGTATGGAGTTGAAAGATTATTTTAAGTTTTCTCTCAGCTAGAGCTATTAAGCTAATGACCTTGCTAGTCAACCACACAATGAGAGATTCAAATGAAGACAAGGGCAAGAATGCCAATATCTCCAAGAATCACTATGAAATGCAATGCAATGCAACTAGAAATGAAGATGCAAGCTAGCCTATGGAATGAAAGTACAAGGTATGCTATGAAAAGGAAAATACAAGTATTACCAAGCCTTCCTAGTTAAACTAGATGAGTTATTCTAAAGCTTGAAAGGAAATCTAGACTATGAAAGCATAAACATGAAGCTACTATGCAAGAATGAAACTAAGAATGGAATGTAGATGCTAAGAATGCTCCAAATCTTCAAAGCTCCAAAATGACCTAGAAAACCTACAACGTAACATTAGTATTCAAAAGATGGATCCTAGAATGAGAAGAGAGCTCTCCTTTTATAATAAATGAGAAAGAATGGACCATGGAGATTAAGAGGCAAAAGTTTCAATCAACGGTGGGGCTTGAAAGAGGATCAATCCATGTGCACAAGTATCCTTCAATGAGAAAATAAGAGTTGACTTTTGTGTGCATATGAGACAAAAAGTGCTTTTTCCCTTTTTGTAAAATAAGAATAATGCTTTATTTGTGCAACTTAGGATAAGAGAAAAAGTGGGGGCCTTTTTATTTAATAAAATGAGAGGAAATGTTCCTTTTAATTAAATAAAGACTTAGGATAAAGTGGTTAGCCCAAGGTAAATAATAAAAAATGATTAAATTAGAATTTGATCAAGGAAATTGATATAGTTGAAAAATGTTGATTTTTGAAAATATTGATTCAGGGATTTGATAAATTGTTGAATCAGGGCCCAAAGTCTAGGTGACCATTTTAGGGTGCATACAACAGTCTCATGGTGCGATAATCTTCATCTGTAACCAAACCTTTGAGAGAGATTCTAAGTGAAGTGATCTCAACCTCTAAAGGTAACACTGCTTCAGAACCATAAGTGAGGGAAAAAGGAGTAGCCCCTGTGGGAGTATGAATACTCATTCTATAAGCCCATAAGGCTGTATTTATCTATAGATGCCAATCTCGACCATTCTTATGAACTGTTCTATGGAGGATTTTGAGAATAGTCTTATTGGAAGCCTCTAGTTGTCCATTTCCTTGTGGGAAGTAAATGGAGGACCAATGTTTCTTTATCTTGAATTTCTTGCAGAAATGGTTAAGGTCCTTATTTTTAAATTGACCTCCATTGTCAGTGATTATCTCTGAAGGCACACGAAACTAACAAATGATATGGTTCAGGATGAACAATGAAACTATCTTTCCTAAAGCAATAGAAAGTGGAACAGCTTCTACCCATTTGGTAAAGTAGTCAGTAGCAGTAATGATGAATTTATGTCCACCTGACGAGTTGGGATGAATCTGTCCAACAAGGTCAAAGGTCTAGCGCTAAAATGGCCAATGAGAAATGGAAGGAATAAGTTCCCTACCTAGAGCATGAATCAGGTTTCCATGTTTCTGACACTTTTTGCATGATTTGGAAAAATCTATGGCATCCATCTACATTGTAGGCCAATAGTACCCAGCCCTAAGCAACCTTTGGGCCATGGAAAGACCATTGCAATGTCCTCCATAAATGCCCTCATGAATGTCAGCTAACACTTGGTTAGATTCCTCCTTTTCCAAGCACCTAAGAAGTGTCCCATCTAAACCCCTCCTATACAAATCACTAGAGATAAGGGTATGGCAAGAGGAATTACAGGTTAGGTTTCTTGTTTTAGAGAGGTTTAAAGTTTTAGGAATAATGCCATCATGAAGATATGAGTAAATGGCACCGTATCATGATGACTCATGGCCAACAAGGGTACAAATGACTTGGCTTTCTAGGGAGTCATAGATAGGATAGTGTAGCTCTTCCACCAAGAATTTGAATCTAGCCTCATGTTGTTCTAACTAAAGAAGTGAAGCAAGTGTGGCCATGGCATCAGCCACTTTATTCTCTGCTCCAGGGATTTGTTGAAATGTAACAAAAGTGAAATAGCATCGCAATGAATCAACCATCTTCTTATAAGGTATCAGTTTGTCATCCTTTGTTTGGTATTCTTCATTAACTTGGTTGATGATCAATTGTGAATCCCCATAAATGTGCAGTTCCATAATTATCCATTCTATAGCCATTTTTGGTCCATTTGTCAAGGCCTCATATTCAACAATGTTATTTGTACATGGGAATAATAGTTTGTAGGACTTAGGAATTGTGTACCCATGGGGAGAAACAAATAAAAATCCTGTTCCTAAACCATTTTGCATGAAAGAGCCATAAAAGAACATCTTCCATGTTCTTGTAGTCATGTACATTATGTGCTCATTTGGAAATTCAACTTGAATAGGCATGATGTCTTGAATTGGAAAATCAGCTAGTTGGTCGGTGATGGCTTGTCCTTTTATGGCTTTACACTCAACATACTCTAATATGTCAAATTCTGATAAGATCATCATCCACTTAGCAAGTCTACCCATAAGAGCAGCCTTTCCAAGAAAATATTTGAGAGGGTCAATCTTTTCAATGAGGTGTATTGTATGCTCAAGCATGTAGTGTCACAACTTTTGGGAAGCAAACACCACCGCAAGGCAAGATTTTTCAATACCAGTGCAATTAACCTCATATGAGACAAGAGTACAATTGATGTAATATATAGCTCTTTCTTTTCTAGTTTCATCAAGTTGAGCCAGCAATGCCCCCAGGGAAGATTCTATTGCTGAAATGTATGAAATAAGTGGTTTTCCTAGGATAAGAGGCATTAAGATTGGAGGATTGGCCAAGTACTATTTAATTTGGTCCATGCCTTTTTGAAAATCCTCATTCCAGACACACTTAACCCCTTTATGCAATGTATTATTAAAGGGTTGAGCTCTATCTACTAGTTGTGAAATAAACCTCCTTATAGATTGGAGGCATCCCTGAAGACTCCTCATTTGACTGATGTTTTTGGGAGGTGGTTTCTCTGGATCCACCTCAATTCCTTTGGCTGAAATGATAAATCCTAGAATTTTACCAGAGGTGACCCCAAATGCACACTTTTTGGGATTTAATCTCAGTTGAAATTATTCCATACAATCTAAAATGAATTTTAGATCTCCTAGGTTTGTATCCCTTTTTTTAGATTTTTCCAAGGTGTCATCCACATATTCTTCCATGTTCTTATGCATCATGTCATGGAATATGGTTTTCATAGCTCTTTGGTAAGTAGCTCCCACATTTTTCAATCCAAATGGCATGACATTCTAGCAATATGTACCCCATGGGAAAGTGAATACAGTCTTTTCCTGGTCTTCAAGAGCTATCTTAATTTGGTTATAACTGAAAAATCCATCCATCAAAGAATAGATCTCATATCCCACAGTCATGTCCACTATCATGTCTATGTTTGGGAGTGGAAAATCATCCTTTGGGAAAGCTTTATTGAGATCTCTAAAATCTGTGCAGATAGGAATGGACTTGTCATGTTTTGAAACTGGTACAATACTAGATATCCATTCAACATAATTAATGGCTCTTATAAATCCTACATTGAGGAGTTTTTTGAGTTCAAATTTGACGAGAAGAGCTATGTGAGGATGCATTTTCCTCAATTTCTATTTTACTAGTTTGATGCATGGAGCTAAGGACAAATGATGCATGATGAGACTAGTGTCCAACCCTAGCATGTCCGAGTAAGTCCAAGCAAAATTAATCTTCTTTCTTTGTAGGAACTTGGTATATGCCTCTTTTTCTTATTTTGATAGAGACTGAGCCAAATGTATAATTTGTAGAGCCTCTTCTGTATTTAGATTAATTGGTTATGTGGGCTCGATAAGCACTGATGACCTATCTTGAAAATAACTGGGAAGATGATCAAGTACCCCATCCTTAGGCACCTCAGAGAGGTTTTCACCTTCGAATACGTCCTTTATTTTTAATTTTTTAGGTTCTGACACTACCACATAGTGTTTTTCACCATTAGAACTCTTATTTTTTGTTTCTTTTCTTTTCATTTTGTGACTAAGGTATTTGATATCTAGTTCTGTCATGCTCATAGTTGGTTGGCTAGTGGAAGAGACTACAGGCTCAAGGGAACTTAGGTATCATGCTATCTCATAGTCATTCTAAAAAGTGAGGAGCTGAGGTTCTTGATAGCATTGAGACCAATCAATTAGGTGAGGATTAGCAAGGGGTAGGTCAATGACTAGTTCAATATTATTGATATGAATAGGGTCATCTCTGGTGATTATAGAGTTAGGGTCTATAAGGCATCCCTCTGAGGTACCCAAATCAGGACTTATCCTACCAAACAAAGCATCATCCACTAAAGCAACTTGTGGATTCTAGTCCTCTAATCCTACACTAGACTTGTTGAGAACTATATGTATGGACAACATCAACATCCATGTCAATTGTAGAGGTATCTGAAAGAGACTCCCATTTATATTCATGTGAATTTGTATCTGAATCCCAAATGGGATGTTTACACCATGCATGCTTTTGACACCTTGAGGTAGAGGCTTTGATGTCACCAAAGGTAACACTCTCATAAATGCCACTTGTGTGTTGATGTTCTTGAATAGGATCCTCAACATAATCTTCAATAGTGGATTCTTGTTGTTCTAGGCCTGAGACTATTGGATCAGCAACTGGGGTATCTAAATCTCCCCAAAGGAGATTGGTGGAAGGGACCCAATCTTCACACCTATCTTGTTGATTTTGCAAATTGGATATGTAGTCTGATTCATCATCACTATCTATTGTAGCTAGGATAGGAGCGGTTTCCTTGTGTTGTTCTTCAAAACCTAGGCCAACTACTATCTTAGATCTGCATCCAAAAAGGGCATGATCAAGTGGTTTAGCTTTAGCATCTAGCCTATGACTGAGAGGTCCATGTCTTTGGTAGCCCATATTTTTGACTAGAGTGTATCCCCTCCTATAAGCCTTAGGAGATGGGGAGAAATTTTCATTATGCTTGTATTTTTCATCTTTGTAAATCCAATCTCTAATGGCCACCTCTTCTTTTTCATCATGTATGGGCACTGAGCATTCTAAAAATGTATCAAATAGAGTCATGGCTAAGGATGAAGGTCGCATCTCCTGTGAAGGTTTTCCATAGGACCTAGGTGAGACTAGCAAAACTATTAAGGAGTCAAGTTGATATCCTCCCATACTGGTCTATGGATTTAAACTTATTCTTGCACTGTTCAAGAGTTGCATCAAAAAAAATTTCTTGTCTATTAAGAGGAACATGAGTCCTTGCTGAAATTTCATTTACAAATAATGTGCTATCCCTGGGTATACAGACTTAAACTCCATTATAGGGAAACTTGACACATTGATGGTAGGTGGATGGTACCACTTGCATGTCATGAATCCATGGTCTACCGAGCAAGATATTATATGCTAAAGGACTAGCATCAACAATTTGGAACAAAATGTCTTTTTCAATAGGACCAATTCTGACAGGAAGAACAGCCAACCCTTTAGAACTTCTCTTTGCCTCATCATAGGCTTTTATGGTAATTTTCTTCCTTGTGTCAATCACTTGCTTAGAATATCCCACAGTTTTCAACAGACTCAAAGAACAAATGTTGAGCCTAGCACCCCCATCTATCAACACATGCATAACATGGGTTTTATGGATCATGACCTCAATGTGAAGGGAAAGATTGTGCGGATGGCTCAGAGCTTTGTTGTCTTCTTCTAAAAATGTGAGGTAATTTGGGCTAGCAAGGTGGTTAACCATGTTCTAGAATTGGTCAACATCTATGTTGTTAGGGACGTTTTCTACCCGCAAAGCATCCTCACAGATGCGCTTATGTCTTGGAGTCAACTCTAGTAGTTCAAAAATTGAGATTTGAGCTAGCATTCTTTGTAATTGGTCAAAAAGATTGTAACTTATGTCTGGATTGACTATTGATTGGGTGGTGACATTCTTAGATGTCACTTGTTTGGGTTTGGAACTAGGCCCCCTAATAACCACAGGACCTTGGTGTTGACTTCTAGTGATAGCGTTAAGAGCTTGGGATGACCTTCGAGAGTGAGGACCTCTAAGCACTATCATAGGTTCTTCATCAAATATAGGAGGAGAATCAAAACCATGACCATAAGGATCTTAGCTTCCCATCATATTGACACTTTCATCCGCAACTTCAAGCATATTGATAACATTTTCTGCAGATGTGTAGGTATAGTTGATTGCAGCTTTGCCATCTTTGGATTTAGAGGTTTCCCCCTTTTCATATTTAGGTAAAGGCTCTTTAAATTCCTTGTGGTCTACATTGGTGTTCAACCCATCAATCTAAAGCTTCCCACTCTCAATTAGATCTTGAATAAGATTTTTAAGTTTCCAACAATGCTCAATGTCATGTCCTATACCATTGTGGTACTTGCAGAAAGCCTTTTCATTCCACCAATGTGGTTTGATGTCAGGTATGAGGAAATTTTCTAGATCTTGAGGTTGTGCAAGATTGTTAGCAATGAGGGTCTTGAAAACATCCTCATAAGAGTCACCAAGTTTAGAGAATTGTCTTTTCTCCTTTTTGGGTTTATCTTGATACCTTGGTTTATGCTCTTGTTGGTTGGAGGATGTGTTAAGCTTCATAGCTTGAACCACACTAGATAGATTAAGGACACCTTGATCTTTTAGTTGAGAAGAGTCAACAACTCCATCATTGACTACCTATTTGTTCTTGTTCCAGTGTGAGTGCTTGCCTTTGTCCTTATGAGGGTTGTTATTATTTTGACTATTGTTGTTATTGCTATGTTTAGTCAAAATACCTTGTTCTTTCAAGACATCCTCGATTCGACATGCAGTTTCAACCATAGTGTCAAAGGAATCATAGACCATCTTCTGAAGCTCATACCGCATTTCTGGCACTAAATTGCTAACAATAATATCAATCCTTTCATCCTCAAGGAATAGTCCTAGAATAGCAAGAGCATAATCGTCGCCACCTTTATAAGAATGTAACAAAGGATTCCCCTTGGTTCTATTTCAAATTGCACAAATTGAGCATGGTGACTGATCTTGATAAGTTGTATGCAAAATATTACACAAATCTATGGACAAGTTCTTTAAAAGTTTTGATGGGAGGGGTTATGTTGGTAAACCACTCCATAGCTTGACCTTTTAGACTCCTTGGGAATAATCTCATAAGATAGGAGTCCTCATGGTGGAATTCAAAACTCATGGTGTAGAACTGATGCACATGGTCATGTGGATCACCATTACCATCATATTTGTCATATTGGGGAAATTCAACTTTTCTAGGAAAATCCTTCATACTCACACTCCCATCAAAAGGATTAGGACAAATAGAGTCAAGGTTGAAGGAACTCTTGGGAGCCATCATATTCTTTATTTTCTTAATTTCTTCTTCTTGTGATGGGCTCTATTTGTTGATCTTTCTATCTACATCAAATTTATAAGGGACCCTTGTACCTTTGTTAATCAAGCTTTCTAGGAACTTATCCTTATTTTTCTCAACATATTTTTCCACATATTGTTGAAATAGTGGCTCTTGTTGCATTCTCATAAAGTCTTGAGCTTCAAAACTTGCACTACTTCCTCCATGTTTAGAGCCAAAATGAGCTCGTTGGGAGGGTGGTCTTGAGTTCCTAGGTGGTGTGTTTCTCCTATGGTGGGAATGTTGTGAAGTCCTTCTTCCTCTAGGACTAGGAGATCTTGAGGGTGACCTTGAATACCTTCTGCCTCGTGGGGTGCCTGAGGGAGTAGATGGTAGAGAGGTGTTTCCACTATTGGTACCCCTATTGTTGAATTGGGCATTAAGTTGTTGGGCTAGGAGCCTATCTTGTTCTTCTTGTGTGGCTCTTCTCTCTATGTCCAACAAGGCTTTCCTTTTAGACTCTAGTTGTCTAAAATTTTCTTCTTTTGTAGCTTGTTCATTCAAGAAGGCTTTTTTTTCTTGCTCAATTCTTTTTAGCCTCTCACTTGTATATCGTGAGGTGTCTCGAAGTGGAGAAGTTGGTCTCGAATGTTTGAAAAAGTTAGTTGCATTCACATGAGCATCCAAAGATTGGTTGTTTTGGTCCTTGTGTTGTGACCGTTCATCTTGGTGAGCTTTTCTATAATGCTTTTTAGTTGTTTGATGGGCATCCAAATATCTGGTGTTGATAGGAGGTGATTCTGGTTGATTTTCATGAGAAGATTCACCAAATAGTATGTTATCCCTATGTCTTTGGAAAATATCATCAAGAGTTTGATCCATACCTTCCCTTTCCTTTTTAGTCAAGGTGTAACTCATGTCCATATTTGATTGAGAAGGTACCGAAGAGGTACTCAACTTACTAAGGTTTCTCCTAGGCTCAAACCAAACTTCTGAAGCACTCTTAGGAGATTGATCAAAGATGGGTTCCTTCCCCTTTCTCTTTTGGTGAGTTTGTACTAGAGGTAATTGTTCAAAAACTACTTGAGGTCATTTTCCTTGGTCCACTTGGTACCTTGTTGTAACCGGCATGAAAGAGAAGACCCTTAGTGATAAGATGACCTTAAGAATCATTGATGTCAAACTAGGAAAGTGAAAATATTCAATTGTCCCAAAAGAGATATGGTGAGATAGAAAAGCTAACAATAGGAATAAATCAACACTGCCACAGTGGTGCATAATCAAAGGATTTCAGTATCCTAGCACATATGGATCAGGAGGATGATTTATCCAGAACATATTGAAATTGAATTTATATGAAAATGGATTTGGACAAAAGAGTACTCAAACTCTCCGAGTGTGTAATCAAAGAACCTAAAGGTGAATCTTGTCAATAAGATGATCCCTAACTTGTCAATGACAAACAAGATCTTTGGTGAAGTAAAAAATTACTAACTCAAGGTGTCTAGAGCCAAGAACCTAAGGTACAAATAGGCTTATAGTGGCAGAGTATGAAACTTACTAAAATCTGGTCAACCAAGGAAGGACTGAAAATTGCATAAACTAGGCAGACAACAAAAAGACTCTGTGCAACAGTTTCCAGGCAATCAGGGTGACAATTTCTAACCAGGTGATACTTCTCATAGAGACCGGGCGACAACTTCCAGGCAGCTTGTGTGATAAAGTCCAGGCGAGCAGTGTGACAGTTTTGCAAGATTGAACTATCACATGATATTTCTCAGTACAAGGTGTGCTACAGTATCAGGGTCATACGACTCTTGACCAGTGGATGCTAAAAATCTTAGTTTTAATGGCAGTTTAGTCAAAATTTCAATTTGAAAGTTGGATTTTTTTTAATTTCAAGCATAATGATGGCAGTAAATTGACAATTTTTCAAATAGTAGGGGATCAAACATGTCTTCAAACACTTGAAATAAGGGAAAAAGCAACCTTGCCAAGATAAGAAATTGTGATATCAAAATGGAAAAATCCTATGAATGCTACCATGATGTTGAATATGTAAGAACGTTTACAAGGGTATATCACAGCGAGAACACTTCAAGCACTTTCTATCCTAAAAAGAAAATGGCTCAATACTTAACAACTTGGCCCACACTTGATGCTCCATTGCCTCACACAAAGTAGTTGCCCACAATAGAAGTTGGCTTTGTCATGGAAGTGCCAATGACACAACCAAAGGAACACAAATGGTGACTAATCTTGGGGTGATCTAGGTTATTCCATTTGGATCAATCCTTGCACCAAGAAGCTAAGCGAAAAAATAGGGTGGCTTCTATCTATGGTTCTTAGTAAGGGCTTCCGTTCATAGCACCCCTCTTGCTCCCCAAAGGGACTCCTTACCTTGTGGAAAGTAATAGACCTCGCGGCCTCAAGACTACCTTAAGCATTCTTGCTTGACATTTTCCTCATGGTCACAATCTCACAAGCTACTCACATCAAGCGAAGACAAGTGCTACATCTACCAAGGTTTTGTGTCCTTGATAGCCTTGAGTTTATAGTGGGTCAGAATAGCTGGCAAAAGACTTATCCCCACTTGGGTTGTTCCTCTTGATTGCTCAAGAGCAGGCCCGCTAAAGGATCCTAAACTAAACAAATAATAGATCAATCTTTGAGGTTCATGGTTTTTGGTTCACCACAAGGGTGAAGAGCATACTCCCCTATCTCAAAGACTTCTACTAAACACACCAAACAAAGGATTCAATTACCCCCTTGCTTTCAAAATCCCAAGATGGGTCAAGATTTTTGTTTCACCACAAGGGTGAAGAGAACACTCTCCTACCACCTCAAAATTCCTACAACAAGGTATTATGTTCCAATGAAATGAAACAACTAGTAAATGCCAGACTCGAAATGAAATCAATAACAAGCACACTTTTTTTTTGTTTTTATGCTTTTGGGAAGCCCTGCAAAAACTGTTAGTAGCCCTTATGCATGCATTTTTTTGAGCAAATAAACAAGCAATAGGAGTACCTACAAACACCACTTGTTAGCCCTACAAGGGTTAGTACATCAAAAATTGAATGAAATCTGCAAATAGACCCCTGTTCTACAACAAAAAATCATAAATCTGAATCAAATCAAGTAAATCTTGTGTGGAAATGATAAAAATTTCTCAATGTGAGGTACAGGTGATAGTACAGTTAGCAGGCTTATCATACAATGCTTCACTATATACGACTATGACACTTCATCTCTGTGTGATAATTCTTGCTACTTGCATGCAACAGAATATAGAACAACAGTGCGATAGAATGTTGTAAAGCTATGTGATACTTTAACTGGTAAAGTATCACACCAATATAGAAGAAAATGTTGTACGACACTGGTAAACTATCACATGATAATCTGAGATAGAAAACTAGAGACCCAAAACTAAAGCTAAATTATGATAAAAAATTAACGAAAAATGTAGCAAATGAAGTATAAAACAATAATGTTCTACCCCACGGTGGGCGCCAAAAATGTACACACTAAATAGTTCACTTCTCTAAGTCATTACTTCCAAGGGGATCCATGAATGAGAAACCTTAGAAAGCAACCTAGAGCTCTCTATGCATGGATTTGCAAGATTATTAAAATTTCTCTCTGCTAGAGCTATCAAGCTTATGACTTTGGTAGTCCACCACACAATGAGAGATTCAAATGAAGACAAGGGCAAGAATGTCAATATACCCAAGAATCAAATGAAATGCAATGCAATGCAACTAGAAATGAAGATACAAGATATGAAACTATGCTATGAAAGGAAAGATGCAAGTATTGCAATTCCTCCTAATTAAGCTATGTGAACTAATCTATAGCATAAAGAAAACTAAGCTAAATATGAAGCTATAAATGCCATGATAATGAAACTATGTAAATGCAAAAGCTAAAAATGCTCCAAATCTCCAAAAGATCCAAAGTGACCTAGAAAACCTACAACATAACATTAGTATTCAAAAGATGATTATATGAAAATGAGGAAGAGAGCTATTCTTTTATAGGAAATGAGAATCAACAGATGATGGAGATTAAGAGGCAAAAAATCTAATCAAGGGTGGGGCTTGAAGAGGAGCAATCCATGTGCACAAATATCCTCCAATGGTAAAATAAGAGTTGACTTTTGTGTCCATATGAGACAAAAAGTACTTTTTCTCTTTTTATAAAATAAGAATAATGCTTTATTTGTGCAACTTAGGATAAGAGGAAAACTGGAGACTTTTCATTTAATAAAAGGGGAGGAAATATTCCTTTTAATTAAATAAAGACTTAGGATAAAATGGTTAATCCATAGAATAAAATTGAATAAATGATAGAATTAGGATTTGATCAAGGAAATTGATATTGAGCTGAAAAATGTTGATTTTTTTGAAAATATTGATTCAGAAATTTGATAAATTACTGAATGGGGGCCCAAAGTCTAGGTGACGATTTTAGAGTGCATACAATTACCTCTTGAGGTTCCATCCACATGGTTGACCCAATAAAGGGAATTTCCACTACGGTTAACCCTCTCTAACAAGGTGACTCACAAAAAGGACCACATAGGGACTTGGTTTAGATTCAAGGATCCAAGTTTCTGATACTACCCAAAAAGGGAGTGGAGCATAATCCTCTAGCCTCTTCACTTCACCCAAACATAGAAAATAGATTTATTGACATGGTAAGATTGAAACCACCTCACCAAGGTTCATATGTCAACAACAATGTCTACCGATCTCTCTAAACGGGTCCAAGAGAGAATGTACTGATCAATGTTGAGGACTAAACCAAGTAAGACCGTGAGATAATAACAATATCCTCCCTACCTAAAAGAGGTTCCATTATCAAGAAGAACTTCGCAAGAAGCTCACTCTCTCAAGAATGCCACAAATAGTGTTCATAGGGCCTATTTACTATGTGAAACATATATGCAAGAAAGTGAATCTATGTTATTTTTAGAGCCCAAAATTAAAGTGTGATCTATGAAAGTAGTAAACACTAAAGATAGACACATGAGAGATTCATTTTAATTTTAAAAATCTAAATGCTGTAGAGATGCAACAAAATACCTCAAGTCCAAATGAACACGCTTAGTAGATTTTTGTTGAGCCTTTTTTTGTGCAAGCAAGCCATGGACTCTCCAACAAGCAAATAAGCAAACAAGCAAACAAGATATGTAATGTATATCCAACTCATGCAAACCCTAGGGTTAGATCTGAAAATAAATTTTTAGGAGAAATAATAGAAAAAAAATAATCCAAATGACATCTCAAATTATGTATTGAACCATGAAAAATAAGTGTATACTCATCACAAAATTTTATTTTTTCTGCATTTGACCTAGTCAACAAGATCTGATTTTTTTGATATGATTTTGGCCACAAAAATAGAAATTAAAAATAAATATTTCTACTGAAAAATAGAGAGCTTTCTGAAAATATAAAAATTTTGGAAAAATTCCTTAATTTGTGTCCTAGAGACCCATTTTATCAAAATAGACCAATTTTTGTAAATTGACTATTTGAGCTATGATATTGCATCCAAATTTAAAACACAAAAAGTGGACCCCCTATGAAATTTAAAGAGATTTTTAAAAATGTAAAAATTGCTAAAAAATATGCTGATTTGCGTTGAAAATTAATTTTTTATGAAAAATAAAGAAAAAATTATAAAAAATTGAAAATACATCAAAAAATTCTAAATTTTTTACTAAAGCTTCTCTAATATGTCTCCAAGTTGCAAAAAACATTTCAGACCAAAAATACAAGCCATTTGAGAGATATGATCAAATCTTAAAAAATCTAGGGTTTTAGTCTCCAAGCAAATCTGCACAAGGGGGTTAGCTCCAAAAATAACTAAAACAAGTATTTAAAGGTGGGTTGCCCCATGACGGGTGTGAAAAATGTGTGATAAAATGTTGATACACTTCTATGAGTCATTATATCTAAGATTTCTCAAGAATGAGGTCTCAAATGGCGACTCATAGCTCTCTATTCATGGAGTGCAAGGGTTTGTGATGAAGGCCCTTAGCTTAGACCTAGTTTGTGCCCATGAAAATACACCATAAAATGAGAGATTCAAAGAAGAAAAATAAGAATGATAGTCTCCATGATCATCAAGTATGCATAAAAATTAAAATGGAAGCTGTTCTATATGATAACAATGCATGAAAAGCAAACTAATCTATGAAAAATGATGCTTATGCAAGGTTATTCTATGAAAGGAAATATGAATCTAATCTAATATGCAAGTGAAAGAATTAATCTAAATAGATTACCATGGGGCATGAGAGAAGAAGACAAGAAAAGAGAAGTTGCAATATCCAAGCTCAAGTGCTCAAAATCTTCTCCAAAATTGCTCTCCAAACCTGCATAACAATAACATAAAATCTTTGATCTCTAAAATCTCTATGCATAAATGAGAAGGAGAGGGCTCCTTATAAAGGATTTAGAAATGAATGGATGGTCAAGATTAAGAGGCAAAAAGAAATGAGCAAAGGTGGAGATTAAATCTTGGTTGATCCATGTGCTCAAGATTCTCAAGAGGCAAAATCAATGGATATGGTTAGGAGGCAAAAGAAGATTCCACCCATCTTGGAAAGTGTGCATTCAATGTGTAGAGAAAAAGTCTTTTTATTTTTATTTTTATTTTTATTTTATTATTTATTTATTATTTTTAGAAAAATGGTTTCCATTATTTAATTAAAAGATTTTTTATTTATTTAAAAGATATTTTTTCTTTTAATTAAATGTGGCTTAGGATAAAGTGATTTATTATTTAATTAAAAGATTTTTTTATTTAATTAAAAGGGAGCATGTCAGGGGAACACTCCATAACACAATGGAAAGTTGTGAGCCTCTCATTTGGGAGGTCTTGGGTTCAAGTCTTCTTGAGCCCCATGTTGATCTTGGCTTCGGCCTATTAACCATTAAAAAAAAAAAAGGGAGTATGTTCTCTTAATTAAATAAAACTTATGATAAAATGATCAAACCTTAGGAAATATTGAAATATTTGAGTTAATTATGATTTGATCAAGGAAATTGATTTGAATTTGAAAATATTGCAAAGCATTGATTCAGGAGATTGATAAATTGATGAATGGGGGCTCAAAGTATAGGCAACCATTTTAGGGTGCATACAGGTCCCTCAAATGCATTCCTAGAAAGATTTAGATGTTCCAACCCCTTGGAGCTTGCTAGTGCTTTGGGAATGCCACCTAATAAATTATTTTGAGAAACATCTATAGCTAAGACCATAACCAGTTTGTTTATTTCCAAAATAGAACCTTGCAATAAATTTCTAGAAACATTGAAATAGAATTGGAGATTCTCAAAACCTGCAACTTCAAGAGGTATATTTCCTATGAGTTTGGTGTGCACAAAGTCCAATGCTTCTTAAGTCTTGCATCTCCCTAAATTGGCAGGTATATTCCTTGATAGGTGATTGCGATCAAGATAAACATCTATTAATTATGGAAGGTCACCAAGGCTATCAGGGATTTGACCTGAAAGCATATTCTCACTAAGCAAGCCTTTTTGATTGGTCAAAAGTTTTTGGAATTCTTCCCTATAATTTTTTTCTTTTTAGATATTATATTTCTAGATTTTGAAGTTTACCAAGTAAAAATGGAATGGTCCCATTGAATAGGTTTCCATATAGGTATATTGTTGTCAATCTTGTTAGGTTACCAATCTCATATGGTATGTTTCCCCTAATTTCATTGGAATCCAAACCTAAAATTGAGAGTGAATTATAAAGTTGGCCAATATAAGTGGGAAAAACACCAGTAAGATAATTAAATCCCAAATCAAGGACTTTCATTCTCAAGGAATTAGTTAACACTGTTATAATAGACAAACCACTACTTCCACTCACAAAGTGATTTTACAACAAATTAAGCCATGTCAGCTGCCATATTTTCCCAAATAGTAGGGGCATTGTGCCACTCAGTTGGTTGTACTACAAATCCAACACTTGTAGCTGAGTCCAATTAATGAGCGAGGTGTTGAGTCCAATTATTGAGTGAGGTGAGTATTTCTCTAGTGAATTAGTTTCCCACAAATACACTTTTTGCAACTCTAACAACCTTCTAAACTTCCTTGGAATTGGACTATTTAAGTGGTTCTGATATTGCCCCAACATTTGGAGATGAGTGCAATTTGAGAGGGCAATGGGGATTGACCCTGTTAAGTTGTTGTTGTGAATAACAAGCTATCTTAGGTGAGTAAGCATACCCAACTTAGTAGGAATACCACCTTGGAGTGTATTGTCCAAAAAATCAAGCTCAATTAAAAAGGACAGGTTTCCTAAGAAAGGTGGGATAATACTTGTTAATTTATTTACTCCTAATACCATGGTTTCTATATTTGAAAGAAGACTAAGTTCAGAGGGAACGCTTTGACTTAAATTATTATACAATAGTATGTGATATTGTAAAGAATAAAAACCTCCTAGAGAAGATGGAATGTGACCCTCCAAATTGTTTATAGACAACTGAAGCACTCTCAAGAAAAAGAGCCTTTCAAGCTGATATAGAATATGGCTATAAAAGCTATTATTTTTGAGAGCTATTGAGTGATGAAGTAAGGAGGCCTCACTGTATAGTGAGTATACCATACGGTGAAGGTGATCTCACTGTATGGTGAGTCTTTCATACATGTTAACACCATACAAAGTATGAAGACCATACATGTTGGCACCATACAGAGTATGAAGACCATACATGCTAGCACTGTACAAACATGCTAAGACCATACGATGTGACATCTCTCTGAGATGTACATTAAGAATCACTATTGAGTCCACATTGGCGTACAATCATTGTAAGTGTATAGTGAAGGAGGATAGAGTACCATAGTTTGGTGGGGTGCCAATTTTGGTAAGGTATCAGGTACAGTGCCATGTATAGTACTAGAGTGTGGTGATGGTGTATATTGATGCCTGGCAGTTGGATGAATGAAAGTTGGTTGTCCATTATGGTTAACATACTAAATTCTGCAACAAATTGCATTGTGCATAAATGACTGGGAGATTTGTAAGAAAATGTAATGAATTGAAATTAGGTTGATTGTAAGGAAATATGAGCCTGTGGAAAAAACCTAGAGTGCATTGTATGTAAATTTGTTTACTATAATACAAAGTTGCTCGAGGGTTTTTGGGTGGTGGATTTTTTCTTGAAAGGGGTTTCCCACATTAAATCTGGTGTCTCTCTGTGTATCTTGTGTCTAGTAGTTTCATATTTTGCTTACTTACACATCTCTGAAATTTATAGTTTCTTAAATTTACTTGTTAATTTGGCATTCAGAAAGCGTTTCTACACTGTTTCTTTCCTTACAAGTGGTATCAGAGCCTATCTAGTTGTGTTATCCTTGTCCGGTAGGGTTTGGTTTTTTGTACCAATTTGGTTTTATTGAGAGTTTGCAAATTTTTTGTCTATATATTAAGATGGTTGGTACTTCAGGAAGAGTGGACATTGAAAAGTTCAATGGCACAAACTTTGAGTTGTGGAAACTTAAAGTTGAAGATATGCTAGTTGATCGAGATCTATTGATCACTGTGTTTGGCAATACGCCTTCAAGTGTGAAGTAGGAAGATCCAGATCTATCAGATCTAAAGGCCAAAGGACTGATAAGACCGAGCCTTGCAAATTTGGTTTTATTGAATGTCCATGAAGATAAAATCATGCATTGCTTGTGGAAGAAGTTGGGAGACATTTATCAGGGAAAGTCTTTGGTAAACAAGCTTTTCCTGAGAAAGAAATTGTACTCTTTGAAGATGGATGGAGGAATGATTTTGGAAAATCATCTAAAATCATTCAATATGGTGATTGTAAAATTGACATATATTGGTGTGTCCATTAGTGAAGAAGAGAAATGCATGTTATTATTGAGTTTGTTGTCTAATTTGTGGGATCACATGGTTATGGCCATCGGAAGCACAACTACTCAATTTAAAATGGACGAAGTAGTTATTGCACTTTTGTCAGAGGAGATGCGCAGGATTTCCTCAGAGGTAGAGAAAGAAGCTCTCATTGTACTAGGAAGATCTAAGGACAAAGGTAAGAAGAAGGACACAAAGTCAAAGTCTCAGGAGTGATCTGCCACTCCTGGTAAGAAGTCCAAGGAGAAGTGCTGGAAATGTGAGAAGAAAGGTCATATCCGAAAGGATTGCAAGGAGGAGAAAAAGAAGAAGAATACTTCTAACACTGAATCTTCTCAAAGTGATGCTAATTCATTTGTAGTAGTCTTGGAAGTGCCTACATCTGACGATGTATGGTTGGTTGATTTGGGAGTATCAGTCCACGTGACATCTCATAAAGAGTGGTTTTCAAATTATGAACCATATGATAGTGAAAAGGTGTTCCTGGCAAGCGATTCCACATTTGAGATCATTGGAAAAGTAAGAGTCAGAATCCAGTTCCCTGACAACAGAGTAAAGGGAATTGATCGAGTACTTGATATACCTAGTCTAGCTCTAAACTTACTATATGGACCAGCAAGTTGAATGATATCGGAGTTCAGGTAACATTTGTCCATGATGGTTGCAAGATGACTAGGGGTTCTATTTTTTTAGCTAAGGGTGAATGCATTGGAACACTGTATAGGTTAGATGCCAAACCTGTATGTTGTAATAGTATCTCTATAAAGTATGATAAAACTAATATGGCAACACATGGTGTAAATGGTGTGGAAATTAAACTTCTTGTTGAGAAAACAATGCTCTGGCATCATAGGCTTGTCCATATTGGTGAGAAAGGTTTAAAAACCTTGAAGAATAAAAATTTGGTTGAGGGGTTGGTTGATTGTAACCTTGAATTTGATTTCTGTGAATATTGAATCTATGGAAAGCAAAACTGTGTTCAATTTTATTCTAGTTCTCAAAAATCTTATGGTTTGTTGGACTATATTCACTCTGATGTATTTGGTCATGTGGATGTTCCTTCTTTGTCTAAGTCAAGATATTATGTTTCATTTATTGATGATTATTCAAGAAGAATATTTGTTAATTTTTTGAAGAGTAAAACAAATGTGTTCAGCTAGTTTAAGGAATTTAAAAGCCTTGTTGAAAATCAGACTGGGAGAAAGATTAAATGATTAAGGATGGATAATAGGGGAAAGTTTTACAATGTAGATTTTGAAAAATTCTATCTGCAGATCATGGCATTAAGAGGCATAAGATGACACCTTATACTCCACAATAGAACAGAGTAGCAGAAAGGATGAATCGGTCCTTGATGGATAGAGAAACGTGAGCATGTTGGGAAGTGTTGGTTTGGAACAAAAGTTTTGGGATGAAGTGGTAGCTACAACATGCAACTTATTAAACCGTTCTCCTATTGCAGTGCTAGTTGACAAAACAACTATGAAATCATGGTTTGGTAAGAATCCCTCATTAATACATTTACATGTCTTCGGTTGTGAGGCATAAACTCACGTACCTGATGTGAGTAGGTCCAAGTTGGATAACAAAGCCATGGAATGTATTTTCATCAGGTATGGAAATGGTGTGAAGGGATACAAATTATGGAACCCTCTAAATAAAAAATTGTTGTACAATATGAGTGTTATCTTTCATGAGATGAAACCTGTCTCACTAGACTAGCCAGAGAAGATAGAAAAGAAAAAGGAAGCAGTTGAAATCCTTTTAGATTCCAAAAGGAGATATTTCAAACTCCAAATGAACCTAAGAATGAGGATCCATATGTGCCCGAGAATGAGGTTGGGGAGAAATCAAGTAGTCATACAAGTTTAGAAGAATGTGATCATGAACATAATTTTGAACCTCATAAAGCTTCACCACAAGAAGTGAGGAGATCTACTCAGGAAAGGCGACAACCTGATAGGTATGGTTTTTCACCAGAGAGGTTTAATTATTCTATGTTGAATATTAATTGTGCCTATGCTTTTCTTACGGATGCTGACGAGCCTAGGACTATAAAAGAAATAATTAATATGCCAGATTCAGATTCTTGGTTGGAAGCAATGAAGGATGAAGCAATGAAGGATGAAATGAAGTCCTTGGAGAAGAATATAACTTGGGATCTTGTACCCTTTCCTAAAGGTAGAAATCCCATGGGATGTAAGTGGGTATTCAAGAATAAGTATGGTCTAGATGGCAGCATTGAGAAGTACAAGGAAAGATTGGTTTCAAAGGGGTATTATCAGAAAGAAGGGATTGACTATGGAGAAATATTTTCTCATGTAGCTAAGCTAACATCCATCAGATTTATGTTGTCACTTGCAACAACACATGACTTTGAAATTGAGTAGATGGATGTGATGACAACATTTCTTCATGGTGATCTTGAAGAAGAGATATATATGTCCCAACTAGAGTACTTTGTGGAAAAAGGTAAAGAGCATTTGGTATGTAAGATGAAGAAGTTTCTTTAAGGTTTGAAACAGTCACGTAGAATGTGGTATCAAAAGTATGATGCATATGTTTTCTCTTTAGGTTTTACAAGATCTAAATATAAATCATTGTGTGTACTATAAAGTTGAAGGTGATTGGATACTTATTATTTCTCTATTTGTAGATGATATGTTGTTTATAGGCAATAGTAAAGGAATGATTTTAGAGTTAAAATCTCAATTGTCATTCAAATTTGAAATGAATGATTTAGGGCTAGTAAAATTTAGTTTGGAGATGGAAATCAAAAGGGACAAAGTTGGTAGAAAACTTTGGCTCAATCAGAGAAAATATGTTACCAATGTTCTGGAGCAATTTAATATGACTGATTGCAAGAAACAAGTAGTTTTAGTGTTACATGGAATGAAGCTCTCGGTTAGTGATAATCCAAGATCTCTAGAAGAGGTTGAAGACATGAAGCAGGTACCTTATGCAAGTGTTGTTGGCAACATCGTGTACGTAATGGTGAGTACAAGACTAGACATTGCCCAAGTAGTGGGAGTCTTGAGTCAGTTTATGGAAAACCCAGGCAAGACACATTGGGATGTTGTGAAAAGAGTTTTGAGATATTTGAAGGGTACATCATAGTACACATTGTGTTATCAAGGTAGCTCAATTGAATCAAACAGATCAATTAGAATTCAAGGCTATGTGGACATTGATTGGAATGGGGACAATGACATAATAAGATTCACAAGTAGATATGTATTCATGGTGAATGGTGGTGCTATCAGCTGGATGAGAAAATGACAGTGTGTATCTGCATTATCGACAATTGAGACAAAGCACATGGCATAAACTCGTGTGTGTCAAGAAGCAATTTGGCCTAAGAACTTGTGTTCTGATGTTGGTTATGATGCATATAGAAGTACAATTTTTTGTGACAGTCGGAGTGCAATATGTTTGGCAAAGAATCCTACTTTTCATTCTAGAACAAAACACATTGATGTACAATATCATTTTTTATGTGACATGGTCGAAGATGGAAAGGTAAATCTAGAAAAGGTTGGCACTCAGGAGAATGTTGTAGATGCTTTGACAAAGCCAATGAACATAGTTAAGTTCAAATGGTGCATAAGCTCGATGGGGTTTAAACCCCCTCACTCTTTTTAGCATTGTTGATTAGCTTTGTACTTTGTCAAGTGGGAGATTGTTGAGTGATGAGGTACGAAGGCCTCACCATACGGTGAAGGTGAGCTCACCATACGGTGACTCTTTTGTACATGTTGGCATCATACGAAGTATGAAGATCATACATGTATGCACCATACAGACATGTTGAGGCCATACAATGTGAAATCTCTATGAGACGTACGGTAAGACCCACTGTCAAGTCCACATTGGTGTACGGTCATGCTGAGTGTATAGTGAAGGAGGATCGAGTACAATAGTTCAATACAGTGCCAGTTTTGGCATGGTGTCAAGTACAGTACCACATATAGTACTAGAGTGTGGTCATGGTGTATGGTGATGCCTGGCTGTTGGACGAATGAAAGTTGGTTGTCTGTTATGATTAACATACCAAATTTTGCAACGAATTGCACTATGCATTAATGATTGTGAGATTCATAAGAAAATGTAACGAATTAAAATTAGGTTGACTGTAAGGCAATATGAGCATGTGTAAAAAATTTGAAGTGCATTGTATGTAAATTTGTTTACTGTAATTCAAAGTTGCTCGAGGGATTTTTGGGTGGTGGGTTTTTTCCTGAAAGGGTTTTCCCACATTAAATCTAGTCTCTCTCTATGTATCTTGTGTCTGGTAGTTTCATATTTTATTTACCCACACATCTCTGAAATTTATAGTTGCTTATTTCCTTGTTAATTTGGCATTCATAAAGTGTTTTCGCATCGTTTCTTTCCTTACAAGAGCAAGTACTCTAAGGAAGGAAATATTTTCTAGAAAGAGAGAGAGATGGGGCCAAGTGAGATTCAAGGAAACTGCATGTTGTCGGTAAGAAGAGTAGGAAGTGTCAGTCCAATTGCAGAAGGTGAGATTTGGAGACCAATCAGACAAGGAATTAAATGGATCCAAAAGGAGAACAAATTTGAAAGAAATGAGAGCTTGGTGATCAAAATAACTCAAAGGCTTTGTGACATGAGAAGACAACGCAGAGAAATAGACAAAGATTAGCAAAGGAGGTAGCATCATCATCATCTTCATTCTTGGCTTGCTTTACAGAGGATCCCAAATGACATATGTGTGGTCTATGAGTGAGGGTTCATTTTTAAAATTGTCAATGTACTTGATAGAGCATGCATGGATAAGAAGTTTGAAGTTCTTATTTGTTTTAAGTATTTAATTGCTACAAGATGTTTATAATTATTTTATAAAATATAAATTATGATTTGCTTTAGAGATACCCTAATATTTGTATGGATCTGTCTATATTTAAATAAATAATTATTTGATTCTATTTGTCCATTTGTTTTTATGCATATGATTTTAATTGAAAGATTGATTTTAGTAGTACTGAAAATTTAGTATTAATTTTTCATATACTAGTTTCGCAGGTGTTGGCATATCAATATGCTATAGATTTTATGGCCTCTATTTTTCTTTTAATGGTGTAGTACCATGGATGAAATTGATATAGCCAACAAGTCTTTTTAATGTTGGAAGTACTTAGAAAGCCTAATTTGGAGCAGAATTCATGTTTTAGAGTTGTTTTAAAAGGAAAAAAGTAGCAGTTTGTATTGTAAGAGATTAGAATCTGTAGTACTATTGATAATATTTAGCTATGTGAAAATGTTAAAAGGGTCTGTTTGTTTGCTGGAATTAGATTGGAATTGGGATTTTCAAATACCGAAATTGACATTTTCGATGTTTGTGTTCAGAACATTAAACTGGAATAGGGATTTGTTAATTCCCATTTACCCCCAAAACCAACATTTGAATCTTCCATCTAAATAGATGAAATTGGAAAATCAATTCGATTACAGGAATTGGAGGCAAAGCAAAATTTATAATAGTTTGAAATCCATATGCATGACTTTGACTTTGCTATAGGACAAGTTTGACAAGTAGTGGAAGTGGACTGAGTAGAATAAAGTTGTATCCCATCCATACTTAATAATGCTCAAATAATATCCGTCAAATCAAATGCATGAATTCATTTAGAATTTGGTATTTGGCAGAAGAGAGAGTCCATTTGTCTATTCCAAGGGTAGTGCGTGAATTCTACGAGGAATAATGAGCTGCACAAGCTTCTGTCTATTCTGCACATTAGGTCTCATGCATATTGACAGAGTGCAGATGAGTGCGTGGTTAAAACATTACATGAATTTCCTCCAAAAGTCGCGAATGAAGTGAAGGCTGCACATGCTTCTGTCTATTCTTGGAGTTGTAACATTTGTCCGTTTCTCCATTATTATTTGAAATACAATTTTCTCCATTATTATTTGAAATAATGTTTCTCCATTATTATTTGAAATACAATTTTCTCCAAAAGTCATGAATGAAGTGAAGGCTGCACATGCTTCTGTCTATTCGCGTGCAAGAAAATTGTCCACAAAACTGAGCTATTTTGGACAACTGGGGATGAATGAATTGAAAGCTAGAAAGGTGAATTGTACATCTTCAAATATTTTATCTAAGTAAAAATGAATAAATGGTAGTAGTTTGGAAATTTAGTCTTGTCATCAGTTTCCAATAAGATTCTTAGAGGTTCTTTTAAGTGTAGTTTCTTATTCTTAGAGGTTTGGAAAAATCGATTAGATAAATGATAATGTAATAATTTGGTGTGTCCTCTTTTATGCACATAGAAATTATAAAGTCTTTAGATATTATATGTAACCAAGCTTTATTCTTCTAAATGTTGTAAGTCATAAGCAAATTTTGTAAAGTCTTTTAAACAAATACATTTTGTACATCCTTAATATGGAACATAAAGTTTGCTCATTATTTTGTAAAGATACTATTTCCCAATTTATCTACATTTTCATATTTCTCATGTATTTATATCTAAATATATTCAAAATTAACAAAACTCCTATTATTACCATAAACAAACATTGTCAACCCATAATTTACACTTTCCAATTATACTAACTTGAATGTTTTAACAACTATAATAGAAATCAATTCTATACATGTTGCACTTGAATGCACTATGACTTACTAGTATAATGTGGTTATTGGGGATAAAATATTCTCTTCATAGAGTTGACAAGAATTAGACCAAGTTGTGTGAGGTAGATAATGTATTTGGGTGGACAAATTAAATGTACTATTGAGAAATTAACTAGGCACCACTCATAGTATGTGGAGTGGGAAAATGATAATATAGAATCAGGTTGACTAGATAGGTTTTTTTAATTGCATATGAATTTAAGAAAACAAATAGTGTAAGAAACAATGTTGTAAGTGGATTTGCACAAATGAATTCAAAGATTCTTAAACTTAAGAATCTCATCGAACAAATACTGTTGGAAATAGATGATAAGGAAAAGATAATATATGATGTAAGTGTAGAAAAATAGAATCAATTGTGTGCACAAAACAAAGTTCTATCTACAAAAATAGATAGTATTTCTAAATAACTTGTTCAAGAAATAGCCACATTTTGCAAATATGAGATTCCTTTGTAGCTAGACAAAAAATAACTGCAAAATCACATTATACATTTAGGTCTTTTCCCCGCCTTGACTCACTACGTGGTTAATTTGATACACCCCTTCACTTATGTAATGTCCCTAAATTTTAAATAAAGTGACTTAATTAAATTAAATAATTGAGCAGTCCCAAAATTTAAGTAATATTATAAAGGACCTTTAATTAATTATAGGGGGCCCAAATAATAAATAATAAAAAATATATGTCGGCTATTTTGTAGCCCTTTGGGAAACTTCCTGGAGGCTTTTCTAAGGCATTGGCTGGCACCATAAGTAATATCGTAGAGTTTATGTTTCTTTTTATTCGTAATTCCATTTGGAATTGGGTATTTGGTTGTATGCAATTTCGGAGGTGGAAGATCCTTCCTAGTTTGTAATTGCAATTTTGGTGGTTAGCATCCACCCTAGTCTTCCATTGGAAATATCATCTCAGATATTTCACCTTGTACTTGAATGCCAAATTTTTTACGTCTCTCTTAGAGATAAATTTGTATTGTTAAACTTCATAAAAAATATATCTCGGATCTAGAAGTACAATATATGATTTATAGCAATTCATTCTTGTATCAATAATATTTTTTGGTATAGAAAGTTTATCAGTGCAATTCCAAAATTAGAGGAAAATTCATTCATTGTGCCAAGATTTCCTTCAGGCCACCATTCTACACCCCCCTCAGCACTACCTTTTTTCCATCAACTTCAAAGGAGAACTCCATCCTCTTGAAACTCTGTGTGTACTCATTAAGGGTTTCTATCCACTGAATTCTCAATATAACCTCCATGTCATCTAGATCTACTACAAAGAATTCATGTGTCATTGTGTGGTTCTCCATGGTAATGCTTAGTTGCAGAACTAGATGGGTGCATGATTAGAGATTTGCTTCTTCCATCTTGACTTAAAACCCTTGGTGTGCCTCCATATGCAAAACCCTTTGCTTGACGAGTGATGAGTTGATGAAGTTGAGTGTGGCCCCATTGTAGAGAATGACCATGACCCACTTCCCCTAGAAGGTACCCTGCACCTAAAATAAAGTGCACCTCGGAGTATTGACAAGTTTCGCAATGACACCTCCTCACTGTACCAACATGAAAATCCTCTCTGAGTGATTCGTGTTAAGCTTCTAGGAATTTTATTAACCATCTCCTTCAGGATCGGTTTCGTCATGCTCCTCATCACCATTGTACATCACCTCAATGTATTAAATTTCTCCTTGTCCTAATCATTGGTGTCCTAGTTCCTATGAATCCTTATAGGTAAAATATAGTTTCTTCCTCTTGAGCTCCTATATGACCTAGCCTCATCCAATGATGGCTTCTTTGGATGGGCTTTTTTTATTTCTCCTTTGAAGTGAGGGGTGGATTGGGTGTGAATAACTCCTTGAGCAAGAAGAAGAAGAAGAAGATACTTCCATGTCACATGCCTTATTAATACTTCAGTGAGGGTGCCAAGGTTGAAACCTTTGACCCAAACTTTTAGGGGTTCCATCAACCTATCCATGAATAACACAACTAGTCTCCTCTTTGAGATGTCAATAACCAATACATACAACCTCTAAAGTTTTGTGATATAACTGTCCACTGCCTTGGCACTACTACATTTGGGGCCAAATTTCAATAGAAGTTTTCAACGGGTAACTTTTTCTTATGAATTTCATGTTTTTTTTTGTAATAGGCCCCGATAATGTTGGTATTCTGATGGGTGTTTAATTGACCATCGAAACTCTGACAGATTCAGGGTATACATTAAAAAAAAAATTGAAACAACCTCATCATTTTTATTTCGATGGGAGAGCGGGAGAAAAGGAGCGAAAACTGAGCACGGGAGAAGGTATGTGATTTCTTCATCTTTCAAGCCTCTGGCATCATATTCGAATGCATTTCATTTTATTGTTGAGGGAGTTTCTCTTTGAAATGATGGCATTCTACTGGTGTCGTGCCCTAGCCAGTGCTTTATCTCTATTATTTGATGTTATTGGTGCTTGTGCTCAAGGATATCGATTCATTGTATTCAAATGTTTAGATTCACGTTTGTTGATATTACTGGCATATGTGTTTAATGATGCCATTGTATATTGCTATCACTAAAATGACCACATTCTACTAGTGTCATGCCCTAGTGCATGCTTTAACTCCATTATTTGATGTTATTAGTGCTTGTGCTCAAGGATATCCATTTTTTTGAAATGTTGACTGTGGTTATCAAATGGACAGCCCATGAGCTTCTAGCTAGGCACCATTTGTATTGATAGCTTAGGGAATCAAATGTATTTTATCATTGATAGTTGAGACTTTGTTAAAAGGAAATAGGACAAAGAATGATTTTTATTTAGTTTCTCTATTTTGATCCCTAAGTGGCTTACAACCCTAGCGAAGTATATGTAGATTTACGGATCCAGTTGCAAGATACATAGTAGCTGATAATTCACAAGAAATCCATGCATCCAATTTGAATAGAAATTAATACAAAGAACTAGGGTCCTCCAATGTCCCAATCATCCGGACCTTGACTATCCCCTAAACCAGTGACCCTTCAAAACTGGGTTATCATGCAATTAGTGAGTGATCCTTCATTCTCCTGGTCTGCCCTGCATCCAAACATATTGGAAATACACAATACAATGATAACAAGTCTTTCAAAATCCCCCTTCCCCCAAGGAAAACTATCAATTATCCCTTCCACATAGCATTTCACTATTTTATGAGTCGATTGTGTAGGAACAATTAACATTAAACAAGGAGCAAACTCCTCAACACATCTTGGAAACCATTGAATTCAATAATAAATGAAACCTAACACCAACACTATTCCTTTCATAGTTGCAAGATACATAGCAGTTGATAATTCACAAGAAGTCCATGCATCAAATTTGTATAAGGATATCCTACTAATCAATAGGAATTTTCTTGATATGACCAATGATTATGCATTTTGATGGCAGTGTGCTAGTTCAAAAGGATAATATAAATCTGAAACAATTTTTTCTGATTTTCTCAAACTATAAATGTGGTTAAAGGGAAAATATTATGTGGAAAACCCACAAACCAAGCTAGCAAATGATTTTACATCAAATTATCCCTATATTCATTCAATTATTGCTATGCTTCAGCTACCTGACCTTTGAGCTTCATCTAGAGGAATGTGTAGCTTAAAGATAGAGTTACTTCTTGGGCCTTACAATAGGGTGGAATATGATCAAGATTTGTTTAGGCTATATCTTTCTTAGTCCCATTGTTAGGTTCTTACAGTTCATGGTTTGAATCTATTATGGTTCTGTAAGGGATTTTTAGATGCTTTTTCTAACATAATTATTGGACACCATGATTGGAACAACTGGTTGTTGGCTATTGTACACATGAATCATAACTATCAATGGTTCTTTGTGTTCAAGAATTCGTTGATCAATCTTTGAGATTTATTGTCCCAGCTTTAAAAGAGTGATAAAAGATATAGTGAGTGCTATCTTTTCCAAGTGTTTTATGGGTGCCATTATCTTCTAGGAGTAATTGTTGGAACCAAATTATGTTCTTTGCTTGTAGTAAATAGTGCAGACACAATCATCTTCTTGGTGAAGGGTTTCTTCCATCCCCATGAGGCACTATTGCATGGTTTCCATTCCCTTTTAGTACAGTGAACCTAATTTAATACAAGTGTGCACTATTTTGGGATCCATAATTTATGGCCCCTACACTATGGTTGTTAGCCTAAGATAGGCCTACCTTTGCATATAATAAGAGGCCAACATGAAACAAACATCTAGAAGTTAGGGGGTTGTTCCCTGTCCTTAATTTATTATTTAAGTGCTAAGTGATGATGGGTATATCATGTAATTCATACCTATTGTGTCTCTTTCTTTCTCTCCACATTTCACATTAGAAGTATATGCTATAAAATACCAATGAAATCAACTATTGGTCAAATCTAATCAAAATTGTAGTATAAAGATTAAAATAGATCTTGAAGAAATATGGGAACCATTTTTGACAAATATTGTACAAATGAAGAGAATACTCCCAAGAGGAAATGCTTCAATGTGGAACAATTGAAGGACAATAGTTTACTTTTATATGCACATCTACAATGTTTTTGATATATTTCTGAGATAACAAAACCATAGAAAGAATAGCATATAGAAGAAAGTAAAGAATAATGATCATATTTTGAGATATTGTGGAAACTTAAAGGAAAGAATGCTTGGTGGGGTTATCATGTAATAAGTTAGTGATTCTTCATTCCCCCCTCTTCTAGTGACCCTTCAAAACTAGGTTATCATGCAATCAGTGAGTGATCCTTCATTCTCCTGGTCTGCCCTGCATCCAAACATATAGGAAATACACAATACAATGATAACAAGCCTTTCAAAATCCCCCTTTCCTCAAGGAACACTATCAAAATATAGACCTTGACTGTCCCCTCAACCAGTGACCCTTCAAAACTGGGTTATCATGCAATCAGCGAGTGATCCTTCAATCTCCTGGTCTACCCTACATCCAAACATATTGGAAATACACAATACAATGATAACAAGTCTTTTAAAATCCCCCTTCCCTGAATGAATTACTATCAACATCCAGACCTTGACTATCCCCTCAACTAGTGACCCTTCAAAACTGGGTTATCATGCAATCAATGAGTGATCCTTCATTCTCCTAGTCTACCCTACATCCAAACATATTGGAAATATAGAATACAATGATAAAAACTCTTTCACAATCCCCCTTCCCTCAAGGAACACTATCAACAAGTGACTCTTCTTCTTATTAGCCATATCCAATGTTTCATTGAAGTCATGGCCAAGAATGAAGGTCACCTTACCCATACCATTCATGGATTCTGAAATGTTGTTCCAAACTCTTGAAAACTTTTCTATTGCTTCTTGTTGCTTCTTTAAATACTTCTTCTACCACAATGTCCTCCTGCCCCATCTTCTTGATCTTCTTCACAAAAGTGGATGAATCCACACACAATAACCCAAAATGAAGGGTTTTGTATCCTTTAATGAATCTCAGTCACTTGTAATGCATGGACAATCAAATCTATAGTCTCCAAAGTATTCAATAAGTGAATATGAATGTTTGAAAACTTTCCTCTCAACTTCCCCAACCACTCCTAATCGGTTAGAGGGATATTTCTAGAATCTCCACTATTCCTATCCTTACCAACAATTCTTAAACATACTTTATCTGATATGATAATAACATGCTAAACTAAACCAAGGGAATGTTCTTGATGTGGTACAAGGAAGATTTGGCTATCAAATCTTCCTTCATGCAAGATGAGTGCGAGAGAAGGTATGTGATTTCTTCATCTTTGATTGGTATCTTTGATGGGCAATGTCTTTTGAGCCTCTGGCATCATATTCGACCACAAATTTCAAATGCATTGCATTTTATTTTATCATGAATGCTCACTGAAATGATGACATTCTACTGGTGTCATGCCCTAGCCCATGCTTTATCTCCATTATTTGATGTTATTGGTGCTTGTGCTCAAGGATATGGATTCACTATTTTCAAATGTTTGGATTCACGTTTGTTGATATTACAATTCATCATCTCAGATAAAGTATGTTTAAGAAGTTTTAGTGTCTAAACACTCAACTAATCCCTCTAACTGCTTAGGAGTGGTTGGGGAAGTTGAGAGGAAAGTTTTCAAACATTCATATTCACTTATTGAATGCTTTGGAGACTACTAGTTTGACTATCCAAGTGTTAATGTTTAGAAGAGATCAATGAATTATTTAAAGACATTCTTACATGTTTGGAGAGGTTTAAGAGGCACTTATCATGACTGTACCCTCACAAACAGTGGCATAGACTAGTTTTACTAAGTTTCCTTTCTCTATTTCAAGGTTTCCTTTCTCTTTTGTAGGGGTACAGTCAGAGGGTTCATTGACAAAATGATCCTTTGAATGGTTACTATGAATATGAATGATTTGATATAGCATATTGCTCATTTTACTTGAAGTTTGGAATAGCTTGTGCAAGGGTGAAATTAGTTTTGATCATTTTGGTCATGACTGTTCCTCTACACAGTCAGAAAATGTAACTGTCTAATGACTATATGTAATTTTGAATGGATTAAATGCTTTATTCTTGGTAGAAGTGAATGGAAGGAATAGTGTTGGTGTTAGGAGTCATTTATTATTGAGGATTTTTCTCCTTGTTTAATGTTAACTGTTCCTGCACAATCCACTCATATAATAGTGGAATGCTATGTGATTGATAATTTCATACAACTGGTCCTTTGGCATGTATTAAATACAATCTAGCCACTTATTAAATGCTTTGGAGACTATTGATTTGACTATCCATGCATTACCAGTGTCTGAGATTCATTAAAGGATACAAAACCCTTCATTTTGGGGTTATTGTGTGTGGATTCAAATGTAGGTTTGATTTGGTTAGTGTTTAGAAGAGATCAATAAAGTATTTAAAGATAATCTTACATGTTTGGAGAGGTTTGAGAGGCACTTATCATGACTGTACCCTCACAAACAATGACATAGACTATTTTACTAAGTTTCCTTTCTCTGCCGCAGGGGTACAGTCAGAGGGTTCATTGACAAAATGATACTTTGAATGGTTACTATGAATATGAATGATTTGATATAGCATATTTCTCATTTTACTTGAATTTTGGAATAGCTTGTACTTGAAGTTTGGAATAGCTTGTGCTTGTGCTGGAATTCTTGGTAGAAGTGAATGGAAGGAATAGTGTTGGTGTTAGGTTTCATTTATTATTGAATTCAATGGTTTCCAAGATGTGTTGAGGAGTTTGCTCCTTGTTTAATGTTAACTATTCTTGCATAATCCACTCATACAATAGTGAAATGCTATGTGATTGACAATTTCATACAACTGGTCCTTTGGCGTGTATTTAACAAAATAGAATTTTCAGCATATTATTACAACCCTATTTCTTTGTTGTAAACATGCCATTGGTTCAGTTTTGTAAAAAAAAAATCGTGCACAATTTTTTTTTCTATTTATTCCATTTGATAACCATAGTCAACATTTCAAAACAGTGAATAACATCAAATAATGGAGATAAAGCATGGGCTAGGGCCTGACACCAGTAGATTAAAATCAAACCAATGACATGTTTAAAACAAAGAAATAGAATTATAATAATATGCTGAAAATTCTATTCTCTTTAATACACGCCAAAGGACCAGTTGTATGAAATTGTCAATCACATAGCATTTCACTATTGTATGAGTGGATTATGCAGGAATAGTTAACACTAAACATAGCCAGTGTTCTCTTTACTTTCTCAAATCTCTACAAGTCAAGAACATTAGAGTTGTATAATACATTGTTAGTATCCTTTTTCCATGGGTCCTAGGTCTTTGGGTCCATGGAAAGGAAATAGATTACAAAATACACTTCAAAACAAAGGAAAAACTTAGCAAATTCAGTCTAACTTATTGTAGATGAAGGAAAATTCATGCTAATAGTTCCTCTAAGTATTCCAAAACATTTATTGAACTCCCCTAAAGTCCTATTGGATCCCCAAGTTGCTTAATCCAATCAACTTACATCAGGATCATGAGAAACTTCAAAGGATTAAAAACATTACTTGGAACAGTCAAATCATTATGCTTTCAAATCAATTACCTATCGACATATCCCTTGTGAGGGAGAGAAGCCAAACACATAAAGAACATGCACATAAACACGATAGCTAAAACACTTAAATGAAATACACCAAGAAGTACCAAATGATGAATGCTCAATTGTTGTAATGGCAAAGCATTAGAACCGTCCATTTCTAGAACTTGATTTTATAGTCTAAATGATTTTTCTATAGTCGTAATGATTTTTCTAGAACTTGATTTTGTAGTCTTAATGATTTTTCTATAGTCCTAATGATTTTTCTATAGTACTCTTAATGATTTTTTTAGAACTTGATTTTCTAGTCTTAATGATTTTTCTATAGTCCTAATGATTTTTCTATAATCTTAATGATTTTTCTTTCATCCTAATGTTTGTTGCTCTTGATAAATTAGGCCTTGAATTGAATTTTTGTTCACTATTTTATTTCAACTTGATATTTCATTCATTTTTCATATACACAGAGACTACACATGCTGATAAAAAAATGAGCTATTTGATTAAGGTTAACTATTCATGATTGTAAATAGTCAATATTTCTGATTGTACTCCTTGGTGTATTTCATTTTAAAATAATCATGTTTCTATGGCTATGATAAATGTCCCTTTGTGTTGAGAAAATTAGAGTTGAAAAAATGGTTGCAAACAAATCATCCTTCTTCCACCAACATTATAGTCAATGTACAAGTAACGAGTCATTCCATTCAAGAAAAACCATGTTTGACAATATCAACACAGAACAAAATAAGGAGTATGTAGAATTTAGTGATTGTATCTTCCATTAGAGCCACTTCATATGCATAGGTGATGCACATGCATATTTGCTTGAGCACTATTGGGAGCTTACCCAGCAACACATGTACTATTGTGAAAATCACCACAAATCTATTTGTTGTTGGGTCTACCATATACCTTCTATGATCAACTCTTATATGCATAGGTGATGAAGGTTCAAATTTTCCTAAGCAGTACTTTGAGTAGTCCTACACATGTACTATTGTGAAAATCATCACAAGTCCATTTATTGGAGGGCTACTCAAAATACACATGTTTGGAGGTCTGAAGGAAACAAGAGAATTTGAAGAGTCACGAGTCTTAATATTGTACTTAATATAGCCAAGCTTCATTCAATGGTACATTCAAACATGAAACAAACCATTCTTAAACCAGATTAAACTAGTAAACCAAAGGTCATACTGATTATAAGTAAACTAGTAAACCAAAGGACATGCTTTTACTACTAAGTCTCTATTTTTGGGGCATAGTGATTATAAGTACTTGACATATATCACAAATGTTGCTAATTAAGGTTGGTGGGATGATTACACATATGCTAAAAAAGACTGTCAAATCATTATGCTTTCAAATCAATTACCTATCAATGCATCCCTTGTGAGGGAGAGAAGCCAAACACATAAAGAACATGCACATAAATACGAAAATTGAAAAAATTAAATGGATTTTGTCACCTTCTTTTGATGGTATATTTCATTCAGTCTATGTGGAATACTATTTTGTTCACTATTTTATTTCAGCTTCATATTTCTTTCATTTTTCATATACATAGAGACTACACATGCTAATAAAAAAATGAGCTATTTGATTTAGGTTTACTTTTCATTATTGTAAATGGTTAATATTTTTGATGGTACTCCTTGGTGTATTTCATATAAAAATAATAAATGTAGTAACAATGGTGTGGTGCATTATTGATATATAGGCTCAATGACTCTTGTCAATGTGCCAAACTGTCGATGTGGTGGTCGGCAGTGTGTGTTGAAGACTTCACAGACACTGAACAACCCTGGATGACAATTCTGGTGCTACCCAAATAGAAAAAAGGTTGTTGATGTGTATATATTTAATGTTTCTAATGTAAATACTATTTATTATAATATAAGAACTAATGTAGACTAGGCATCACAGGGAAATAATGGCTGCGAATACTTTAGTTAGGTCAATGACAACTCATATGCATCTATCCGCCCATCTCCACTTATCCGCAATGAAGGATTTGAGTGCAAAACATGTCAGGCTAGGGAAAATTCTGAAATTATATTTTTACGATGCCTTCTCTGTATTGTAATTGCATATCTTTGTTGCGACCATATGCAGAGATGAACTTAGGAATTAGTTAGTTTAGTATTTTCATATTGTAACTAATATTTTAATATGGATATGACGTAACTTCTCTTTGCCTCAAGTGCGCATATATATGGTTTACATTTTTTTTAGAATAATTCTTCATGTTTATGGCTCAGGTGAGCCCCAATCTGCTATCAATCACATGATTTAACATATAGTGTTTTCTTGGTTGTTCCATTTATTCCTTGACCTTGACTATAGATTGACTATCATTTTCAAGCTTGAGTGTGGCTTCATACCACACACCATCCATAGATTTGTATGCAACGCTGATTTATGAATGTAAATAACGCATTGAACATAATCTACAAACATTGCATGTATGAAGTCTTGCTGAAGTTTGAGCATCCTCCCTTTATTACAATGAGGGATTGGAATGAGTTCATTTTGGATGCAAAGGAGAAAGGGGATACTCAAAGAGGAATTACACCAGCAAATGGGAGAAGGTATAAACATTTTAATAGATTTTTATTATTAAATAATGAAATTTGCATATACTAGTGTTCTAGGTGTCCTCATTACATGATTTGAGGTCTTAGTCCATGAACAAATTAAATTAGACTTACTATCCAAAATACATAAAAAAACATGCACATAAACACGACCACTAAGAAACATAAATGTAGATTTCACAATAGATGAGAAACATAATTGTAGGCATCATAGTCACAATCTTTTGGAGACAACGTAATTGAGTTGTGTACCCAAGCAGTGTAGAGAAACTTCTACACCCTTGATTCCAAGTTGAATACATCTATTGGAGGACCTTGCATTCATGAGCAATAGATGTAGTCAACTTGGAATCGGAGGTGTAGGAGTTGCTCTCCACCATCTGGGTATACAACTCAATTCCATTATCTCCAAAAAATTGTAACCACGATGCCTACAATTATGTTTCTCAGCTGTTGTGTCCCAAGACCCCTTATGACCCTTTATGACCATTTATGATCCCTAAGAATACATCTTAGAGGTCCTAAAATGTCGTAAAGGGTCATAAGAGGATCCAAGGAGGGTCCAGATGAGCTTCCACCTTCATGTGGTTGGACCTATTAAGTAGAGAATGTTTAACTATTTTTGAAACAAAGAGAAGCTTAATCATTTAAGGTCTCAGTCCATCGAGATACAGAAAAAATGATAGGAATCAATGATGGAGAGTTTTTAGATTCTGAGAAGATGTATATGGAGTGGAGGCTAGATTGAGTACCAGTGCAGAGTGTTAATAATTATAGCCTTTTGGCCAAGATCAAACTGATCAAATAAATACCCTTGTATGATTTATAATAATAAGGAGATTATTATTTCATTTATATATATGTGTTGGTTGAAATAGTTAAGGGCCCAAGGTCGGCCTCTTGGCTTTAACATTAAATATATTTGATAAGACCAGGTCGACCCTCTTGAAGATAATTCAATTCCTATATATATGGTGTTGGATTCTAGGGAGAGAAGCACCCAAAACATAATGTGCTTCCCTCCCCTAAAACCTTGATTCTCTTCCTTAAGAAAACTTAGATCAGCATATATTGGTGTGAAAGATAAGCAGCTTCAGCTAATAGATATGAACAAGTTTGAGCATGAATAAAGATTATATTATGATCTGATCCATACAACCAGTAATTATTGGCAATGTTAACTCCGAGTTGATTAGGGTTGGAAGCCTCTGTTAGGATTGGACTCTTCCTCAATACACAAACACTAAGGTACTAATCAGGTTCTCCTCAGCACCTTTGTTAGTATTGTTTGGAGGCATATAGACTGGAGTATACTTGGTTGATATTAGGGTATCTTCTATCCTTTCTTGTTTACTTTATTCTATGTTCACCTGTGTTAGATCTCTATAGTTTGTTCATTCTGGAGTAGAATCTGAAATATATCAACAAGAGATGATGATTCAATAACCTACATCTAGAAAAGCTTCACAATTATCCCTTCTTTGGCCTCCACTTTTTCTTCTTCTCAAAAATAGTTATCTAGAAACTTTGGATACTATTTCTCATCCATGCACAAAATGTGCTAGTGATCGTATAAAATTACTTTAGGCCTCCAGTATTGATGAGATGTACAAGTGTAGAATGTTTTTGCAATACTAGGATCAATTTGTGCAGTGTACATAAATGCAAGGAAGTGATTATTCTTGACGATCGATAGGTATAAGTCTTCCAGGCCTTAGCTAGTAGCTAGGACTAAAGATAACACAGCTCAAGAGACCATCATAGGTCATCTCTTTCTTTAGTCTATATTATTGATAGAATGTTTTACCTTAGCTCATCAAATGCAAGGATTTGAAAGAATTTAATAGAATATTTTCATGACAACGTATATTATTTAAGTTGACATTGCATGAATTTATCTACTTCGCGCACTTGCAGACTATTAGGATGGTGATAAAGAAGCATTGATGTTAAGTTCTAACATAAAGTGAGTAAATTTATTTTAAGTAAGAAAACAATGATAACATGAATGTGTATGAAATTGAAATGCAGCCTACCGATTCTTGTTGTACACAACCTGTGCGTGTTGATGATAATGAGGATGTGCATCACAGTAATACAAGTAAACATCTTAAATTGATTGGTGTAGTAATACAAATTTAATTGCAATTGGTGTTTGGATTAATGTAACAATTTGTATTGCAGCTGTAGAGAGTGTAGAGGCTATTGTAAATGAGCAGGTTGAGGTTGAGGCCGAGGCCAGAAAAACTGACCTCAATGTTGATGATGTGACTAGATCAGGTAAAGAGCTATATGATTAAGAATTTTGTCAATGCCTTTATTACCAAGGAATCATCGCTGGCCATTAATGAATATTGATGAACACTTACACCATGAAGAAGACAAATGATTAAACAGAAAGAGAGGACCAACTGAACCATCTTGTGGTCAGTCTATATCACATTGAGAAACAACATCAAGACTTGAGAATCAAAACAATCAAAAGTTTCTTCAAGACCATGAATGATCAACAATATTCCATCAGAAAACAAAACACTAATATATGTTATCATTAAGCCATAAAATATGTCTTTAAAGTTTAGAAGCATCACAAAAACTTTCAAGAAACATAGCACTATCCAAAATATGTCTTTAAAGTTTATTTCTAATAATTATGATGATGTTGATGTTGGTGTCTATAATTTATTTCACTTACTGATGCTTTCCTAGATTGAATTTTGAATTGCCAGGTTGGAGAACGCTTTCAAAGTTTAGGGTCTGTTCCACATGATACTCTTAGTTATAGCTCAAATGAAACTCAACATATTTTTGATGCTGGGAAACCCACTGCAAAAACTCATCCGTAGGTGAAATTTAAAGCTGTGAATCTTGGCATTGTTAATGTTATTACTTTTCCTCATGTTTCATATTTGTGAAAATGTTTCTTGGCACTATCTTCTTTTTCAATTCCTATATTTGCAGCTTTTTAGATCATTAACTTAAGCATTACATGTCTTTATTCAAAGTTTATTCAAACACTATATTATATCTTATTCTTATTACAATGTTATTTGTTGTGGGGCAGGAGGTCAATCTTCATTGTCTTCATTGTGGGGGACAATGAAGATTTCTCTAACACATAGTAGGTCTTCTTTAGTATCTTATAATAACATGCTAAATTGATAAAGGTTTTATGGGCATTTAATATGTAATTACTAATAGATTAAGCATATTATTACTATGCTTAATGTTCCATTTAAATGCATTTAACACAAAAAACAAATTTACAAAACTGAACCAATGGCATGTTTACAATAAAGATGTGTTGAGGAGTTTTCTCCGTGTTTAATGTTAACTGTTCTTGCACAATCTAGTCATACAACAGTGAAATGCTATGTGGAAGGGATGTTTGATAGTGTCCCTTGAGGGAAGGGGGATTGTGAAAGACTTTTTATCATTGTATTGTGTATTTCCAATATGTTTGGATGTAGGGCAGACCAGGAGAATGAAGGATCATTCAATGATTGCATGATAACCCAGTTTTGAAGGGTCACTGGTTGAGGGGACAGTCAAGGTTCGAATGATTGGGCCATTAGAGGACCCTATTTCTTTCTATTAATTTCTATTCAAATTGGATGCATGGATTTCTTGTGAATTATCAGCTGCTATGTATCCTGCAACTGCATTTGTAAATCTACATATACTTCTCTAGGGTTGTAAGCCACTTAGAGATCAAAATAGAGAAACTAAATCAGAATCGTTCTTTTTCCTATTTCCTTTTAACAAAGTCTCAACTATCAATGATACAATACATTTGATGCCCTAAGCTATTAATACAAATGACACCTAGCTAGAAGCTCATGGGCTGTCCATTTGATAACCACAGTCAACATTTCAAAAAAATGGATATCCTTGAGAACAAGCACCAATAACATCAAATAATGGAGTTAAAGCATGGGCTAGGGAACAACACTAGTAGAATGTGGTCATTTTAGTGACAATAATATACAATGGTTTCATTAAACATATATGCCAATAATATCAACAAACGTGAATCCAAACATTTGAAAACCAATGACATGTTTACAACAAAGGTCTAATAGAACTCCCAACAATTCTTAAACATACTTTATCTGAAATGATGAATTATTAAACAATTAAGGTTGGAGTAGACATAGTTATCACACATTTTTTTTGTGTGGTACAAGGAAAATTTTGGCTAGGTCAAATCTTCCTTCGTGCTAGCAGTCTACAAAATTAGACCTTTGTTAAGAATTGATCATATCAGATAACTAGTATGTTTAAGAATTGTTGGGACTAGTCCTTTGGCGTGTATTAAATAGAATATATAGAATTTTCAGCATATTATTATCATTCTATTTCTTTATTGTAAACATGCCATTGGTTCATTTTTGTAACTTCACTGTTGTATGAGTGGATTGTTCATGAACAGTTAACATTAAACAAGGAGCAAACTCCTCAACACATCTTGGAAACTCCATTCACTTCTACCAAGAATAAAGCATTTAATCCATTCAACATTACATATAATCATTAGAAAGTTACATTTTCTGACTGTGTAGAGGAACAGTCACGACCAAAATGATCAAAACTACTTTCACCCTTGCACAAGCTATTCCAAACTTCAAGTAAAATGAGCAATATGCTATATCAAATCATTCATATTCATAGTAACCATTCAAAGGATCATTTTGTCAATGAACCCTTTGACTATACCCCTACGAAGGAAACCTCAAAATAGAGAAAGGAAACTTAGTAAAACCAACCTATGCTGCTGTTTGTGAGGGTACAGTCATTATAAGTGCCTCTCAAACCTCTCCAAACATATAAGATTGTCTTTAAATACTTTATTGATCTCTTCTAAACATTAACCAAATAAAACCTACATTTGAATCCACACAAAATAACCCCAAAATGAAGGGTTTTGTATCCTTTAATGAATCTTAGTCGCTAGTAACACATGGACAGTCAAACTAGTAGTCTCCAAAGCATTCAATAAGTGACTGGATTGTATTTAATACATGCCAAAGGACCAATTGTATGAAATTGTCAATCACATAGCATTTCACTATTGTATGAGTGGATTGTGCAGGAACAGTTAACATTAAACAAGGAGAAAACTCCTCAACACATCTTGGGAACCATTGAATTGAATAATAAATGAAACCTAACACCAACACTATTCCTTCCATTCACTTCTACCAAAAATAAAGCATTTAATCCATTCAACATTACATATAATCATTAGACAGTTACATTTCCTGACTATGTACTAGAGGAACAATCACGACCAAAATGATCCAAACATTTGAAAACAGTGAATCAATATCCTTGAGCACAAGCGCCAATAACATCAAATAATGGAGATAAAGCACGGGCTAGGGCATGACACCAGTAGAATGCAGTCATTTTGGAGAGCATTCATGATCAAATAAAATGCAATGCATTTGAAATTTTTAGTCGAATATGATGCCAAAGGCTCAAAAAATGAAGAAATCACATACGAAGAACATGCCATTGGTTCAGTTTTGTAAATTTGTTTTTTGTGTAATTAGTAATTGGCAGATTAAATGTAGATAACACCTTTATCAGTTTAATTAGCATGTTATTATCATATTAGATAAAGTACGATTAAGAATTGTTGGGACTAGTCCTTTTGCGTCTATTAAACATAATAGAATTTTTAGCATATTATTATCAATCTATTTCTTTGTTCTAAACATGCCATTGGTTCAGTTTTCTAGATTTTTTTTTTGTGCTAAATGAATTTTTCGTGAGGGGTCTTGTTCTGAGGAGATTGATGAAGATTGTGCACCTCAAAAACCAATTCATAAGGTACCAATCCATGTTTCCTATTCTCTTATATTTTTGATTTGGTAAATCTCCTTATAAGTTTCATGTCCTTTCTTTTGATTACTATGGATGAGATATATATCTTACATTTAACATTCAACTTCTTTACATTTTAGAACATGTAGTGTGTGTTTTGAGGATTTTACCAAATCAACTTTTAACATAAACCAAAAACACCAAACTGATATCTTGCCCTTGCAATGTGACAAAATATTTGCATTTGACCAATAACTGCAAGCAATTGAAAGATAAATCCACATACCTGTATCTTTGTAAAATACCTGGAACATCAAAAAGATGCCTAAGTGGCTGCCGCCATGATTTTTATCTACTAAATATAGGAAAAAAAAACCCCAAAAAGAATCAAATAGAAAACATGATTGGTCATTTCAGAGAGCATTCATGATCAAATAAAATGCAATGCCTTCTCTCGCGCTCGATCAGCTTTCACCCGCTCTTTTCCTCCCACTCCTTTTCTCTACAATCGAAATAAAAATGATTTGGCTATTTCAAAATAGTGAATTGATATCCTTGAGCACAAGCACCAATAACATCAACTATTTTGATCTGTGGGTACCCTAATGTTGGCAAGAGTTCTTTTATTAATAAGATTACTCTACAAGCTTGAAGAAGTGATATATTTTGGCAAATGAAGAGTGGAAAGATGATGATGTTCCTGAGATCATGGATGGACACTGTAGACACCTAAAAATCCTTTAGAAAATAAAGTATTTTTATTTTCTGAAAAACCCCTCATGACATCATCATTTATTAATTAATTAATTAATTTTTATGTCATTAAATCCCTTTATCTTAATTAAAAATATTTAATTAAGAAATCCCTCCCAAAAATGTTTAAATCTTATTTAAACATTATTCCCCTATTTATTAATTATTTAATTAATAAATTGACCAAAAATCCCAAAATAAATATTTAATTTATTTTTTGACCAAAACTTGGCTAATTTCCTAAAAACCACTAACCTCTTCTAGAATCTTCTAATCCCTTCTTAATTTTGATTAAAAGCCTAATCCCATCCTTTCTAACCCTAATCCCAACTCAAAATATTTAATTAAGATTAAATATTTAATTCTCATATTTATTAAATATATTTTAATAAATATTCCCAAAACCCAAAACCTTTGGAATGAATAAATATTTATTCCATAAAACCTAAGGAAATTTCTAGACTTTTCTAGAAACTTCTCAACCCAACCTCTTCACCCATCCTAATCCTAAATCTTCCTAATCCTAATCCTAATCCCCCTCCTCACCTTGTCACATTCCCTAACCAAGGTTAGCCAACTCCTAAGCTTGACCCAAAGTCAACAAACTTCTAGAGGCTTCCCTTACATGCATTAAATGCATTTAAAGCCTCCTTATCCCTCTCTTACATGCATTTATGATGCATTTAAGAAGCCCCCCTCACCCCTTTCTTACACCCTTTGACCTTAGGCACATTTCCCAAATTGTGCACATTCCTCCCATCTTTCAACCCAATCCCCTTATGACACTTGTCACAAGGAGGTAACCCTAACCTTACCCCAAACTCTAACCTATCCTCCTAACCCAAGCCCTTCCCAAATCCTATAAATACCCTCATTTCTAAGAGCAATCCATCCACTTTATTTTCAAGAAAATAGTAATCTTATAATGCCATTTTAATAGCTCTAACTCATTTAGCTAAATCACTAATTGTTAGTTTGTTTTCATCTTTAAGCTTTCTTAGCTCATCTTTTAGCATAGATCTAATGGATTAACCTAGTTTCATTATTGTTTATGCATCTTCCTCACACTCATTTTGGGTTCTAAAATCAAGTTAATCATATTAGTTTGCATCAAATTGAGTTCTTGAAGCCTTAGAGGCAATTTTGGGTGTTCTACCCAATATTGTGCCAATTTTGAGGTTTTCATGGATCTCAATCCGTCTGAATCATCATTATGAACATGCTCCAAGTGATTAGAGAGCATACCCACATCCCCTTAAGCAAGAGAAAATCAAACAGTGCTTGGGTGCAACTGTTTTAGCTCAATCTGAGGTGGCTTGGCTTGTATGTGCTTGTTTTGATATGATGCTAGATTAAAAACTAATGTTTGATTGATTTAAGCTGTCAAAATAGGTAATAGGTAGCCTAGTCTATATTCTGGCATGCCCGATGGGACCCCTGTCCTGATTATCTACATCAAAATCAACATTTAATGGTCATTTTTCTCCTCTTTTTCTCAAAATTCTGAACATCAACATTCTGTTTTCATTAAAAACTGTGCATCCATCCTAAAAAAATTGCGCATTCATATAAAATTTATAAAGTTGAGCATACATCATTAAAAACTATGCATTTATCACAGAAACGGCGCATATGTGAGGAATTACTGTGCATTAATATAAAATTGCTATGCATTCATCTAAAAAGGTTGTGCATATGTAAAACAGAGTTGCGCATGTGCACTCTGTGAAAAGGACATTTTTTTAAAAAAAAACAATTTGGGCAAAATCATTTGTAACTGCGCATGTATTTAAAATTGATGCGTGTATGTACAAAATCTGATTTTTATGTTGTTGCACATTTGTCACAACTTCCTGCGCATTTGAGCATCATCTTTGCGCATCCATTCTAGTGACAGGTAAACTAATGTTTTTAAGTTTTCTTAATTTTGATTTTTCTTTGCAAATTTTAACTACTGTCATTCTTTTGTGTAGGTACAAAAATCGAAGCAAAGGTCAAAACAAATCTTGAGTGAAAATAAGGGAAAGAACTTAAGTCCTGAAGTGTCATTGTCCATTTGAAAATCAAACCGAATCTCGAATGCCTTAAAAGAACAAACATCCCTATTCCCTCATTTTCAAATTCAAGAAAAGCACAAATTCAATCTTGAATGCCTTAAGGACAAAACAAAGCACTTTAAAGTTCTAAATCAAAATGCCAATCTCAATCTTGAATGCCCAAGTCAAAGCAACTGCAAACGCTCAAAAGTCTTTTGAAAAAAAGAAAAAATCAAAGCCTAAACACTTGTGTCTTCAGTTATTCAAATTCAAACATCACTTAATCAATTTGGGAAAAAGAACTTTCTTGATGTGCATCTAGGAGCTTTACTTTTTCTGCAAAAACCTGTTAAAGTAAGTGACGTAAAACATTTGAACTCGGACAAGTTCACTTGTTTTACTTCTAGTGAGGCCTATCGAGGGGAGAAAAGCGCTTCCTCCTCAAAGAACAACCTCAAACCGGTATCCCCACCGGCCAGTATACAAATAAAGTGAAGGCAAAAAGTTCTCACTTATATCTCCTAATCCACAGGCGTTCATCCCAAACACAATGACTGGGGATGGTAAATATTCCTCTCCCCCAACATTATTGGCTAGGCTCTTAAGTGAGTCACAGGCGGTCAGCATAACTGGGTATGGAGACTCCATAGAAATATTAAAACCTTGATAAAATAGAGGCTACCCTATCTACATCTGAAAGTATCAAAATCCTTGTGCAAGGACTGATTCCAAGGGGTTTACCGAGTCGCCTCAAGATTACTCACCATTTGTATTCCCTTCTTGGGGATACCAAGCTGTGGGCAAGCGATTTTGATACTCACCTTCCTTAGGTAGATCTGTTTGAAGTGCTTGAGAGGCCAAAAAATCCGTGAAAACATTGTTGGAACATACACTTTCAAAGCTTTATCAAAGTCAGTTATCCTGTTTGTATCCCGCAAGGTTGCTTTGTCCCTTGTGGAGATTGCTTTCTCAAAAGTCCTTTTAAATCTATCCTTTTCCATTGGAGAAAATCAAACCAATCAACAAACTTGATACTCAGAGAGTCTTGTAGAAATCAAATATCCAAGAAGCCTTTTTTTCTCAAACCAACTATCAGATTTTCCCCAAGTCATGCCCAATTTGATCAAACATCCGAAAGCAAAATTGCCCAAATCCAAAGATTATCAAGAGAAGAAAGTTTTAGAGAGGAACCTTAAAAGCCATTAGTTCTTTGTCCAAACAACCCAAGTAGAAGAAAAATATTAAGAAAGGCTTGATAATATTGGCTATAATGCAAGAGTCAAGCAATTTTCCTATCGATTCCAAGTAAACCATTGCTACATCAACCTTGAAAGAGAAGACTAGTTGGATACATCACATATCCTGTTCTACCTTCAAATCCCAAAATCCTATCTCGGTAGTCCTTCATCTTAGCTTCATCCTAGTTTCATCCTTGCATCATCATCAAACCTTAGTTGCATCCTAGAGTCCTTCTTAGTTGCATTGATCGTCATCTTCCTAGCAGCATCATAGATCATCCATCCTTGTTGCATCTACATCATCCTTTTAGAAAGAGCATTGTTCCATCATCCTTCACCAGCTTTCCATCAGCAATCCACCAAAGTCAGAATCCCAAAATCCTTGATCCAAATCCAGCATCCATCATCCAAATCAAAACCCACCATTTTCTTGCACCGAATCTGGAGATCCAAAACTATAAGCACTTAGTGTAAACTTTTGAGTTGTTTTCATCCCTTATCCAAAATTAGAAATCATCCCCTTTTTGATAGAGCATTGTCTAAAGGAAATCCAACTTGTCCTTGCACAGCCTCATCATCTCGAGCAAGAGATTGGCTTCCATTGATAAGAATCCAGTTGACCGAAGATCATTAGTCTATCCTAGGTTGGCCAAATCCTATCATTGATCCTCCATCGGGAAAAATAGTAGCTCATTGTTGACACTTAGTAATCTACCACCAGCATCCCACCAATCCTCCACCCAATCCTGACCCAAATCAGAGCATTCTATCAAGCCTCCATCATCGCCAAGCATTTCACTGATCTGTCACCATCTTCCATGAAATCTTCTACCATCCTTGTTTCATATCCAATCATCTCACCAATCTTTGCCTTGCATTTTAGAAATTCATCATCCTTAGAAGTTTCTTAGCTTGCATCCATCATCCCTTAGAGTCTCTAGGAAAAATCTTGTATCCATCTAGGATCTGAATCTCCATGCCTGTCGAGACAAGATCTGGATCTAGGAAGAGAGGGAACATGAATCCTTATCCAATCACTAGCTTGTCTAATCCCAACATTTTTACTAGTGCGATGATAACCTATGATCCCCAAATACAAACTGGTAATACATGGGAAGATCCCAATATCCCCTCAGCTCCTCTGGCAATAGAAACATTTGTGAATCATCCAGAGAATCCACTAGCCACCAATACACTCATGGCCCAAGACCAACAGAGCATGTTCACTAACTTTGCACAAAGGCATACTCCCATTCCACCATATCTCCATCCTCGCATTCCCATAAGCACTATCCAAATCCCAGTGCAAGTATACTCTCCATTCATCCAACCATTCCTTGATACAACCTTGCAAACATCTCAAGAAACCTCCACCATTCCCCTTCTTTTGCAAGGAAGCTTTGTGGATCCCATCACACAAGCTATAGCATCGTCTTCTTCATTTCCTATCACAAATGCATTATCATCCTCTATGACCCCCCAAGCTCTTGTCCAAATCTAGTGCTTATCACATGAGTAACTCTCACCTCTTTCACATCCATTTACACACGCAGTGCCGCCATCTTTCGTAGGCCCATCAACACCATTATTTCCAGGAGGGATGCAATCATCCTTCCCCTTTGCTTCACCAACTTCAGCACCCATACCATCATTTCCAGGGCCAATGCATTCATTTCCCTCTTTTACCCAACAAACCCCCACATCATCCACTCTGGGGGTAGCACAATCGTTCCCCTTTCCAACTCAGCAAGCTTCCACATCGACATCACCCTTTTCATGGGGAGCACAAGCATTCCCTTCATTCACCCCCCAGCAAATGTCTACCCAGGCACAAGCCCACCAAAATGCCTTCACCATAGGAATGCCTTCTATGGGTCCATCAAATCCACCATTCATGTCTCAAGTTCCCATCACATCTACCTTCCTAGCATCCGCTGCAATACCATTCCCACTGCACACTAGTTCTCATTGGGGCTTCACTCAAGAGGAAATTAAAGCTTGGGGCATACCAACCCATTCCCCTACATCCATGTTTGCAAACCAACAAACCACCCCCTTGCAAGTAGCACAACAACAACCATCACAGCCTCTGCCAGCTTCATCCTTTGTAAGCTATTCATTCACAACACCAAGTTCCTTTCAGCAAGTCCCTCCACCTTAGTAGCCAAGTTCCTCTTATTCCACAAGTTATCTTGCCCAGCCACCATTTCCTTCAAGCTTCCCTTCATCCATTCCACCCTTGAGCAATGCAGGAATGCGCCCAAACTATATCAGCCAACCACAAAGTCAAGTTCAGCAAGGGCCATCTTACCAACAAGCTGCACCATTCCACCAACCTCTCCCACAACAAACATATTTCCAATTGTAGCAACAAACCCCCATCATTCCCTAGCAGCAACAAGCTCCTTCCTATCAATCACAATAGAAAGTCCCCATCATTCCACAACACCAACAAGCAATCCCATATCCTCCACCGCAATATCCCCCTACATTGCATCAACAGTATCCTCCATAGCAAGCATCACCCCAAAATCCACTCCAATCCACCTATCCCATCGGGCCATCTCCATATCCCACTCCACAATAACCACCTCAAATAGGATTACATGCTCAAACACAAATCAATGCCAAGTGGGAAGCCATGAAGAATGCTCTTAAAGAGCTTCAAACCGGTATCGAGAATAAAACCTACAAGTTTGAAGAGGTCTGTCCTTACCCGTTTGACCAATCCATTGCCGCTATTCCATTCCCCAAGCACTTTGAGACACCTAAATTCGACAAATATTGGGGGAAAGGAGACCCAGTCAATCATGTTAAGAAATTCTATATGGCATGCCAAGAAGTGGCTTACAATGATAATTACCTTCTACGCCTATTCCTGAAAAGCTTGGGAGGAACTGCTATTGAGTGGTTTTACAAAATACCCAGTGGAACCATCACAACCTTTATTGAACTCTCTGAGAATTTCATTAACCATTATGCCCATAATGTGGAGAATGAGTTGACCCTATTAGACCTCTGCAACTCAAAGAAAAAAGAGGGAGAAAGCCTGGCTGAATACCTACAACGATGGCAGAACCTTACCACCAGGTTATCATACTAGCCACCTGAAAAGAACTTGACCAAAATCTTTATTGATAATCTACATCCTAAGCTATCCCACTTCATGCGGATGAACTGTCTCCAAACTTATCAAGATATCAAGAACAAGGGGATAGGCATTGAAAAGGCCCCCCTAGACGAAGGTACTATCCGACACTTCAAAAATGATTCCCAAAATAAACCTAGCAATGATAAATCCCGCTATTGGAATCGTAACAAGAATATTGTTACTGATGGAGTCACTGATACCAAACATGTCCAAATTATCATGGCTGGTCGTACAACAAATCCTGCATACCAACAACAGTAAGCAACCGCCTATCAACAACCTCCTCAAACTCATCAACAACCCACACAACAATATCAGTGAAATTATTAGCAGCAAGCCCCTCAAGCTTATCAAGGTAATCCAAACAATTGGGTCAATACCGTTAATGTTGCTCCCAAGCAAAACAAGCCCAAAACTCAAAACAATTCGAGGAAGACCTTCAAACTACTGGGTGAGCCTCTGGATGTTATCTTTCACCGAATGGCCAAGGCCAACTTGATCACATACCCACCAATCTAGCCAGTTGATGATACCACTCCCAAGCCTGATTGGTACAAAGATCACGAATACTATGATTATCATCGTGTCAAAGGACACACTACCCTAAAGTGCATGAGACTCAAAAACTATATCCAAGATCTCATTAACCAAAAGGAGATCTAGGTAGATGCACCTATTCAACCCTCACCAAATGCCAACTTACAAATTTATCAAAATGTGTTCCCACAACACAATGCTAGGAAGAATCAAGCCAATACCACTTATCCCCAGAATCATGGCAAAGGCAAACAAGGAGATCAATCTGATCACAAAGACTACACTACTGCCCATATTAGCTACGACAAACTTGTTGGATGCAAACCCAAGTTGAGCCCATAGTCAACATCATCCATGTCAGAGGAGTAGATAGTCAATGTGTTGTTACCACCCGTCGAGGTCAGATTACTGTCGCTAGTGCCCATCCAAGACCAACACATAATGCACACAATGAATAGTATAACCTCATAGAACATCTTGGGAATACACCAGCCCAAATTTCCATCCTGGACCTAAAAATCCTTTAGAAAATAAAGTATTTTTATTTTTTGAAAAAATCCTCATGACATCATCATTTATTAATTAATTAATTATTTAATTAATTAATTTATTTTTATGTCATTAAATCCCTTTATCTTAATTAAAAATATTTAATTAAGAAATCCCTCCCAAAATTGTTTAAATCTTATTTAAACATTATTCCCCCATTTATTAATTATTTAATTAATAAATTGACCAAAAATCCCAAAATAAATATTTAATTTATTTTTTGACCAAAACTTGGCCAATTTCCTAAAAACCACTAACCTCTTCTAGAATCTTCTAATCCCTTCTTAATTTCTATTAAAAGCCTAATCCCATCCTTTCTAACCCTAATCCCAACTCAAAATATTTAATTAAGATTAAATATTTAATTCTCATATTTATTAAATATATTTTAATAAATATTCCCAAAACCCAAAACCTTTGGAATGAATAAATATTTATTCCATAAAACCTAAGGAAATTTCTAGACTTTTCTAGAAACTTCTCAACCCAACCTCTTCACCCATCCTAATCCTAAATCTTCCTAATCCTAATCCTAATCCCCCTCCTAACATTGTCACATTCTCTAACCAAGGTTAGCCAACTCCTAAGCTTGACCCAAAGTCAACAAACTTCTAGAGGCTTCCCTTACATGCATTAAATGCATTTAAAGCCTCCTTATCCCTCTCTTACATGCATTTATGATGCATTTAAGAAGCCCCTCACCCCTTTCTTACACCCTTTGACCTTAGGCACATTTCCCAAATGGTGCACATTCCTCCCATCTTTCAACCCAATCCCCTTATGACACTTGTCACAAGGAGGTAACCCTAACCTTACCCCAAACTCTAACCTATCCTCCTAACCCAAGCCCTTCCCAAATCCTATAAATACCCTCATTTCTAAGAGCAATCCATCCACTTTATTTTCAAGAAAATAGTAATCTTATAATGCCATTTTAATAGCTCTAAATCATTTAGCTAAATCACTAATTGTTAGTTTGTTTTCATCTTTAAGCTTTCTTAGCTCATCTTTTAGCATAGATCTAATGGATTAACCTAGTTTCATTATTGTTTATGCATCTTCCTCACACTCATTTTGGGTTCTAAAATCAAGTTAATCATATTAGTTTGCATCAAATTGAGTTCTTGAAGCCTTAGGGGCAATTTTGGGTGTTCTACCCAATATTGTGCCAATTTTGAGGTTTTCATGGATCTCAATCCATCCGAATCAACATTTGGAACATGCTTCAAGTGATTAGAGAGCACACCCACATCCCCTTAAGCAAGAGCAAATCAAACAGTGCTTGGTTGCAACTGTTTTAGCTCAATCTGAGGTGGCTTGGCTTGTATGTGCTTGTTTGGATGTGATGCTAGATTAAAAACTAATGTTTGATTGATTTAAGCTGTCAAAATAGGTAACAGGTAGCCTAGTCTATAGACACAATGTTGCAGACAAAATGGGAAGACATCTTTCGAGCCTGGGCCTGGATACTTCAACAATTGGGGTAGGATCTAGACCCAGGCTAAAAAGATGTCTTCATTTTTGGTCTTGAATATAGGCTTTGCTGCTGCAACAATGACAGACTGCGATGTACATATCACAACAGCTAAGAAACATAAATGTAGGCATCATGGTCAAAAAAATTTGGATACACAACATAATTGAGTGGTTTTCTGAGACGATGCAAAGTAGTGGTTGTTTTGCATCATCTAGGAATACCACTCAATTATGTTGTTTCTCCAAAAAATTGTGACCATGATGCCTATATTTATGTTTCTCAACTGTTGTGTCCCAGGACCCCTTATGACCCTTTACGATCCCTCAGAATACATCTTAGAGGTCTTAAAATTTCATAAAGGGTCATAAGAGGCTCCTAGGAGGGGCTAGGTGAGTTTCCACCTTCACGTGGTTGGCCCTGTTAAGTAGAGAATGTTAAACTATTCTCAAAACAAAGAGAAGCTCAATAATTTAAGGTCTCGGTCCATGGAGATGCTGAAAAAATGATGAGAATCAATGATGGAGAGTTTTTAGATTATGAGAAGACGTATATGGAGTGGAGGCTAGATTGAGTACCAGTGTAGAGATGATGATTCAGTAACCTACATCTATAAAACCTTCACAATTATCCCTTCTTTGGCCTCCACTCATTCCTCTTCTCAAAAATAGTTATCTAGAAAATTTGGATAGTGTTTCTCATCCATGCACGAAATGTGCTAGTGATCGTATAAAATTACTTTAGGCCTCTAGTATTGATGAGATGTACAAGTGTAAAATGTTTTTGTGAGACTATGATCAATTTGTGTAGTGTACATAAATGCAAGAGTGTGATTATTCTTGATGATTGACAGGTAGCTAGGACTAAAGATAACATAGCTCAAGAGACCATCATAGGTTGTCTCTTTCTTTGGTCTATATTATTGATAGAATGTTTTACCTTTCATTAGCTCATCAAATCTAGGGATTTGAAAGAATTTAATAGAATATTTTCATGACAACGTATATTATTTAAGTTGACATTTCACAAATTTATCTACTTCACGCACTTGTATACTATGAAGATGGCGATAAAGAAGCATCTCCTCCCATGGCCATGCTTCTTTATCGCCGTCCTCATAGTCTACAAGGGCGCGAAGTAGATAAATTCATGCAACGTCAACTTAAATAATATACATTGTCATGAAAATATTCTATTAAATTCTTTCAAATCCTCGGATTTGATAAGCTAATGAAAGGTAAAACATTCTGTCAATAATATAGACCGAAGAAAGAGACAACCTATGATGGTCTCTTGAGCTATGTTAACTTTAATGTGCCTATCCATTAGTTTTTTGACAATTTATAATTAATTCTAATGGATGCACTGTGCATTCAACAGACAAAATTTCAGAAAAAAATAATTTATGACATTTCTTGCGATAGTAATGCTATACATTTGACAGGGAAACCTGTCGGAGAATACTGCACAACTGTCGCTCTTCCGACAGTTTAAGTGTCGTAAATAGAAAATTTTTGATAGAAATTTTGACATTGAGGCCATATCACTGACATGTAAATCTCTCAGAATTTGGTGCAAACTGTCACTATTCCAATAGTTCTAATGTTAGAAAGAATATGTTTTCGATAGTTCGTTCCGACAGAGATTGTATATTTTTGATAGGTCTTGTTATCGGAATTTTGATGGATGAACCGCAGGAAATGCCATAATGAAGCTATTGTCATGTACAATTTCTGACATGACATGGTGTCAGTAAACTAACAGATATGTCTTTTGTTGCAATCTTCTACGCAAAAACCACGACGAACTCAGGTGTCAAAATTCTGACAAATGGACATTACAAATCCAAAAAATGGCCGTTAGAATTTGACCTCAAATGTACTAGTGTGGTCTTCTTTAGTTGAGCCAAGTCTTTGAAATTAAGCTCTGGATCCTTTTTATCAAAGTGGTCTATAAGTATTTCCATAAAGTCATCATATGAAATTTCTCAATCATGACCGAGGGTGACCATCCAATGGTGCCACCATTTGTGAGAAACTTGTAGGTATTAACTTTCTATACCCATGCTTGTGATGAGATTTTCCCAGATCCATCAAAGGATGATAAATTTATTTTTCCAATCTTCCATCTAATGTCATCATTGTAATATCCATGTCTCTTAGAATATATCATCTGTAAATCCACATAATCCTTGAAGAGTAGCCCTCCTCCAAATCTGGCATCAAACTAATCTTTCCTGAACTGATCTTGCATCTCCAAGAAGGTAGGCTCTTTTTCTTCATGTTGTTAAGTCCTTTGGGGAAATGTTAGCATCATTGGTTGTTTGTGGGAAAACTCTGTATGAGGTCTCTCATTGACAAAATTATCACCATGCTCATTGTGACCTACACTTGTTCTTCCTTTCGCTAAAAGTCAAAGGATTTCATCAATTTGTTATTGTCCCTTCGCTAAGGTCTCATTGAGTTGTTTTTTTCCATTCATAAAAGTATCATTGAGCTATTTTTGTCCCCTTGTTAGCTCCAATAGAAGTGTCATCATCTTAGTGATTGATTCCCCCATCCTATCTACTAATTGGCATCTTGTCTGTATCCAACACTACCTAATCAACTGGCAAGATCACCAACTCTAATACCACTGTAATACATCAAATAATACCTCTCAATCATTCATAATACTTCCACCTTACTGGCTGCACAATTCCACCATACCATTAGCACTCTACACTCATACACCTACACACCTCACATTGCACATTACATGCCACTCGCACATACTTTGTACACCACCAGTAGCATGTGCTCCTCTCTCCATCCACACACACTCCACACATCACACACCACCTGCATGCACTTCTCACACCAAATGCACTCCCATGCACTCTGCATGCCATCCACATGCACTCTACACACTATACGCACACCGCATGCCACCCACACACACTCCACACATTGCACACCGCGTACAAAAATTTCCCACACTACATGCACTTTGTACCCCACCTGTATGCAATCCACAAACCACCTGCACACACTTCACTCACTACATGCCATCCGCATGCACTCCGCATAATGAATATTCACCATACAACCAAGTGAGCATGTAGCTTGGCTCTGCAAGTGCGCAATCACGAGATGAATTGATCTTCCTCTAATTCTAGAATTACACATTGATAAAATTTCTAGACCAAATAATATCATTGATACAAGAACAAGTGGATGCAAATTGGATATTTTAATTCTAGACCAGAGATATATTTATGATGAAGTTCAACAATACAAATTTGTCTTCAAGGGAGACCTCGTAAATTTTTCATTCAAGTACAAGGTGAAAGATCTAAGATGATATTTCCAATGGTAGACTAAGGTGGCTAGTAACCACCTAACTTGCAATTACAGACTAGGGAGGATCTTCCACCTCTAAAACTACCTAAAATGAAATACCCAATTTTAAATGGAATTGTAAATACAAAGAAACATAAACTCCATGATATTGCCTATGGTGCCAACCAATGCCTTTAAAGGGCCTCCAGGAAGTTTCCTGAAGGGCTACAAAATAGCTAACATACTTTATTTATTATTTATTACATTGTCCCCCTATAATTAATTAAAGGTCCTTTATAATATTATTTAAATTTTACGACCACTTAATTAATATAATTAAGTTTCCTTATTAAAAGTTTTGGGACATTACAAATTATCAGGTAGTTGACTTTCTCTTTTTTAGTTGTTGCCAACTCCCTACTTTTTGAGCATTGTGTCTTTGTTTCCAGCCATTGCGAAGGAAAAATATAATGAATCTGTTCATCTTTGTTGTGCATATTTGATTAAAAAATCAGGCAATTTTTATAGGACCCACAACAACCACGTATGCCCAATCATGATAGTTTTTTATCATGGTGAATTTTCTCATTGTGTTTCAATACCACTATGGTATTTTTGCATCACAATAGACACTTATTTTAATTATATATATATATATATATATTATATATATATATATATATATATATATATAATATATATATATATATATATATATA
>BSBK01011733.1:0-427545 GCA_027943335.1 Chamaecyparis obtusa
CCTTATTAAATGGATGCTATTAATCCACTAAAGTTCTGTTAAATAGTAATCATATCTTGAAAAAGTCCTAGAATTAACCATTCTCCTGCCACTAAAATTACTTTCATACTGATGAAAAATACGATTTGAAACTTGTAATTTGGAGATTTATTCCCAGCATAAATGATATTTAAAGATGTATATCTAGGTTCTTGAATAAAATAAATAAACTATAAAGTAGGAAGAAGCTACATTCCTATAGAAGAAAACCCTTTATATGAGGAAGAGGTTTGATTAATGATGAGAGATAGATCAGTCTAAAAACTAGATAGTCTACTAATCTAGGAGGCGGGAGATAATACAATTTAAAATGATCAAAAGGTCAAGTCTAAATCTATATTTAGGAATGATCTTATTAGTATGAGCTACTAAAAAAATTATGAAGAAGTAGGGCCTATCCTTAAAGCCTTTGAGAGTGATCTTGGATTGTTTTACCATCTGCTCCTATATTCACTAGTTCATCAGCTATTCTATTACCTTCCCGGTAGATATGGTTGAAAGTTACTTGCTTAAAGGAGTTACATAAATTTAAGGCTTGGGAAAGAAGGGAATTCAATTTCCAATTAGGGGTTGATCCTTTTCTTAAAGCATTGATGATAATTTCTGAATCCCCTTCAATATCTAGGAGTTGAATTCCTAGGGATTGGCAAATTCTAAGACCCTTAATGAGTGCTGAAAGTTCAGCCTAGTTATTGGTTTCAATTCCTAACGGGGCTGCATAGGATTTAATTTCTTTACCTTCTATATCATGGATACAACCCCCTATGCTAGCTATCCTTGGATTACCTCTGGAAGCCCCATCAAAATTTAATTTAAACCAGCCTTCTATTGGGGGAAGCCATTTACATTCCAATTTTTTTGATGACTTCCCACCATCCCCTAATCCAATAAAGGGTGGGAGGGAGAGGCCTTGCCAGGTTTTCCTCATTTTCTCATCCCAATGACTCATATGAATGTCTTCCTTTTGCAATCGAGATAATCTACTATTAATACATTCTATGATGGATGCTTCAATTTTATTGCATAATTGCCTCCAGTCCATTTTCTCATTTTTGAAAATTCTTCTATTCCGCTCTTTTCAAATTTCCCAAATTAAGATACATGGAGTGGAAATCCAAAGATTGGCATAAATACTATCCTTTTTGATGATCAGCCATGCTTGAAGCATGTTCAAAAGAGAGGAGGGGAAAGTTGAGGCCCATCCCAGATTTCCTACAAGCCATTTCCAGCAAGCATTAGAAAAGGGAAAATTCATGACTAAGTGATCTATGTCTTCTTCACTATTTTCACAAAGGGAACATATGCTGGGTCCAGAAAAGCCCATTTTCCTGAATCTTTCTGCAGTTAGGAGCCTATAATTGAGGGCTAACTAGGTGCAAAAGCTAGCTTTGGGTAGACATCCTTTATTCTAGCAAAGGATGGTGGGAATATCAGTCTTCTACCTTTTATGACTCCTGATTAAGAAGTTATAACCATCCTTAGTATTGTATTCTCCATTCTTGGATCCATCCCAAACTAAAGTGTCCTTTTTGTTGTTGATAATGATCTTTCTCTTGTTAAGGATTCTGGCCAAAAGTTCCCGCTCTGAAGGGGGTAAACCTAAGGCTTGGAAATCTTTCCAAACCCATTCATCTCCATTATAAACTATGTAATCCTTAAGGAAGGGTCCTAATCTAGATTCCAGAAAGTCTTGAAGAGGCTCATTATTAAGTTCTTTGTTTAAAATTTCATATCCCCCCCCACGAATCCTTCCAAAAGAGAACTTCTTCACCAGCGCCTATGTTCCAAGTTAGCTTGGCTCTAATAATGTTTATGCAATCTAACATAAAATTCCATATTCTGGAACCTCTTGGGGGATTAATTACCTAAAAATGTTGATGGGAGAGGCATCTTTTGAGAGAATTGGAGGATAAGCATTGAATGATATATTTGATAAACATAAAGGAGTTTATACATCATAATTTGCAGTCTGTTACATCTGGCAGTTACCGAATGGGAACCGTTACCTGTTACCTCTTGCAGTTACCAAATGGTAACCAACAATGTAATGAAGTTATGCCAACATTCCCCCCCTTATTACATTGATTTTAAAAACATCAAATTCACCTTGCCCTAGGGATTCTCCCCTTAAGGCTTACATAACAAAACATGCTGATTACATATATTGAGAAAATCTTCTTTTTGAAGTTACAAATCCTAAACCATACAAGGCTCTATCAAGCTATCTTGCGACCCTCGGAAAGGTGTAGCTTTGAGTTGTGTTCTTAAGCTCCCAGTCCTGAACTCTTGAATCATAGTCTTGAATTATTCAACAATGATCCTTAAGAGATGTGATAGATTTCTACCATTGTCTAGTGACTGCGAAAGGGTATAATTCTTGATCATATACTTTGAAGCTCACTTGATAGCAATCCATATTGAGCGCACTACAAAATCTTAAACCTGTCTCCAAAACGAGTCTCCATAAGACATGCATTCTTCAAATTTTTCAGCATTAGAAAGCAAAACAAAAATAGAAAGCCAAAAATGCTTGTCATGTAGAGCACCATCTCAAATCAAGAAGTTGACTTGAGATGATGGAAATTCCTCCATCCTTCAATGCCACCAACCTCCAAAAAGAAGGCTCAAAGTACTAAAGAAAAATTAGCATGACCAAGCACTAAAATAAATTATTATGACCACCACAAGAGTCATCAATAACAACAATGCCTTCATTATAATGTTTGTTTAATTTTCATTTGTCTACAAGATGCACTGCAATCTCTTTTATATTTGCATTGGAGAAAATGTTGAGTGGTTGCCAAGAAGAGTTTAACAATTTGTGAACTGTATCACCTCGCTCCTTGGTAAATTCATTAACTCCAAAGGATAAGTCTAGAATATATGGAGCCTTATGAGAAGTGGCAAAGAGAGTGACACGAAATTTCCTGTGAATAGAAATCTCATATTTCTCTATCATGTCCATATTTTGGGGTACTTCACCAGACCAATCAAATGCATGAATAAATCTTTGGTGAAATTGCAGTCGGACCATATTTGGTCATTGGAACTGAGTGGAGGAACAAAGTCTTTGAGCACTAGTGGAATAGTTACGCATTAGAGAGACACTATGTTGTGTTCACATCAGAGAGACACCATGCTGGTTCTTGCTGTTCTTACATATCGTGCTATGCTTACTAGATATTGGGAGTTGTGTGTGTTGTGTTTGCAGTTCACGTCTTGCTATTTTATTTGTTGCAGTTTCTTTAACCATTTCTTGTAGCAGACCGAAGTTCTGACACCCGTGCTTTTGGATCAAACTCAATTGATGCAAATGGTAATAAATAATAATAAGAATACTTCCACCTTCAATATCAAGCCTCAAGATGTAGACACAATGGACATATATACTATTTTAGGGTTTGAAAGTGCTAGTTCAAATAAAATGCAGCTTATTCTGTCTTCAAGGGGACATAAACTTAACAGCATAATATTTACTTCTATAGCAACACATCTTCAGTGACAGAAACTTCATGAAATACAGTAAATAACATAACCACACAATGAACATTCCATTAACAATTGAAATGACCTCTATTCTATAGTTCAATACAACATGGTATGAATATGCAGAACCTCTATGCGATGAAAAAATGTACATCTGATTTTGTATAACTATCCAATGGAAATCTTATACAAGTCCAATGAAAATCTGCACACCATAGACATACATTCTACCACTATAGTAATGGGCTTTATGGGATTCTTATGCACGTCTCAGAACATCTAAGAAAGGCATGCCTCTTCCTGTCCATATGCAATAGAACAACCAAGAAAGGCTATTGATTAGCCATATTGGTCTGTGCTTACATAGGAATCATATAACCGCTATCACACACTAGATTCTTTCATACGCCACAAGATTGTATATGGGCTCTGATACCAAATGAGAGAATTGGAGGATAAGCATTCAATGATATATTTGATAAACATAAAGGAGTTTATACATCATAATTTGTAGTCCATTATGTCTAGCAGTTATTGAATGGGAACTATTACCTGTTACCTCCTGCAGTTACTGAATGGTAACCAACAATGTAATGAAGTTATGCCAACATCTTTAAGATATTTTCTGATCAAAATCTTTTCCCTTTTATCCTCTAGATTCTTGTACAATCTCCATACCAACTTAGCTCCTAGAGCCTTACCTTGATCCTCAAAATTTTTAAGACCAATTCCACCCTCATCTATTGGAGTACATACCTTATCCCATGAGATAAGGGGGATTTTTTTCTTTTCTCCGCTGCCTTTCCATAAGAAAGTTCTCAGGTGTTTATTAATTTTAGATTTTTTGTTAGGGGCAGATGCATGGAAGATAATTGGTAAATTGGCATGGTTGCCAGGACCGATTTGACCATGGTAGCTCTGCCTGCCGAAGATAACCATTTATTCTTCCATGAGTTCATTTTATTCTTAATCTTCTTTATCAAAGGGTTCCAAATATCTGTTGACCTATTATTCCTTACCAATGGAAGGCCTAAATATTTATAGGGAAGCTTACCTTGTTTAAAATTGAGGATATGGCAGATGTCCTTTTCAAATTTCTCATTTGTACTAAAGAGAAATTTTTTTGGATTTATCTAGATTAATTTCCTGACCGGAAGCTTTGGAGTAGGAGTCCAAAATGATTTTGAAAGCTTTGGCTTCTTTCCTTTTTCTCGCCCCATATAGCAAAGTATCGTCAAAAAAATGTTGGTGAGTAGTGGGCTTTAAATCCAATGTAATGATGATGCCTTCAACACTGCTAAGGTCCTATTCCTTTGAAATGGTCCTGCCTAAGGCCTTAGCCATGATAATGAATAGAAAGGGAGAGATTGGATCTTCCTGTCTTGAACCCCTAGAGATATTGAAGAAACCTTCTAGAGTTCCATTAATTAAGATTGATATTGCTAGCATAGAGATACACTCAAAGATTAGATTAATCCATATTTTAGAGAAACCAAAGGCTTCCAGGCATTTGCAGAGGAATCTCCAATCTACCTTGTCATATGCCTTTTTAATGTCTAATTTAATGAGCATGCTTGGATTTTTGCTTTGTTGGACCGAGTGAATAGCCTCTTGGGCAATAATGACTCCATCATATATTGATCTTCCCGAAACAAAGCCTATTTGTTCCTCAGTAATTAGTGAGGGTAGAAGATGGTAGAAAAACCATTTGGGCCAAGTGATTTATCTGGATGCATTTGGAAGAGAGCATTTTTTACTTCTTCCATAGAAAATTTTTCTGTCAAGGTTTTATTCTGATGCTTGGTAATGACTTTAGGGATGTTTTGAAGAAAAGCCTCTTGGTTATTTCTGTCAGAATATTCAAAAATTTTGAGGATATTCTTAAAGAAACTAACTACTTCCTTAGCAATTTCTGTAGGGTCTTCTATTATGTGCCCCTTATCATCTCTGATACATGTTATTATATTAAAGTTCCTTCTATTCTTCGTGCTATTATGAAAAAATTTGGTATTTCTATCCCCTGCTTCTAACCATGTCTCTCTGGATTTTTGTTTCCAGAAGATTTCTTCTCTAGCTAGGATTTCTTCATAATCTAAAAGGAGCTCCTTTTCTTTAAGCTATTAAACATCATTCATTCCTTCTTGAATAACCTAGGAGTTGAGTTCTGCTAGATCCTTTTCTAGTCTTGTCTTCGAGTCAAATATGTTACCAAATCTATTTGCATTCCATTCTAAAAGTGTTTTTTTAATCTATTTCAGTTTATTTACAATGATGAACATCTTAGAGCCTGAAAAGTTTGGTTCTTTCCACCATTGATTAATGAGATTCAAAATTTGTAGATCTCTGAGCCAGGCTTGTTCAAACTTGAAAGGGCATCTCTTAGGCTTGACCTCCATATGTATATTTAATAGTACTGGATAATGATCAGACCCCAAAGTTGGGAGAATTTTGGCCTCGAAGGATTGATTAGTACTAATCAAGCTACCTTTAATGTAGAATCTACCTAGTTTCTCTGCTATGTTGCAAAAGCCTTTTCTTCTGTTAGTCCATGTGAAGGAATTTTCTTTAGTTAGGATTTCTAGTAGGGGGATCTCATCCACCCATTTGGAAAAGTCTATTGTAGCCTTAGGGAGAGAGAAATTTCCCCCTCATTTTTCTGATGCCTTTGTAATAACATTAAAATCTCCTCCTAGAATCTAGAGTATATCTGGGCACCTACTCAGGGCAGATCCTATTTCCTGCCACACTCTTACTTTGTCTCTATTTTGAATAGGCCCATATATGTTAACAAGATTAAACATTATATTGTTCCTAATATTTTTAACCTAAGCACTCATCCAATATTTCCTCTTTCCCCTAATTTCTAAAGATAGATTACCGAGATCCTAGATTATGGCTAGGCTCCCAGAAGCTCCTATGGCAGGAGAAGAGGTAATATCCGTAATCCCTAGTTTTCTCTTAAAGTTAAGAATTTCTTCTTCATCCATTTTAGTTTCTTGGATTAAAATAATATCTAGGTCATAGGTGTTGATGCAGTGTTTAAACAATCACTACTTGTTAGGGGCATTTAGGCCCCTAACATTCTAGGTAAGGACATTCATGGCTCCTTGGGAAGGTTCTTCCCCTTCCTTGCATTAAAAAGTGAAGTAATTTTTACATGTCCTGCAGCCTCCCCACTTTGCTCCCTTAGTTTCAAATTGCATTTCCTCCCTCTCTTCTTAGAGTGTTTTGCACAATCTAGGGTACTGGAGCTTTCCTTTATGAGGGAGATCCCCATAAAAGTTTCTTCATCTATTTCCTTTTCCTTAAGATCAATTAATAGTTCTTCTATTCTACCCTCTCTGAACCGATCTCCTGATATAATTCCTTCAATAAGTAGTTTTTTCTAGGGGATCATTTCTTCCTCATTGCAAATTTCATCATGAAATCGATCCAGTAATTCTTCTGTGACTCTTTCTTCAATATATTCTGAGATAGCTTGGACCTCTCGGTCAATTTTAGCCTTTTCAGACTCTATTTCTGGGATTGAGGAAAATTCCATGATATTGGTATGCTCTAATGGGCTTCTTGTACAACTCTTTCCTAAGTCCTTGTTTACAAGATTTGCTATAGAATTATTATTTCTGAAATCAGGTATATTATCTGAGACTTCCTTATGAACTGGATAATCTTTGAGCAAGTCCCCGTGGACTCCTGGATCCAATTCCTGATTAATTATATTTGTTTCATCCTCAGGATCCCTTTTCTTGGCTGCTTCTTCTTCCCTGAAGTTGTTTTCATTATCGATCAATTTGCTTTCTACTATTAACACCCTGTCCTCTAAAATAGATATATTGAGTTCTTTTGGATTATTAGTATTCTTAGAGTAAGTGTTCCTGATATACTTTGTTTTTTCTATCTCTTCTCTAGGACTAGGACCTGTTGCTATAGGTGATTGTTGTTTTCCTTCCTGAACAGGGGAATCTTTAAGGCCCAATTGTAAATTTTTTGAAATATTAATCGTAAAACCACCCCCAATTTCATTTAAAGATATTTCAATTCCTTTAGGGGGGAAAAGCCACATCTAGGCAGAACCATCCTTATCCTAAATCTGAGTGTATTCTTTGACTGATTCTAATAGTATGATAGGGTTTAACATAAGCTTGTTGGCTCTGCTTTTAATTAAAATTTGTGGAAGTTTTTTGATCGAGATATCCAATCCTACCAAGATGATTACTTCTGAATGTGGAAATTTGGTAATGATAGTTCTTTCAAAGTGACCTATCTTGTTCCCTATTAGTTTAAAGATACCTTTGTTCATGTATTCTACGGATAAGTTAGAAAGTTTAACTACTCTAATTACTTCAATGCCCTTGGAATTGTTGGGATTAAAACATGGGCTCCAGTCTATAATTGTAAAGTCAGACCCTAAATACTTAGGGCATATGTTGTTCATGAATTTTATCTTTGTTTCTATATTATAACAAAAAATGAAAATGAAACCATCTTCGAGAAGACCAATACTTACCTGATCCTTGAGAAACTTCATAAGCCATTCCGTGATTGCTGCTATTGAAATGCCAAACCCATTCCATCTTAAGAATAAACCTTTCAGTCTCATCGAATCCTAGGCACTTTCTATGCTGTCATCATCTATTTCAATTACTTCCAATGATCGAGGTGCTTGTCTGCGGTGGGGCGGAGAATAGATGGTGGGTTTGGGGGTGTGGGAGGTATGTGTTAGGCCAATTTTCTGTCATTACAAAATCTTGTGAAATTGGCCTGTTCCATGCAAAGTGTTTGTCAAATGTCGTGCCCTGTGCTCTTTATGTGTCACCTTGCATCAGTCCAAACTGCATCTCCTAAATCGCCAAACCCAGAAAGATATTCAAATTTCAAGGTCCACGGGAAGCATTGTCAAAATTTGTCATAGTGTCAAAAACCCACAGTGTTTTCAAAAATCCATGGTGTTTTCGACCCCTACATTGTTTTCGACCCCCTGTGTTTCCTTCTTTGTGCGCTTATCTATTAACGTGTCAAAAACTTTGTGTGTTTTTGATCCTCCTTCATCGAAAACATTATGTGTTTTCGACCTCACACTAGTTCCCTGTTTGCTGTGTTTTCTCTAACTACGCAGGTGCGAGGGGTGGTGGGACCCAGTTCTTCTCAGTTGATGGGTGCAGTTAAAGTTTAGACAAAATCTATGGCGGTTGCATGTTCACTTGGGGAAGTTGCACAATGTTTATTCTTTGCGGCGTAGCGACCGACTGCCACCTGTCTTGTGGGGCCCAGTTCTCCATCATGTCAGTTGTTGGTTCACTTTATTCCTTGGCGGTTGCCTTTGCCTTTCAATGACTATGAGACTGTGTAGTCACAGGGTCTCCTAATTCTAGTGGTTAAGTGCCTAACCTTCAGCGACCCAACGTGCATTTTGTTTCTCTTCAGTCGCATGATCGCGGAATGGTGGGTCCTAGTTTCTGTTCGGTTTCCTGGCGATCTTCTTTGCTTAGCACGCAAGTGCGACAATGTGGGGCCAATTTCTTCAAGATGGCAGAGGAAGGAGATCAACGGTCGGCGTGTGATCGCATGGTATATTCTTTCCCCATGCGATCATGCGCTTGCTGTTGATCTTGTTTTTTTCCAGCGTTGCCTCGGTGAAGTGGGCCCGGTGTCAGAGGGGGGACAGATGGCACATTCTTATTGGCCATCGCATGGCCGCATGTCAGACTTTTCTGACATGTGATCATGCGACCCGCTTGCCATCTGTCCACATGGGTCCTGATTCTTAGTAGTTGGTGGCTTCTCTGGTAGTGGTCCCGGATGGTGAACATGTGGTAGCCTGTGATAGGCTGTCCCATGGTCGCATAGCCCAGTTTTTGGCTATGCAATCATGCGACCACTTGCCATGTGTCCATGGCGGTGTGTTGGCATCTTGTCAGGTGGGCTCGTTGGTTGTTGTTGTGGAGGTATGCATTTTGTGCAGTGGGTCCGAATACCACGTAGTGTTGAGGTGTTCTTTTTTCATTGGCTGGCAGGTAGTGATGAAGCGGTCTCATGGCATTGTCACATGATCACAAGGGCCATTTCCACGGCATGCGATCATTCGACATACCAGTTGTGGTACCCCTTGCGGTTGCGGTGGTGGTCACATTGGCTGAGGTTCGCAGGCTGTCGCATGTTCGCATAGCCCATTTTCGGGCTATGCGATCATGCGACAGGGTGCCACATTTCCCTGTGGGCCCATCTATGGCTGTTTGGTGGGCTCGGTGGAGGGTGTTGTCGTGGCAGTTTCTGGTTGGACCGTGCTGGCGGGAAGGTGAGTTTGTACGTGGGCCCAGGTCAGGATATCTCGGTGGTAATGTGCCAGGCCGGTAGGGTGCATGGTAGCGGTTTGTTGCATGTTCACATGGGCCAATCTTCCGGCTTGCGAACATGCGACAAACTATCTTATGGCAAGTGGCAGCATCGGCGGTAAAGGAAAATGTTGTCGCATGTTTGCATAACCCATTTCTGGGTTATGTGATCATGCGACCAGGCATAAGGTGAGCCCAATTCTTGAGGTGGTAAGGTTCATGACTGCGCGGTTGCACGACTAAGGGTGAATGGTCAAGAAGCTTGAGGCCTGCGAATTGCATGGTGGCCGTTGCAGATTCAACTTTGAATTTCTGTGAACTTCCAGCGCCAGAAAGACCAATTTATGGAATTAAATGAAGAAAAGACCCTATTCGGTGAGAAATGATTGGTTTTCTATTTGCGGTGTGGTCCAGGGTGTTGTGTGCTTGTTTGCAAAGCTTGTACCATGGTGGTTGTGTGCTCAAGGCTTGTTGCAGGGTGTCCTTTTGAGCCCGGTTTTGTGATCCCTTGTACTTGCAGAGAGGATTTTCATGATTAGGGATCAGTTCTGGTTTCCTCTTTCCTACCTCTATAATAAATTTTTGACTGTTTCCAATTGGCTTGGTTGGTAAAAGCTATGCCCTAGCTGTCTGTAGCTTGTTGCAATCCGTTTTGGGTTCCCATGGTAGCTAGTGATATAAAGTGTCAAATTTTTGACTTAGAGATGTGATGCAGGAGCATCCTGGGTGTAAGAGCAATCTTGCATCACTCAAAAATATTTCTGTTTTTATATTCAATAAGGGCTATTTTAGTGCAGAGCTGTTATTTATGGAAAGTTACTATTTTTGGTAATTTTTGCATGTGCTCAGAATGATCTGATTTCTTTCTTGGAGGTTCATTTTGGCCATGTAAGTCTGCCAGTAAAGTTTCATTGCCAGATCAAGTGTATATTGGAAGATATTGAAGATTTTCGGTATTGGCAGCAGGGTACAGAAACTTTGAACTCAGTTTTGAAGGCTTTAGAGGCCCCGGATGAGGTCAAAAATTTGGGTGACAGGCACTTGCATGGGTCAAGCCTGTAGAGCGCTTCGTGGCATTTCTGAAATGGGGTTATAATAGCCGATCGGGTCAACTAGTGATGACTTATGGTCTTCGGAAGTTGGGCCACCCAAAATGGCAGAAAATAATTTTCTTCAAAATTTCTGTTCGGGTTTCAAAGGTTATTTTGAGCCGACTTTGATGTAATAAATTGAAAAATAAAATAATTCTAAGTTTGGTCGGCCCTTACGGCTAAATTTCTGGAACCTTCTCGGGCGATGGAAATTGCCTATATAAGGAAGGCTGTATTATTGTCTTAGGCAGTTCAGAATAGTTCTGGGTAATAGTTCGAGGCTTTGTCTTACAGAATATTGTAAGGGAATGCCCATGTGGCTTTGCATATTGTAATTCTAAAAGTTTGTAATTCCACATTTGTGGAGATAATAAGAAGCCAATTTTCTATTCTTGCATATTGTTGTTGTTTCTCTATTTCTGTTATGTGTTTGTGGTGTTAAGAGGAGCACCCTTCATCAGGTGGTATCAGAGCAGGAGTTCTTGAGTGTGTAAACAGATCGCCGACTGTGAGGCAGTTTGCACCAGGACCGTGGCTAGGGTTTCAGCGCGCATCGCGAAAATACCTCCACGAAGGGAACATGGCGGAAGAGCTGGTGTCGTAACACCTGAGGTTAGAGAGTTGCAGAGACAAGTGCGAGCATTGCAAGAAGAGATTCGTAGAGGAATGAATCTTAATGTCAGAGATGAAAGTGAGGATGAAGCCGAAGAAGAATATCAAGAAGGAGAAGTTGAAATTGTGAACCAGGAGGAAGAAAGACTTTTTCGGGCCATTTCCAAGATTGGGAAAAGACCTAAGATTGAGGTTCCTACATTTTCTGAAAATCTTAACCCAGAGGAATTGATTGACTAGATCAATGAATGTGAGGAATATTTTGAGTACGAAGATGTTGACGATCCTAATAGAGTCAAATTTGCGAAGGCCAGACTGAAAGGTCATGCGAAGATCTGGTGGCAAGAAATTCAATTGGAGCGAAATAGAAGAGGGAAAGATAAAATCACAAGATGGGATCGGATGGTGGATAAATTGAAGTGGCAGTTCATTCCTGTTGATTATGAGCTTGACCTACTGAAGAAAATGCAGGGTTTGAAGCAAGCAGGAAGATCTGTTCATGAGTATACAGAGGAGTTCTATCGACTTCTCATCAGAACAGGCCATGCAGAAGCTGATAAGGAGAAAGTTGCCCGATACCTTAATGGGTTAAGGCCAAGCATTCAGGAGGAGCTGAATCTGGTTTGAATGAACAGTATTGAGGAGGCATACCAATTTGCCCTAAAAGTAGAGGAAAAGCTGAACAAGAAGTTCGAGAGCAGACAAAATGGAAGAGGTCGCGGTGGACGATCTGGTGGACGGTCATATGGTGGCCGAAATGAAGATCTAAAAAAGAAGGATGAGGCCAGTAGCAGTCAGAATCAGTGCGGAAATAATTCCAATCGCTTCCAGGATCAGAATAATAGAGATCAGAGAGGAAGAGGAAGAGGACAAGGATCTGGAAGAGGAGGCTTCCGTGAAACATGTTTTCACTGTGGAGAAGAAGGTCATAGGGCATTTGAATGTCCTCAGCACCAAGGCAGAACAGACAGGAGAAATGAAGGCCAGGCCAGAGTTGCACATGTAGATGAAGATGCCAGATCATCAAATTCTGAAGATGCTGAAAGAGGAGAAACGTTGATTAACAGAAGAGTCCTGTTGAGTGGTGAGAATGAACCTGAGCAAAGGAGGAGCCTGTTTCGCACCAGGTGCAAGTGTGAAGGTAAATGTTGTGATGTGATTATTGATAGTGGAAGCACTGACAATTTGGTGTCAGAAGAGATGGTGACAAAGTTGAAGCTCAAGAGACAGAAACACCCACATCCATATCGGATTGCCTGGGTACAGGATGACCACAAGGTCATGGTCAATGAACAATGCCTAGTAAAGTTTAAGGTTGGCGGGTACCAAGATGAGGTACTATGTGATATCATCTCTATGGATGCATGTCATATGTTATTGGGTAGACCGTGGCAGTTTGACAGATGTGCTGTACACGATGGTCGTGCGAATACCTATTCCCTGACAAAGGATGGAGTGCGACATAAGCTAAAGCCATTGAAGGAGACCGAAGAAAAGGTATGTGGTAATGCAAGAATAACATTTGTTGATGGAAGGAAATTCCTAGATGGTATGAGGCATGAGCATGTATGCTTTGCTTTAATTCCAGAAGCTGGTAAAGAGGAAGTAGAAGATGTTCCTGTAGAAGTTGCAGATTTGTTGAATGAGTTTCAGGATATTGTATCCGATAATGTGCCCGGCAGATTACCACCAATCAGGAGGATCAGTCATCAGATGGACTTGATCCCAAGAGGGAGTTTGCCGAATAAGGCAGCACACAGAATGACACCTGCAGAAAGTGAGGAGTTGAACAGACAAGTGCATGAACTGTTACAGAAAGGATTGATTCGAGAGAGTCTGAGTCCCTGTGCTGTACCAGCGGTATTAGCACCAAAGAAGAATGGAGAATGGAGGATGTGTACAGACTCTAGGGCAATAAACAAGATCACGATCAAGTACAAGTTTCCATTGCCACGAATGGATCATATTATGGACTGTTTGAGTGGAGCTGTGTATTTCTCAAAGATAGATCTGAAGAGTGGATATCATCAGATTCGGATCAGAGAAGGAGATGAATGGAAGACTGCATTCAAGACAAAGGAAGGACTATATGAGTGGTTAGTCATGCCTTTTGGGCTAACCAATGCACCGAGCACTTTCATGCGGCTCATGAACGAGGTTCTGAAAGAATTTCTGGGTAAGTTTGTCATTGTTTACCTAGATGATATTTTGATTTTTAACAAGACATTGGAGGAACATATGAAGCATATTCGTATGGTGTTTGAGAAGTTGAGAGATGAGAAATTGTTGATTAATTTGAAGAAGTGCAGTTTTGTGAAGAAAGAGTTAGTGTATTTGGGATTTGTAGTTTCAGCAGAAGGTCTAAAAATGGACCCAAAGAAGGTACAGGCTATCCTTGAATGGCCTACTCCGAGGAGTGCTACTGAGGTAAGATCTTTTCATGGTCTAGCTAACTTTTACAGAAAGTTTATCAGAAATTTTAGCAGTATTTGTGGACCCTTGACAGAAACAATGAGAGGGGATAGAAAAGAGTTTAAGTGGACTAATGGGGCAGAAAAGTGTTTTCAATTGTTGAAACAAAAAGTTACAGAACAACCTGTTTTAGCACTTCCAGATTTTAATAAGGTGTTTCAAGTAGATTGTGATGCTAGTGGTACTGCAATAGGAGCTGGTATGAGCCAAGAAGGTAAACCTATTGCTTATTTCAGTGAGAAGTTAAATGATGCCAAGAGGAAGTATTCTGTTTATGATCAGAAATTTTATGCTATAGTTCAGGCATTAAAGAAGTGGAGACATTATCTACTTCCTAAAGAGTTTGTTTTGTATACTGATCATCAAGCTTTGCAATATTTGAATAGTCAAGGAAAATTGAATCAAAGGCATTTGAAATGGGTTGAGTTTTTGCAGAGTTATACATTTGTTTTGAAACACAGGAGTGGAAAGTCTAATAGGGTTGTAGATGCTCTTAGCAGAAGGCAACTATTGATGACAGAAATGCAGATTGAAGTGGTTGGGTTCAAGGAACTCAAGAATTTGTATCCAGAGGATCCTGATTTTGGTGAAGCTTGGAAAGCTTGTACAGAACCTGTTACTCTAGACAGGACGAAATGGTTGGATTTCATCATCCAGGATGATATGCTATTCAGAGGGAGTCAGTTGTGCATTCCACGAAGTTCTATGAGGGAGAATCTCATCAAGGAGAAGCATAGCAGAGGATTGGCTGGACATTTTGGTCGTGATAAAACCTTTAGTTTGGTTAGTGAGAATTATTATTGGCCACAGTTGCAGCAAGATGTGAAGAAGTTTGTACAGAGTTGCAGAGTATGTCAGATGGCAAAAGGAGTGAAGCAGAATACAGGATTGTATCAGCCATTACCCGTACCAGAGAAGCCTTGGGAGGATATCAGCATGGACTCTTTTCTTGGTTTACCGAGGACACAGCGGGGACACGATTCAATTTTTGTGGTGGTTGACAGATTTTCAAAGATGGCACATTTCATTCCCTGCAAGAAGACTAATGATGCTGTTCATGTAGCAGAATTGTTTTTCAGAGAAGTAGTGAGACTTCATGGTTTGCCAAAGACCATAGTTTCAGATCGGGACACTAAGTTTGTTGGATATTTCTGCCATACATTGTGGAAGAAGTTGAAGACAGATTTGAAGTTTAGTTCATCACATCATCCACAGACTGATGGACAGACAGAGGTGGTGAGTAGGAGCTTGGAAAATTTGCTGAGATGATTGGTTGGAGATAAGCCAGCAGGATGGGATTTGATTTTACCACAGGCAGAATTTGCATACAATAATTCTATCAATAGGAGCACTGGTAAATTCCAGATTGTATATGGAAGTAGTCCAAGAAATGCATCTGAATTGAGGAAGATAGATAAAGGAGAAATAAGTAGTGCTGAAGCTGAGGATTTTGCAGAACATTTGAAGAACATCCATGAGGAGGTGAGGAAGCATATTGCCAAGATGAATGCACAGTATAAGGCTAAGGCAGATGTGAAAAGGAGGCATAAGGAATTTCAGGTTGGTGATGAAGTCATGGTTCATTTGCAGAAGGAGCGGTTTCCAGTTAGTACATATAACAAGCTGAAAATGAAGAAGTTTGGACCATGCAGGATATTGAAGAAACGGGATTCAGGAAATGCATATGAGGTAGAATTGCCTACTGAGCTAAATATTTCACCAGTGTTTAACATTTCAGATCTGACAGAGTATCATGAGGGAGGTGTTGAAGATGAGATCACAGCAACACAGTGGAGTATTCCAGCAACTAGTTCAGACACTAAGGAGATTGAAGATATACTAGATAGTCATGTTGGCAGAAGCACAAGGAACAGGACATATGAAGAATATCTGGTCAAGTGGAAAGGACGACCTGTTGAAGATTCATCATGGCTAACAAAGGAGGAGGTTAACCGTCTTGGTTTTCCTCTGCACACCTGAGTCGTGACAGGGTCACTTCTCAAATTACCCCGGGTGTTTGATGCAGGAGCATCCTGGGTGTAAGAGCAATCTTGCATCACCCAAAAATATTTCTATTTTTATATTCAATAAGGGCTATTTTAGTGCAGAGCTGCTATTTATGGAAAGTTACTATTTTTGGTAATTTTCGCATGTGCTCAGAATGATCTGATTTCTTTCTTGGAGGTTCATTTTGGCCATGTAAGTCTGTCAGTAAAGTTTCATTGCCAGATCAAGTGTATATTGGAAGATATTGAAGATTTTTGGTATTGGCAGCAGGGTACAGAAACTTTGAACTCAGTTTTGAAAGCTTTAGAGGCCCCGGATGAGGTCGAAAATTTGGGTGACGGGCGCTTGCGCGGGTCAAGCCTGTAGAGCGCTTTGTGGCATTTCTGAAATGGGGTTATAATAGCCGATCGGGTCAACTGGTGATGACTTATGGTCTTCGGAAGTTGGGCCACCCGAAATGGCGGAAAATAATTTTCTTCAAAATTTCTGTTCAGGTTTCAAAGGTTATTTTGAGCCGACTTTGATGTAATAAATTGAAAAATAAAATAATTCTAAGTTTGGTCGGCCCTTAGGGCTAAATTTCTGGAACCTTCTCGGGCGATGGAAATTGCCTATATAAGGAAGGCTGTATTATTGTCTTAGGCAGTTCAGAATAGTTCTGGGTAATAGTTCGAGGCTTTGTCTTACAGAATATTGTAAGGGAATGCCCATGTGGCTTTGCATATTGTAATTCTAAAAGTTTGTAATTCCACATTTGTGGGGATAATAAGAAGCCAATTTTCTATTCTTGCATATTGTTGTTGTTTCTCTATTTCTGTTATGTGTTTGTGGTATTAAGGGGAGCACCCTTCATCAGGTGGTATCAGAGCAGGAGTTCTTGAGTGTGTAAACAGATCGCCGACTGTGAGGCAGTTTGCACCAGGACCGTGGCTAGGGTTTCAGCGCGCATCGCGAAAATACCTCCACGAAGGGAACATGGCGGAAGAGCTGGTGTCGTAACACCTGAGGTTAGAGAGTTGCAGAGACAAGTGCGAGCATTGCAAGAAGAGATTCGTAGAGGAATGAATCTTAATGTCAGAGATGAAAGTGAGGATGAAGCCGAAGAAGAATATCAAGAAGGAGAAGTTGAAATTGTGAACCAGGAGGAAGAAAGACTTTTTCGGGCCATTTCCAAGATTGGGAAAAGACCTAAGATTGAGGTTCCTACATTTTCTGGAAATCTTAACCCAGAGGAATTGATTGACTAGATCAATGAATGTGAGGAATATTTTGAGTACGAAGATGTTGACGATCCTGATAGAGTCAAATTTGCGAAGGCCAGACTGAAAGGTCATGCGAAGATCTGGTGGCAAGAAATTCAATTGGAGCGAAATAGAAGAGGGAAAGATAAAATCACAAGATGGGATCGGATGGTGGATAAATTGAAGTGGCAGTTCATTCCTGTTGATTATGAGCTTGACCTACTGAAGAAAATGCAGGGTTTGAAGCAAGCAGGAAGATCTGTTCATGAGTATACAGAGGAGTTCTATCGACTTCTCATCAGAACAGGCCATGCAGAAGCTGATAAGGAGAAATTTGCCCGATACCTTAATGGGTTAAGGCCAAGCATTCAGGAGGAGCTGAATCTGGTTCGAATGAACAGTATTGAGGAGGCATACCAATTTGCCCTAAAAGTAGAGGAAAAGCTGAACAAGAAGTTCGAGAGCAGACAAAATGGAAGAGGTCGCGGTGGACGATCTGGTGGACGGTCATATGGTGGCCGAAATGAAGATCTGAAAAAGAAGGATGAGGCCAGTAGCAGTCAGAATCAGCGCGGAAATAATTCCAATCGCTTCCAGGATCAGAATAATAGAGATCAGAGAGGAAGAGGAAGAGGACAAGGATCTGGAAGAGGAGGCTTCCGTGAAACATGTTTTCACTGTGGAGAAGAAGGTCATAGGGCATTTGAATGTCCTCAGCGCCAAGGCAGAACAGACAGGAGAAATGAAGGCCAGGCCAGAGTTGCACATGTAGATGAAGATGCCAGATCATCAAATTCTGAAGATGCTGAAAGAGGAGAAACGTTGATTAACAGAAGAGTCCTGTTGAGTGGTGAGAATGAACCTGAGCAAAGGAGGAGCCTGTTTCGCACCAGGTGCAAGTGTGAAGGTAAATGTTGTGATGTGATTATTGATAGTGGAAGCACTGACAATTTAGTGTCAGAAGAGATGGTGACAAAGTTGAAGCTCAAGAGACAGAAACACCCACATCCATATCGGATTGCTTGGGTACAGGATGACCACAAGGTCATGGTCAATGAACAATGCTTAGTAAAGTTTAAGGTTGGCGGGTACCAAGATGAGGTACTATGTGATATCATCTCTATGGATGCATGTCATATGTTATTGGGTAGACCGTGACAGTTTGACAGATGTGCTGTACACGATGGTCGTGCGAATACCTATTCCCTGACAAAGGATGGAGTGCGACATAAGCTAAAGCCATTGAAGGAGACCGAAGAAAAGGTATGTGGTAATGAAAGAATAACATTTGTTGATGGAAGGAAATTCCTAGATGGTATGAGGCATGAGCATGTATGCTTTGCTTTAATTCCAGAAGCTGGTAAAGAGGAAGTAGAAGATGTTCCTGTAGAAGTTGCAGATTTGTTGAATGAGTTTCAGGATATTGTATCCGATAACATGCCCGGCAGATTACCACCAGTCAGGAGGATCAGTCATCAGATGGACTTGATCCCAAGAGGGAGTTTGCCGAATAAGGCAGCACACAGAATGACACCTGCAGAAAGTGAGGAGTTGAACAGACAAGTGCATGAACTATTACAGAAAGGATTGATTCGAGAGAGTCTGAGTCCCTGTGCTGTACCAGCGGTATTAGCACCAAAGAAGAATGGAGAATGGAGGATGTGTACAGACTCTAGGGCAATAAACAAGATCACGATCAAGTACAAGTTTCCATTGCCACGAATGGATCATATTATGGACTGTTTGAGTGGAGCTGTGTATTTCTCAAAGATAGATCTGAAGAGTGGATATCATCAGATTCGGATCAGAGAAGGAGATGAATGGAAGACTGCATTCAAGATAAAGGAAGGACTATATGAGTGGTTAGTCATGCCTTTTGGGCTAACCAATGCACCGAGCACTTTCATGCGGCTCATGAACGAGGTTCTGAAAGAATTTCTGGGTAAGTTTGTCATTGTTTACCTAGATGATATTTTGATTTTTAACAAGACATTGGAGGAACATATGAAGCATATTCGTATGGTGTTTGAGAAGTTGAGAGATGAGAAATTGTTGATTAATTTGAAGAACTGCAGTTTTGTGAAGAAAGAGTTAGTGTATTTGGGATTTGTAGTTTCAGCAGAAGGTCTAAAAATGGACCCAGAGAAGGTACAGGCTATCCTTGAATGGCCTACTCCGAGGAGTGCTACTGAGGTAAGATCTTTTCATGGTCTAGCTAACTTTTACAGAAAGTTTATCAGAAATTTTAGCAGTATTTGTGGACCCTTGACTGAAATAATGAGAGGGGATAGAAAAGAGTTTAAGTGGACTAATGGGGCAGAAAAGTGTTTTCAATTGTTGAAACAAAAAGTTACAGAACAACCTGTTTTAGCACTTCCAGATTTTAATAAGGTGTTTCAAGTAGATTGTGATGCTAGTGGTACTGCAATAGGAGCTGTTATGAGCCAAGAAGGTAAACCTATTGCTTATTTCAGTGAGAAGTTAAATGATGCCAAGAGGAAGTATTCTGTTTATGATCAGAAATTTTATGCTATAGTTCAGGCATTAAAGAAGTGGAGACATTATCTACTTCCTAAGGAGTTTGTTTTGTATACTGATCATCAAGCTTTGCAATATTTGAATAGTCAAGGAAAATTGAATCAAAGGCATTTGAAATGGGTTGAGTTTTTGGAGAGTTATACATTTGTTTTGAAACACAGGAGTGGAAAGTCTAATAGGGTTGCAGATGCTCTTAGCAGAAGGCAACTATTGATGACAGAAATGCAGATTGAAGTGGTTGCGTTCAAGGAACTCAAGAATTTGTATCCAGAGGATCCTGATTTTGGTGAAGCTTGGAAAGCTTGTATAGAACCTGTTACTATAGACAGGACGAAATGGTTGGATTTCATCATCTAGGATGATATGCTATTCAGAGGGAGTCAGTTGTGCATTCCACGAAGTTCTATGAGGGAGAATCTCATCAAGGAGAAGCATAGCAGAGGATTGGCTGGACATTTTGGTCGTGATAAAACCTTTAGTTTGGTTAGTGAGAATTATTATTGGCCACAGTTGCAGCAAGATGTGAAGAAGTTTGTACAGAGTTGCAGAGTATGTCAGATGGCAAAAGGAGTGAAGCAGAATACAGGATTGTATCAGTCATTACCCGTACCAGAGAAGCCTTGGGAGGATATCAGCATGGACTTTATTCTTGGTTTACCGAGGACACAGCGGGGACACGATTCAATTTTTGTGGTGGTTGACAGATTTTCAAAGATGGCACATTTCATTCCCTGCAAGAAGACTAATGATGCTGTTCATGTAGCAGAATTGTTTTTCAGAAAAGTAGTGAGACTTCATGGTTTGCCAAAGACCATAGTTTCAGATCGGGACACTAAGTTTGTTGGATATTTCTGGCATACATTGTGGAAGAAGTTGAAGACAGATTTGAAGTTTAGTTCATCACATCATCCACAGACTGATAGACAGACAGAGGTGGTGAGTAGGAGCTTGGGAAATTTGCTGAGATGCTTGGTTGGAGATAAGCCAGCAGGATGGGATTTGATTTTACCACAGGCAGAATTTGCATACAATAATTCTATCAATAGGAGCACTGGTAAATCACCATTCCAGATTGTATATGGAAGTAGTCCAATAAATGCATCTGAATTGAGGAAGATAGATAAAGGAGAAATAAGTAGTGCTGAAGCTGAGGATTTTGCAGAACATTTGAAGAACATCCATGAGGAGGTGAGGAAGCATATTGCCAAGATGAATGCACAGTATAAGGCTAAGGCAGATGTGAAAAGGAGGCATAAGGAATTTCAGGTTGGTGATGAAGTCATGGTTCATTTGCGGAAGGAGCGGTTTCCAGTTAGTACATATAACAAGATGAAAATGAAGAAGTTTGGACCATGCAGGATATTGAAGAAACGGGATTCAGGAAATGCATATGGGTTAGAATTGCCTACTGAGCTAAATATTTCACCAGTGTTTAACATTTCAGATCTGACAGAGTATCATGAGGGAGGTGTTGAAGATGAGATCACAGCAACACAGTGGAGTATTCCAGCAACTAGTTCAGACACTAAGGAGATTGAAGATATACTAGATAGTCGTGTTGGTAGAAGCACAAGGAACAGGACATATGAAGAATATCTGGTCAAGTGGAAAGGACGACCTGTTGAAGATTCATCATGGCTAACAAAGGAGGAGGTTAACCGTCTTGGTTTTCCTCTGCACACCTGAGTCGTGACAGGGTCACTTCTCAAATTACCCCGAGTGTCTGATGCAGGAGCATCCTGGGTGTAAGAGCAATCTTGCATCACCCAAAAATATTTCTATTTTTATATTCAATAAGGGCTATTTTAGTGCAGAGCTGCTATTTATGGAAAGTTACTATTTTTGGTAATTTTCGCATGTGCTCAGAATGATCTGATTTCTTTCTTGGAGGTTCATTTTGGCCATGTAAGTCTGTCAGTAAAGTTTCATTGCCAGATCAAGTGTATATTGGAAGATATTGAAGATTTTTGGTATTGGCAGCAGGGTACAGAAACTTTGAACTCAGTTTTGAAGGCTTTAGAGGCCCCGGATGAGATTAAAAATTTGGGTGACGGGCGCTTGCGCGGGTCAAGCCTGTAGAGCGCTTTGTGGCGTTTCTGAAATGGGGTTATAATAGCCGATCGGGTCAACTGGTGATGACTTATGGTCTTCGGAAGTTGGGCCACCCGAAATGGCGGAAAATAATTTTCTTCAAAATTTCTGTTCGGGTTTCAAAAGTTATTTTGAGCCGACTTTGATGTAATAAATTGAAAAATAAAATAATTCTAAGTTTGGTCGACCCTTAGGGCTAAATTTTTGGAACCTTCTCGGGCGATGGAAATTGCCTATATAAAGAAGGCTGTATTATTGTCTTAGGCAGTTCAGAATAGTTCTGGGTAATAGTTCGAGGCTTTGTCTTACAGAATATTGTAAGGGAATGCCCATGTGGCTTTGCATATTGTAATTCTAAAAGTTTGTAATTCCACATTTGTGGGGATAATAAGAAGCCAATTTTCTATTCTTGCATATTGTTGTTGTTTCTCTATTTCTGTTATGTGTTTGTGGTATTAAGGGGAGCACCCTTCATCAGGTGGTATCAGAGCAGGAGTTCTTGAGTGTGTAAATAGATCGCCGAGTGTGAGGCAGTTTGCACCAGGACCGTGGCTAGGGTTTCAGCGCGCATCGCGAAAATACCTCCACGAAGGGAACATGGCGGAAGAGCTGGTGTCGTAACACCTGAGGTTAGAGAGTTGCAGAGACAAGTGCGAGCATTGCAAGAAGAGATTCGTAGAGGAATGAATCTTAATGTCAGAGATGAAAGTGAGGATGAAGCCGAAGAAGAATATCAAGAAGGAGAAGTTGAAATTGTGAATCTGGAGGAAGAAAGACTTTTTCGGGCCATTTCCAAGATTGGGAAAAGACCTAAGATTGAAGTTCCTACATTTTTTGGAAATCTTAACCTAGAGGAATTGATTGACTTGATCAATGAATGTGAAGAATATTTTGAGTACGAAGATGTTGACGATCCTGATAGAGTCAAATTTGCGAAGGCCAGACTGAAAGGTCATGCGAAGATCTGGTGGCAAGAAATTCAATTGGAGCGAAATAGAAGAGGGAAAGATAAAATCACAAGATGGGATCGGATGGTGGATAAATTGAAGTGGCAGTTCATTCCTGTTGATTATGAGCTTGACCTACTAAAGAAAATGCAGGGTTTGAAGCAAGCAGGAAGATCTGTTCATGAGTATACAGAGGAGTTCTATCGACTTCTCATCAGAACAGGCCATGCAGAAGCTGATAAGGAGAAAGTTGCCCGATACCTTAATGGGTTAAGGCCAAGCATTCAGGAGGAGCTGACTCTGGTTCGAATGAACAGTATTGAGGAGGCATACCAATTTGCCCTAAAAGTAGAGGAAAAGCTGAACAAGAAGTTCGAGAGCAGACAAAATGGAAGAGGTCGCGGTGGACGATCTGGTGGACGGTCATATGGTGGCCGAAATGAAGATCTGAAAAAGAAGGATGAGGCCAATAGCAGTCAGAATCAGCGCGGAAATAATTCCAATCGCTTCCAGGATCAGAATAATAGAGATCAGAGAGGAAGAGGAAGAGGACAAGGATCTGGAAGAGGAGGCTTCCGTGAAACATGTTTTCACTGTGGAGAAGAAGGTCATAGGGCATTTGAATGTCCTCAGCGCCAAGGCTAAACAGATAGGAGAAATGAAGGCCAGGCCAGAGTTGCACATGTAGATGAAGATGCCAGATCATCAAATTCTGAAGATGCTGAAAGAGGAGAAACGTTGATTAATAGAAGAGTCCTGTTGAGTGGTGAGAATGAACCTGAGCAAAGGAAGAGCCTGTTTCGCACCAGGTGCAAGTGTGAAGGTAAATGTTGTGATATGATTATTGATAGTGGAAGCACTGACAATTTGGTGTCAGAAGAGATGGTGACAAAGTTGAAGCTCAAGAGACAGAAACACCCACATCCATATCGGATTGCCTGGGTACAGGATGACCACAAGGTCATGGTCAATGAACAATGCCTAGTAAAGTTTAAGGTTGGCGGGTACCAAGATGAGGTACTATGTGATATCATCTCTATGGATGCATGTCATATGTTATTGGGTAGACCGTGGCAGTTTGACAGATGTGCTGTACACGATGGTCGTGCGAATACCTATTCCCTGACAAAGGATGGAGTACGACATAAGCTAAAGCCATTGAAGGAGACCGAAGAAAAGGTATGTGGTAATGCAAGAATAACATTTGTTGATGGAAGGAAATTCCTAGATGGTATGAGGCATGAGCATGTATGCTTTGCTTTAATTCCAGAAGCTGGTAAAGAGGAAGTAGAAGATGTTCTTGTAGAAGTTGCAGATTTGTTGAATGAGTTTCAGGATATTATATCCGATAACGTACCCGGCGGATTACCACCAGCAGGAGGATCAGTCATCAGATGGACTTGATCCCAAGAGGGAGTTTGCCGAATAAGGCAGCACACAGAATGACACCTACAGAAAGTGAGGAGTTGAACAGACAAGTGCATGAACTGTTACAGAAAGGATTGATTCGAGAGAGTCTGAGTCCCTGTACTGTACCAGCGGTATTAGCACCAAAGAAGAATGGAGAATGGAGGATGTGTACAGACTCTAGGGCAATAAACAAGATCACGATCAAGTACAAGTTTCCATTGCCACGAATGGATCATATTATGGACTGTTTGAGTGGAGCTGTGTATTTCTCAAAGATAGATCTGAAGAGTGGATATCATCAGATTCGGATCAGAGAAGGAGATGAATGGAAGACTGCATTCAAGACAAAGGAAGGACTATATGAGTGGTTAGTCATGCCTTTTGGGCTAACCAATGCACCGAGCACTTTCATGCGGCTCATGAACGAGGTTCTGAAAGAATTTTTGGGTAAGTTTGTCATTGTTTACCTAGATGATATTTTGATTTTTAACAAGACATTGGAGGAACATATGAAGCATATTCATATGGTGTTTGAGAAGTTGAGAGATGAGAAATTGTTGATTAATTTGAAGAACTGCAGTTTTGTGAAGAAAGAGTTAGTGTATTTGGGATTTGTAGTTTCAGCAGAAGGTCTAAAAATGGACCCAGAGAAGGTACAGGCTATCCTTGAATGGCCTACTCCGAGGAGTGCTACTGAGGTAAGATTTTTTCATGGTCTAGCTAGCTTTTACAGAAAGTTTATCAGAAATTTTAGCAGTATTTGTGGACCCTTGACTGAGACAATGAGAGGGGATAGAAAAGAGTTTAAGTGGACTAATGGGGCAGAAAAGAGTTTTCAATTGTTGAAACAAAAAGTTACAGAACAACCTGTTTTAGCACTTCCAGATTTTAATAAGGTGTTTCAAGTAGATTGTGATGCTAGTGGTACTGCAATAGGAGCTGTTATGAGCCAAGAAGGTAAACCTATTGCTTATTTCAGTGAGAAGTTAAATGATGCCAAGAGGAAGTATTCTGTTTATGATCAGAAATTTTATGCTATAGTTCAGGCATTAAAGAAGTGGAGACATTATCTACTTCCTAAGGAGTTTGCTTTGTATACTAATCATCAAGCTTTGCAATATTTGAATAGTCAAGGAAAATTGAATCAAAGGCATTTGAAATGGGTTGAGTTTTTGCAGAGTTATACATTTGTTTTGAAACACAGGAGTGGAAAGTCTAATAGGGTTGCAGATGCTCTTAGCAGAAGGCAACTATTGATGACAGAAATGCAGATTGAAGTGGTTGGGTTCAAGGAACTCAAGAATTTGTATCCAGAGGATCCTGATTTTGGTGAAGCTTGGAAAGCTTGTACAAAACCTGTTACTCTAGACAGGATGAAATGGTTAGATTTCATCATCCAGGATGATATGCTATTCAGAGAGAGTCAGTTGTGCATTCCACGAAGTTCTATGAGGGAGAATGTCATCAAGGAGAAGCATAGCAGAGGATTGGCTGGACATTTTGGTCGTGATAAAACCCTTGGTTTGGTTAGTGAGAATTATTATTGGCCACAGTTGCAGCAAGATGTGAAGAAGTTTGTACAGAGTTGTAGAGTATGTCAGATGGCGAAAGGAGTGAAGTAGAATACAGGATTGTATCAGCCATTACCCGTACCAGAGAAGCCTTGGGAGGATATCAGCATGGACTTTGTTCTTGGTTTACCGAGGACACAGCGGGGACATGATTCAATTTTTGTGGTGGTTGACAGATTTTCAAAGATGACACATTTCATTCCCTGCAAGAAGACTAATGATGCTGTTCATGTAGCAGAATTGTTTTTTAGAGAAGTAGTGAGACTTCATGGTTTGCCAAAGACCATAGTTTCAGATCGGGACACTAAGTTTTTTGGATATTTCTGGCGTACATTGTGGAAGAAGTTGAAGACAAATTTGAAGTTTAGTTCATCACATCATCCACAGACTGATGGACAGATAGAGGTGGTGAATAGGAGCTTGGAAAATTTGCTGAGATGCTTGGTTGGAGATAAGCCAGCAGGATGGGATTTGATTTTACCACAGGCAGAATTTGCATACAATAATTCTATCAATAGGAGCACTAGTAAATCACCATTCCAGATTGTATATGGAAGTAGTCCAAGAAATGCATCTAAATTGAGGAAGATAGATAAAGGAGAAATAAGTAGTGCTGAAGCTGAGGATTTTGCATAACATTTGAAGAACATCCATGAGGAGGTGAGGAAGCATATTGCCAAGATGAATGCACAGTATAAAGCTAAGGCAGATGTGAAAAGGAGGCATAAGGAATTTTAGGTTGGTGATGAAGTCATGGTTCATTTGCGGAAGGAGCGGTTTCCAGTTGGTACATATAACAAGCTAAAAATGAAGAAGTTTGGACCATGCAGGATATTGAAGAAACATGATTCAGGAAATGCATATGAGGTAGAATTGCCTACTGAGCTAAATATTTCACCAGTGTTTAACATTTCAGATCTGACAGAGTATCATGAGGGAGGTGTTGAAGATGAGATCACAGCAACACAGTGGAGTATTCCAGCAACTAGTTCAGACACTAAGGAGATTGAAGATATACTGGATAGTCGTGTTGGCAGAAGCATAAGGAACAAGACATATGAAGAATATCTGGTCAAGTGGAAAGGACGACCTGTTGAAGATTCATCATGGCTAACAAAGGAGGAGGTTAACCGTCTTGGTTTTCCTCTGCACACCTGAGTCGTGACAGGGTCACTTCTCAAATTACCCTGGGTGTCTGATGCAGGAGCATCCTGGGTGTAAGAGCAATCTTGCATCACCCAAAAATATTTCTGTTTTTATATTCAATAAGGGCTATTTTAGTGCAGAGCTGCTATTTATGGAAAGTTACTATTTTTGGTAATTTTTGCATGTGCTCAGAATGATCTGATTTCTTTCTTGGAGGTTCATTTTGGCCATGTAAGTCTGCCAGTAAAGTTTCATTGCCAGATCAAGTGTATATTGGAAGATATTGAAGATTTTCGGTATTGGCAGCAGGGTACAGAAACTTTGAACTCAGTTTTGAAGGCTTTAGAGGCCCCGGATGAGGTCAAAAATTTGGGTGACGGGCGCTTGTGCGGGTCAAGCCTATAAAGCGCTTTGTGGCATTTCCGAAATGGGGTTATAATAGCCGATCGGGTCAACTGGTGATGACTTATGGTCTTCGGAAGTTGGGCCACCCAAAATGGCAGAAAATAATTTTCTTCAAAATTTCTGTTCGGGTTTCAAAGGTTATTTTGAGCCGACTTTGATGTAATAAATTAAAAAATAAAATAATTCTAAGTTTGGTCGGCCATTAGGGCTAAATTTCTGGAACCTTCTCGGGCGATGGAAATTGCCTATATAAGGAAGGCTGTATTATTGTCTTAGGCAGTTCAGAATAGTTCTGGGTAATAGTTCGAGGCTTTGTCCTACAGAATATTGTAAGGGAATGCCCATGTGGCTTTGCATATTGTAATTCTGAAAGTTTGTAAATTCACATTTGTGGAGATAATAAGAAGCCAATTTTCTATTCTTGCATATTGTTGTTGTTTCTCTATTTCTGTTATGTGTTTGTGGTATTAAGGGGAGCACCCTTCATCAAGATGGTTCTGAATTCTGTTAGTTCTAGTGAAGGGTTTTGTCCTACAGATTTTTCCTTCTCTCTGCATATAGGGTGTTCCTCTTTCTTTTTCTAGCTCAGAGAATATAATGCATGCTGCAGTAGATTTGTCTTATGTATGAGGACTCAATGTATTCTTACTGTCACTAAGCTATCTCCATTTGAATTCTGGATTCATTAATCACAATCAAGGGTGTTTGGTTTTTCTGCTTGTATTGCTTATGTGTTTGCAAGTGGAGTTATCTTCACACAGGTAATTGGTTCAAGGTTAGTGTTTATGCATGTATGAGCTGAAATATTAAAGATAGGTCATGCTTGTCTTCCAGTGGATGCTGGTCAATGTATTGTCTGATTTATAGGTCTCTTCTAAGGGGAGGGTTAAAATCCTTTGAATGGATAATAGCATGTTTGAATGCATAGGTGGGTGTTAATTTAAGGTTTGGTCATGGTGTGTGATTGATGTCAGGCATCAACACATTGAGCATATTGTTTTTTTGTTTCATAGTTGTCTCTTGCAGTAGGGTATTTGACTCTGTGGCCCAATGGACAAGGCACTGGTCTATCAGGGACTTAGGGCATCTCAGGGGACCTTTCATTCATTTTAAAAAATCATTTCATTTCTGTCCCACCCTTTCCCTTTCAAGTTGTTAGTGTAGGTCTCTGGTTTTCATACTCACTCTATGCAAGTTGGGCTATTGCATGAGATATTGGCTTTAGTGAGGTACATGATACCTAGAAGAGTTTGAAAATCATTCCACAATCAATTACCTATAGGCCTGTAGTATGACACAAGGTAATATGTGTGTGCAAATGAGGTATACCCGCTTGAGTGATGTGGAGCTCCAAGTGTAGAAGGATCTCTCTTTGATCCTTGTCAGTTGGCCCTTTTTCCTGTCAGTTTTGGAATGTTGAGTGAATGTGACACTAGCCCTGTCAATCCTGATGCCAAGCTGACCTTTGGGGAAAAAGATCACCAACAAGATGTAGAAGGATCTCTCTTTGATCCTTGTCAATTGGCCCTTTTTCCTGTCAGTTTTGGAATGTTGAGTGAATGTGACACTAGCCCTATCAATCTTGATACCAAGCTGACCTTTGGGGAAAAAGATCACCAACAGTATGAGGAAAGGATTTTGGTAGATTTAGGTTTCCCCTCTTGTGCGGCAGAGTGTATATGTTTACCGGAGCTTTGAACGCCTCAGCCCTGCAAGGATAAAAGGGGGCATATTTTGGTTTGATGTAGGGGTCTAATTTAGAGAGAGTTTCAAAGCTATTTTTAAGCTGTAGAGGATTATGATCAGACATGGGATAGGGAGATTATTTCTTGAAGTTTTTAAGGTATATGGCTTGCATCCATCCTCCTTCCTCCTTATCTGTAGCTATGGGCTTACTAGGGCAAGATTGTTCCCCAACCAGTCTTCCTATATTCGATGTAGTAGGAATATAATTGAAACTTTTTGGATGTGCGAACATCGATTGGGGGGCTCTTCCTACCCTAGCTTGTGAAATATTGATGCCATGATTTGTGAGATTAGGATAATGAAGTAGCTGTGATTTTGAATAGTGAGCATATTTTATCCTGGAGAAGAATTTGATTTGTTTATCCAGTGAAACCGTAGTGAAGATGATATGTGAATCGTGAAAATGCAGAGCAGACCCCATCATATATTATTTTCTTTTCTTTGCCCCTAATTTGACTTATTTTAAATTATACTTAATTAATTTATAATTTGATTTATTTTGAGATGATAATTAATTAATTTATAATTTAATTTGAATTGAAATAATTTTATTTAACTTAAGTAATTTTCTAATTAATTATAATTAGTTGAATTATACTTAAGTGATTACTTGATGAACTTATATGTTATTGTATTTTTTTGTATGGGGTTTTGTTTTGATTAATTGTCAGGATGGGTAGAGTAATGCCCTAGGTGGGATTATGTTCTTGAGACTTGGTATATTTAATCATTTTTTATACTTCTTACACTTTGAGGGTTGTGTTGTGAGAAATTTATAACTATTTTTATGTCACAATTATGTATGAGTAGTTTGGGTGCATCTGTGAGTGATTCCATGTGACTTTAGAGTCCTCGATCATTATTGTTTTATTTGACCACAAAAGGTGGCAGCTATTATTCTCTTGTGATTCTACTTGGTCACCTTGATTCTTCTATTGTACTTGTTTTGTGATTTGATAGATGATATTATGGATTTATGTTTTACTCCATGTTTGGAGAGAAATGCTTTGATTCTTTTGATGATCATTTGATCTTGTGATATGAACTATGAGAATTGGTAATTTTTTATTGAGATGTCCCGTATCGGATGGACAGTTTGGAATCCTTGTATAGGATGATATATTATTTGTTATGCTCCAACACTTGACTTTGATGGCATTCATGGTTTACTGATTTATGGAAAGTCTTTTTGGGTTTTGGTTTTACTTTATCTTTGGTTCTTTGGCTGGGAGCATTAGGGTAGGTTATCTAGGAGCATAGAGGGGAAGTGGATTACTTTGGAGGCACTAAAGCCCTAAAGTGGTTTCCTAGGTATCCTTTGTAAGTTGAATTAATAAGTGATGATTTAATAACTTTATTAAGAGAAAATATTAATAATATAATTGTGCTCCTTGCCCATGCCTTGAGTGCTAGTAAAGGCTAAGGATGGGAGTGGGAGAAGATGCTTCCCGATCGAGGGGACATTGAGGTCTGCCATAGTTAGTTTTTCCTTGTCTATATGAAAGGAGTACTCATACCGCATAGAGTTAGTAGGGGGCTGAGCTCTAGAGAGACTACCAAGTGACCTTAGATTTGACTTATGTGATGATACTTCCCTATATGTGTCCTAGCTTCCTACATTGCATTTGCTACACTTGATTTGTGTTATGATCATTTTTACTTGATAACCTTATAACCATTAATATATTTTTTGTTAGAGTAACTAAGAGGGGGGTGAATCAGTTATCCAGTGTCCCAAAACAAAATGTATAATTCAAAACTATTTCTTCAATTTCTGCTCGCCGGTAAACAATAATAACTCTTACTATCTGTGCTTTTACCTATTACCAATCAAATACTATAATAGCTTACCAATCAAATCTAACATGTAACATGTAAAGAATGATAACAAACAAATATCACTATCAACAAATAACACAAGAGATTTAACATGGAAACCTTGTAAAGGGAAAAACCACTTGGGACTGGCAACCCAAAATTGTTCACTCTTCTAAAGTGAAGTCGATTAAGACCCAACCCTGTTAAAGGTTACAAACATACTGTCAGGTGTGACCTTGTTAGAGGATTTTAGACTAGAATTTATCGTCCAACCAGAATTCACTATGGGGTTGACAGGATAACAATGTTCATTCTATGAATGATACATCATAAGACTTTTAGAGTCCACTCGGTTAAGAAATTTTGACTATATACAATGGTTAAATATGTAACAGTAGATGACCTGCCTTAATACAACTTCAATTGCAGATTACAAATTAATATTTAGTCCATACAAATCCTTCTGATCAATAATTCACTTCAGATTCAATACTTTATCAACTTACTGTCCATCGGTAATTTCTCTTTATAGCTCGATAATTGTTCTGCAGCTCAGTTCTTACTAACCAGTGTGATCAGAATGCATGAAAACCTTATTCACGCGATAATTCTACAACTTCTTCTTCTTCCTAGCATTTTTAATAAAGAAACATAATAAAGTCATAGATGAATGCAACATAATAAAGTCAATATCATCAAGTCATAGACTCATCAACAAGTTACTCAATGTGTTCCTTATCCTCATCTGTCATGTACATCTTTCCTCATGTAGATTTCTCAGTTCTTCATCTTTTTCACCTTTCTTCAGATGTCTCGGTGTAGTAACTTACAAGATAAGTGATGTCAAACTAGTTGACATCAATGACAACATAATATTAATTTAATCATATTACATATCTAATCAACAACTCCTCAGTGATCTTTAATCACAGATTCTTCAATCAGATTCCAAATCAGTTGTAGTCCAACAATTTTTATCCAATGTACCTTAGCATTAGTGTTGTCCATTTTTTAATGTTTCCTTAAGCGAGGCCTGGTGCTATCTCCTCAACATGGTGGGAGTGGACTTCTTGGTTCCACGTGGTCAGGTGGTAGTGATTCTATTACCATTAAGATCTGATGTTTGTAACTTTGTGCTTGGATGATCCTTGATGTTGCTTCTATCTTCTTGCTCTTTTCTTGGAGATTTTCTCATGAGATGTATATCTTGTATTCTATTGTATGTATGGTTAGTGAAATTGATTTTAGGAAATGTATATGTATATGTATGTGTATTGTATTATTGTTATCCATGTGACATGTGTAGTGGAAACTATATTATTATGTATGTCATGATGTATCAGTTTTGATTAAATTATATTTACGTAATTCTACATTGTGGAATCCTTGAGACTTGTAATTGGTTAATGAGATATATTTATGAGTATGTATTGACTTATGTTATCTTTCTTCTACATTTTAATTCATTATTGGTTGTAAACTCTTAAGAAAAAAAAATATTCAGTAAACTTAGTAACATGTTTTAGGTTAATTTATCCTAGGTTCCCTGGTAGGGCATGACAATTTCACTCTCCATAGGTCAGGATGATGAAGATGGATTTATTCCAGGTATGGTGAATTATAAGTCTATAATAATAGAAGAATAATGTAAGAAGGGTATAGGAGAAAGAGAAGATAATATTGATGATAGATCTAATCAAGAGAAAACAAAGATGACAACAATATATTTAGATAATCAGAAGAAATTTGAAGATAGAAGTGGAAAAGTAAAAGCTAAGATAGAGAAAGGTAGTAATAAGGAACAAAAATATAATACAATAGAACTTGATCCTATGGGTGAAGAAACTCCTAAGAAGACCGAGGAAGAAAACATTGAGTAATCTTGTCATGCCCACCAAGAACTCAACTACCATAGAATAAGTTTTTCTTTTAATCAACTTGCTAATATGAAAATTTGAGTTTTAGTTAAACCTTACTTATGTGTTTCAAACACTTTCTACAACAGCAAACACAAAACTACAAATATTTGTTTTTTGAAGATGCATTACAACATGAATAGAAGTTATCAACATATATTACACATAAATCATTTTACACTCATACTCAAATGAGATACATCATTAGATTTCATTACATAGTCAAATAACTTTAAATACAACAAATAGTTTCTCTGCATATTTTTCTATGAAACAAACTAGGAAACACCTCATTGCTCTTTTCTTCAAGAGGGCTACAACACTTAGGATACCTACAACTAAAAGCTTATCTATACTCAGCCCCAAAACCTGCATATCAGAAAATAACAAAGCATGGAATACTCTCCTCCCTACCATATGGCATCATGAGACCTTCTAGGTCCTAGCCAACCCCCGAGCAAGAGGAGCCAAGCTAGCTAGGGAACACACATGCAGCCCTCAAATAATGAAAATACAACACAAAGCTTCATGAAACAACATATATGAGACACTACTAAAAACAATTTAACATGAATCCCCCTATGGGTAAAATTGGGACAGCAAGTCATTCTTGTCTTCACACAAGGCTTTGCATCATAAAATTTTACTTTCGTGGCCATTTACAAATTAGATCTACTAAGACCCACCCAACAAGAATGAAGGTAAGAACTCCCATTAAAACAGCCATAGAAAGGAAACACTACAAGAAAAACCTTCATTTACACATTTCATGCATGCACAACTTTCATACTATTTTCTTGAAAGCATTCATGTAAACAATAACAAGGAGTTGAGGAGTCACCAACCTAAATACTAGGGAATGAAATTTGTGTGATGAGCTCTCCTTATAACCGGTCCCTTTTTCCCTCCATCCTCTTCCTTAGCTCTACTCATCTCCAAAATTGGAGAGTGGGTGCTACCCCCTAAGTTTTTTTGGGGATCCCTCTAAAAAGGCTCTCCTCACATTTCCCAATTCAAGGCATGGGTTCCCATTGGTTGTCCTTCCCCATTCTTAAATGATGTCTCCCAAAATGGTACCCAAGGAGGTGACTAGGGGATGGGGAGAAAGGTACTTGCCAATCAAAGGAAGATTTCTATCCTAAGGCAATCTTCCAAAAGTTGATTTTCGTCCATCTTGAGAAGCCAACTTTTGAAAGGACTATAAAGTCATAAATAAGGTCTCCTATAGTCAAAAATACCCCTTACCCAATGGTCTATCAAGGGGACTAGTCATTTTTGTACTAAACACTACCCAATGTGCCCACATGAGTCTTCAAAACAGCCTTCTAAGCTACCCTATAGATTTGACATGGATGTGACTCTTCCTTGGCCCTCTAATCAAGTGGCTCTACTTGGGAAGGACAACTAGGTGACCCTTCAAGCTCCCCCATGTGACATGCCAAAACAATACACTAGCACAAGTAAGAACATTTCACAACACACTTGACATGTCACATATAAATTCACAAGATATAAAAGGGAGAAATAAATTAAAGTACACACACACCTATTCACTTCACAAAATAAAACACACCCAAAATGAGCTCTTGTCTCCCTCTGGACATGACCTTGGTGTCATGGGAGACACAACACATGTTAGCTTGACTCCCCCTAAATTCCATGGTTTTATCCCTGCACACTCAAGATAATATCAGTAATTTTCAAGAATATGTCATGTATATAATCCAATTAAAGCATCATATAAACCCATTTGTACATATACAACAATTAAGTCTACTTACCACATCAACTCATTCACATATATAAATCTACATTTCTCCAAATCCAAAATTGATCAAACAATATATATAGTAATTGAAAATACCTCCTAACCAAGCTTTATAACTCAATTCCACATAGCCCATATTCCTTTATACTCTCTAACTCTAAAGCATATCATAATTTTTTCATTTATTTAAATTACCTTAATTTATCTACATCAAGTCGCACATATCAATATAAGATCCAAGATCTTAGTTCTATATCATTTCATTTAGCTCGTAACTATAAGCAAGTAAAACATAACCCAAACAAGATATAGTACCAATGCACCAGGTCCTCCATCAAATCAAGTCAAAATGTATCATCTTGTAATAAAATTATCTCAATTTAACACATGGTACTCAATCATTAGGTTCATATCCTAGAAACACAATGCTATCTTAAAACAAGGTGGTCCTCAACCCATGATAAACATCGATCCTAAAAACATAATTACCTAATAAGAAATCACCCCATAATACAATTTGTTTTGGATTCCTTCTTTATCAACTTCGAGTATGTTTTAAGAAGACAAGTCATGAAGATGGTTATCTCAAGGTTATTTCTAATCCATCTCATATTTAATTACTGATCCTATTATGTCTTTAAAATCTACAACTTCACTAATCAAATTGGTTTATAGTGAGGACATGTCAAACTCAAAAAGTTTCTATACTTCCTTAAGCTTAACTTAGTCTTGGTTATGCTAATGTACTTCAACCATCGACACTATTGATTCAATAATCTCTATTGTTTAATTACCATAGATTGTCTTTTCTCTACAATGTATCAACGCTATGCATGTTAAATTGACACATTCTATTATTCATTAGGGAATATTCTAATCCTCTAAGGCTTCCTGATTATAATTTAGATGTTTGTGTCAACATTTTCCAAGCATCCTAGAATATCATTAATACCATCATGTAAATGCATGTAAACATCTTCATGATCTAATACTATGATAGTTTTCCAAAAGTAATATTACTTCAAAACTGTCTTAAATTACATATTCCATGAATTTACTTGAAAATGGAATCTATTTAATTAAGATGACAATTATAGCTAAGATTCCTAAGAATTCCATATGCAATCTAAGGAGATTTTTTTTTGCAAGAAATATTAATGTTGCTTACCGAAGTGCTTCTTACCAAGATGAGAAACAGAGGGGTCCTACATCCTCCCCCCCTAGTGTCAACTTACTCCTGGAAGTCGCAAGGCTGCAGTAACACTCTCAAGTAGTTCTTCTATGAATTTTCTATGCCATGGTACATGGGTACTAGCTTCCTGCATGTTAACATCTAGAAACAACTATGCATTTCTAATATAATGATAATATAACCACATTTTTTATGCTAAGAATTACTCACAATCATCTCAGAGGTAAATGTTTATAGAAACTCACTTACTATTCTTCTTTACATGTTCACAAGAAATGTACATAATAACACAATTTAAACCTATTTTAATGCATGAGTAGATGGTGTACCCGAACTTTATAGTAACACTTAATAACAACTTTATAGAAGTGAAAGTTGATTAGACTGATGATGCAAGAGACACTAAGAATATTTTGTTAGTATGATTTACAACAACAAAGAGAGGGGGGGGGTGAATCAGTTGTTCTCAGGTCCAGATGTATAAAAACAAACTTTAAAAATCTTCAACAAATTAGATCTAATAACCAAAAGCTACTCAGTCATTACTGATTGCATAACAGAAACATATAACAGTGCAGTCCACCTATCCAATAGCATCTAACTTGTAAAACACAAAAATGTTCAAACCAAAAAATTCACACAAGTATCAACACCAGGATTTATAGTGGAAACCCAATTTGGGAAAAACCACTTTGTAACATGTTACTATTATGTTCACTCTTTTGAAGTGAGCTCTGTGAAAAGCCAACCTTGTCAAAGGTTACAAACACACTGTCAGGTGTGACCCGATTAAAGGATTTAAACCACTCTATTAAAAGTGCACCTTGTTATAGGACTTACAGACACTCCATTAGAATGCAACCTTGTTCAGGATTTATACCTATGACTATTAGGTCAACCTTTGTTAAAAGGATTTTGACTATTACAATGGTTAGAAAGTAGTAGTAGTATTGATCTAAAAAACATACAACTCACTTTACAAATATCAGATCCAATTCTGTACACATATGTTGGCTTACTGACTGTGAACCTTTACCATCTCCATCACTGATCTTCTCAGAACTCTCTTCAAGCAATCACAACACTTCTCCTTCAACCTTCTCTACTTAGACAATCAATAACATCAACAACACTTCCAGCATTCACCTCTCTTCAACCTCTAGCTTAGGTTTCCTTAATACTTCCTCTATTAGGTCAATACATCTTTTGCCGCTTAATTTCTTTCATAGATCTTAGTGTTAGGTTAGATTCATTGAATCCATCCTACATTATGTTCTTCGGCTATCCTTCTAGAAATATCTCAAATCTCTTAATAGATTTACAATAAAATGTTTTACAGTGCATTAAATGCTTTCATACAATCAATAAATAAAGTCAACACATTTTACATAATCCAAGAATTCAACGATGTCGACTAGAAATATGAATTCTTTCTCAAATGAAAAATACTGATGCTCGGTCACCACATAAAATTGTTTCCTCGAATAACACTGTCTTCCTCGACAATTAACTGGTGTTTGGTCAACACTGAATTTACTTAGCATATACTAGCTCAGTCGACACTAACAACACTCGGCTTACACTATATTTCTTCACTTTTACTCGGTTAAGCCTACTAGTTTAGTCTTCATTCTTACTTAGATAAAAAATACATTGTCTTATCATTGTGCCACATAATCAAGTACTCATTGAAGTATCAAGATAACTCAACCTTTACTTAGGTGCTATTGTTACCAACCTTTCCTTACCCCTTAGCAACAATCAAATAGATATAGTACTTTCTTAAATAGCAACAAGGTTACCATTTAAGGTTTGACATCAATGACAATACAACAATTTCTTCAATTGTAGTTTCCAACAATCTTCCTCTTTGGCATTGATGGCAACACCATATGAATATGACATGAATTACCAACCAATCCAAAACCTTATCTGTCCATCAGAAAAATTTATAATATCCTTAGCTTCATTCTGATATAGAATCAATTAGCCATGCTTGACTATCCACTGAATTTCTCCTTCTGTCTTGATCTTCCATGAAAAAATTTCATTCTATGTATTCATTTATGATCATCTCCCTCTTTGATAAAAATGCCAAAGCAGCAACAAAAATATACATCCTACAGATGTAGATATCATCTTTTCAATTCAGTAACAATATTTCTCCCTTTGTCATCTTTGCTTATGACTGATTCTTGTCTGTGTTGTGCTTTTCACAACTCTAGACTACTACTAAAGTGTGACCTTTCTCTGCATCAATTTGTTAGATATTCTTTGTAGCACAGTTGATGCAGTGCTCCTAGCTTGACTAGGTAGCCTCAATTAGGGGAAGGACCCCTAATTGACTTCTCAAGTATTCATGAGCTTCTTTAGGTAAAGCTTTAGTGAATATGTCTACTAATTGTTCCTTTGTATTCACATATTCCATGCAGACCTCTTTATCTTGTACCAGTTCTCTCAAGTAATGATACTTGATGGAAATGTGTTTGGTCTTTGTGTGCATTACTGGATTCTTAGAGATGTTGATAGCACTTGTGTTGTCACAGAAAATGACAACTAGTTTAGTGATTTCTTCTTTCATGCCTACCAATAATTTCTTTATCCATATCAAATTTGAACAGTTCACAGCTGCAGCCACATACTCAGCTTCAACAGTAGATTGAGAAATGCAATTCTATTTCTTGCTTGTCTAGGAAACTAATCTCTGTCCAAGAAAGAAAGCTCCACCACTAGTACTCTTTCTGTCATCTACATTTCCTTCCCAATCAACATCTTTATACACTCTCAGTTCAAACTTGTCATGATTCTTGTAGTACAATCCATAGTCAGCAATTCCCTTCAAATATCTCATGATTCTTTTAACCGCCATCATGTGAGTTTCCTTAGGATTGGAAGAGAATCTTGCCACAATCCCAATAGGCTAATGCAATATCTGGTTTGCTATGTACAACATACTGTAGCTTTCTAACAATAGATCTATACAAAGTCTGGTTAACTTCTACAGTATCATCATTTTTAGACAACTTATGTCTAGTAGCCATTGGAGTACTTATTGGCCTTGAATCTTCCATACCAAAGGTTTTTAGTATCTCATGAACATATTTAGACTGGGTGCTGAAAATTCCTTTCTCCATCGGATATACTTGTAAACCAAAAAAAAAATTGATCTCCCCAAGCATACTCATTTCAAATTCAGTTTGCATTTCATTGGAAAATTTCTTACATAAGGCATCTTCTCGACCAAATATAATTTCATCTACAAAGATCTTAGCTAACAAGATTCCTTTACCTTCTTCTTTCATGTACATATTGCTTGTGTCATTTTTCCTTGAGAATCCAATCTGTATTAGGTAGTTGTGCAATCTCTCATACCATGCTCTGGGAGCTTGCTTCAGTCCGTACAATGCTTTATTCAGTTTGTAAACCATGTGTCTTCTGTTTGGATCAACAAATCCTTTTGGCTGTTCAATATACACTTCTTCTTCTAATATACCATTTAAAAATGTAGACTTAACATCCATTTGGTATACCTTGAAACCTTTATAGGCAGCATATGCAAGCAGAGTTCTTACTCCTTCCAATCTTGCTATAGGGGAAAATGTCTCCCCATAATCTATTCCTTCTTCTTGTGCGTAGCCTTTGCATACGAGCCTAGCTTTGTTTCTTGTTATTTGACCATGCTCATTTAGCTTATTACGAAATACCCACTTTGTCCCAATGACATTCTTATTTTCTGGTCTCGGCACTAGAGTCCAAGTATCATTCTTCTCTATCTGGTCTATCTCTTCATTCATTGCTTGTATCCAGTCTTCATTTTCTAATGCCTCCTTTGTTGTCTTAGGCTCAAGTTCACATAGTAAACATGTTGGATCTCTTACATTTCTTCTGGTCTGAATTCCAATATCTTTATCTCCAATAATCTATTCAGGCTTGTGATGTCTCCTTACATATTGTACTAGAACAGGTTCTGCTCTCCTTTCATTTTGCTCATCAGGCTCACCAACAAGATTGTTAGATTCATCTTTTGAATGCTCGGCAACCTCTTCCTGATACTTGGCAGCTTCTTCATGTCACTCGGCATGTTCTTCTTCTCTCTCGACATTGTTTTCTTGATTCTTGATATTGCTTAACCGAGACTCAACAGCAGGTGCAGGTCTGTCACTTGCCTCTTCTTCCTCTATATACATAAAAGATCTATAATTTTTTGGTTCTCTTTTACTATCAGCTTCATTTTTCTCTGCATACTCATCAACTTTGACATTCACACTTTCCACAATTTTGTTAGTGTTAGAGTTCAAACACTTATAAGCTTTACTTTTTGTGGAATAGCCTAGGAATATACCCTCATTGCTTTTAGCATCAAATTTTCCATTTCTACTATCCTTTAATATGTAGCACTTACTTCCAAAAATTCTAAAACACTTTACATTCGATGCATACCCATGCCATAATTCACAAGGTGTTAGATTTGTACCTTTTTTGATCTATACTCAGTTAAGAGTATAAATAGTTGTACTTACAACTTCTTTCCAATATTTTTGTGCAACATTCTTTTCAATCATTAATGTCCTTGCACAATCCAAGATAGATTTGTTCCTTCTCTCTGCTATTTCATTCTATGGAGGAGTTCTAGGTGCAGACATCTATCTTTTGATCCCTCTATCATTACAAAATAGATTAAATTCATTGGATATAAATTCTCCACCTCGGTCAGATCTCAGACACTTTAGGTTCTTACCTGTCTCTTTTTCAACCTTATCCACATACCACTTAAAAAATTGAAAAGCATCAAATTTTTCCTTTAAGAACATTACATGCATCATTTTGGTATAATCATCAACAAACGGGATAAAATATCTAGCACCACAATAGCTTTGCACACCCATCGGTCCACAAAGGTCAGTATGAACCAAATCTAAGATATTTTCAGAAATAAATTTTTTTCTCTTGAAACTAGACTTTGTCATCTTACCCAACTGACATTCTTTGTACATTACATTCTCAGGTTTCTTCAATCTAGGTAGACCTCTCACTTTCTTTTTCTTACTAATTTCTACCAGATTATCAAAGTTAACATAACATAGCCACTGATGCCATAACCAAATATCATCAAGTTGTGCAATCATACATGTTTCTTCAGATAGGTCTAGATAGAAAAAATTACCTCTTGTCTATTCTCCACTTCCAATCAGTTCACTAGTGCATCAAATATTTTGGCCTTTCTATGATGAAATTCCACTCGGTAGCCAGTGCTATTAAGCTATGCAAGACTCAGTAGATTATAGTTAAGACCCTCAACCCAATAAGCATTTTCACAAGTGATCTTATCAGTCAGCTTAATCAATCCTTTGCCTCTAACAGGACATGGTGGATCATTACCAAATTTCACACTCCTACCTTTATAATGATCTAAGGTATAAAACTTACTCTTATCTCTAGTCATATGATGTGAACAACCACTATCAATAATCCATTTATTATTTTTGTTCACATAAGATATCAATGCATTTTTCTCATCCTCATCAGATTCATCTTTCATTACATCATAGACAACCTCAATTTTAAAATCATCACTATCAGTGTCAATCTCTTCTTCGGAAATGTAGCAGGATTTCTTACCTTTTCCTTTTAGTCCTTGTATCTTCGGTAACCTCTATCTTCTCTTTTATCTTTATGCTTGTTGTCTCTTTCTTCATCCTTATTATCCATGTCAGGACATCTAGCAGCTATATGACCAACTTTATTACATGAAAAACCTATAATAGGGAGTTTACCTTTGTACCTTCCTTTTCCCCTTTTCAGTCTTCTAGCCATAAGAGCTTCTAGATCCTCAAGTTCTTCATTAGATGTGTCGCTATCACTTTCACTTTCACTTTCACTTTCACTAATGCATCTTTCTTTTTCCTTCTTTGACTTACTCAGAACCATTTGTGACTTAAAAGTAGATTCAATATTACCAATAGTGAAGTTATCATAGTTAGAAAGTTCAAAGGCAGTAAGCTTACCAACCAAACTTTCCAAAGTAAGAGCATTAGTAGAGTTACATCTAGATTCCTGAATTGCAAAAATTTTGATTGCATAGATAGGATGCATAGTTCTCAATACTTTTCCTATTACAGTTTCATCCTTAATAGTTCCATTTTCTCCTCTAATAGAGTTTACAACTTCTTTTATTCTACCACAATATTGTGCAATATTCTCACCTTCTTGCATTCTCATTTCATCAAATTTACCTCTTAGGCTCTCAGATTTTTCTCTCAACACATTTATGTCAGCACCATAAATGTTTGCAAGGGTGTCCCACATTTACTTTGCATTACTGTAGTCTTTGATGTCTTCAAATTCTGGATAACTTAGGGCAGACACAATTTACAACATTGCTTGGTTGTCCTCTTGTTTAGCTTTCATTTCCTTGGCAGTCAAAGGTGCAACAAGTGTGACATAGTCATGCTTAATGTAATACTTTGTAGAATCACCAATACCGGCCAGATGCAACTTCATCAAGCTTTGTCATGCAAGAAAGTTCTCCTTATTCAGCTTTGGTACCTCCTTATACATCTTGATCATTTCCTTCAAGTACCTTCAAACTTGTTCTCTGTAAGCACCAACAGCTCTGATACCAATTGTTAATATGAATTAGAACAACAAAGAGGGGGGGTGAATCAGTTGTTCTCAGGTCCAGATGTATAAAAAAAAACTTTAAAAATCTTCAAAAAATAGATCTAATAACCAACAGCTACTCGGTCATTACTGATTGCATAACAGAAACATATAACAGTGCAGTCCACTTATCCAAAAGCATCTAACTTGTAAAACATAGAAATGTTCAAACCAAAACATTCACACAAGTATCAACACCAGGATTTATAGTGGAAACCCAATTTGGGAAAAACCACTTTGTAACATGTTACTATTATGTTCACTCTTCTGAAGTGAGCTCTGTGAAAAGCCAACCCTGTCAAAGGTTACTGTTACCCCCAATTTCCATGTACATGCAAATTTGGCTAAAACCTATCCCAAGATCTGTTTTTTTACCCTACTAGGAGTCCCTGAAAATTTCATGGGTTTATGTCCTTCCCTTTGGTCTCTGCAACTATTTCTAGGTCCCTGGCTAGGTGAAAAGTCCTTAAAAAATTCATAAAACTAGCCATTATAGGCCAAACCCTCAAAAAACCCTAAGCCTTGTTATAATTTGTTGTTACTTTATTGGTCACTTAAACTCCCCAATACCCATGTGCACTAATTTTCTATTGGCTAGTCACTAGTTCTCTAAGTTCTTTGGCGGTTACCTTTTTCTTTCGGCAAACTGGCGACTACTGTGACTCTCTTAGTCACTTAGTGTTTGGCAGTTAGGTCTCAGTGGTCAGCGACTCAGTGAACGGTTTAATTTTCCTTTAGTCAGGTGATCGCTTAATGTCTGGCGGTCATTTTATGTGAGGGTCCCATTCAAGAAGATCTGATGGTTTTCATGAGTTTGCAAAGGATTCTTCTGACACTTGCGATTTCTTGATAGTCATCGATCTTCCCTTTTGTGCAGCGCTTCATTTGCTAAGTGGGTCTGATGCCATGGTGTCCTACTTGGAGGCTTTTCATTGGTCAAGGGGAGATGACTTGTAATTTGTCAGTGGGCCTGATAGTCAGTCCTCTTTTGATCTAATGGCTCGCATGTTTTCTCATGAAAAGTGTCAAAGGTATGCGATTTTTAGACAACCGTTAATTCTCCATGGTGACGTAACTCTTCAGACGGGTGGGTCCACTGCCAGGTGTGCGCAGGTGGCATATTTTGATTGGTCCACACACTAATGAGTCATTTCTTGTCAGTAGGACTAGGCCCTTTTGGCAGTCACAGGCTCTGAAATCTACAAAGGATCGATGGCTGGCGTATGTTCATGAGGCTATGTGTCAGACCATGAGATCATGTGACTGCCGTTGATCTTGCTTTATCTCAGAGAATTCTCGATGGGTCCTTTCCTGCTGATGTGTTCACTTCCTATTTGTTGCTACAAGATGATGAGGACTTCTAGGTCGACTGATGTGTCAGAGGGGTCCTGGTCTAATATAGATCTGCGGCTGGCGTAAAGGTGCAAGGAATATTCAGGGGCCATGAGATCATGTGCCCGCCGTTAGATTAGAATCTTATCTTTAGTGGGTCCATCATCAGAAGGCTTGCCAAGGTGTTGCTGATGAGGTGGTTAGAGCGAATAAAAGATTGATGGGTGGCAAGTCTGGGACCAGGTTTGACCAAATGTTTGGCGGCCCCGATAACTTCTCTTTGGTCACTCATTCACATGATAAGATAGCAGTAATCTAAATGATCTAGTGAATGTGTGAATGTTTGTATTCGCAAGATCGCAGGATAAGTTAGTGAGGCCCTAAAATTCTCAGTAATTTGGCGATTGTCTTCGGTCGCCAGTTCACCAAATGTAAGCCAGAATTCTCATGAGTGGTTTAAGGTGTATTCAGCAAATCGCTAAATGAAGGATTTCTCTTGTTCATGGGATATAACCAGGGTTAGTAAAAGGACCCAATGATTCAGTGAAAAGCCTTGTTCGCTAAATCACTTGACCAGACTAGGGTAAGCCCAAGGATCTCACGACTTAGAATTCTTCAGTCGCCTAGTCGCTAAAAGACTTAAAAGAGAAAAGGGCTCGAGGTGGGTCAAAAAATGACAGAGGTGCTGACATGTTCACTTCCTATTGGCCGCTGACTTCCACGGTGTTTTTGACTTGTTGGAAAGGTTTTAAAGTTGTTTTTTTTCAAGAGGATCTAGGCTATTCATCTGCTAGGAATTAAAAGACATCAATGACTATGTTTTAAAATGACCGGCTAGCCATTGCAGTTCAAGTTTGAATATCTCTGCGGGGTGTTTTGCTAGTTTTTTACTCAATGGGATACAACGGTGAGGTAGCTTAAAGAATTTATGTCTCCAGGACATTTAAAATTAAAAGAAGATGATGAGGAAGTCTGGGTGGCCATCATGGGTCGATTCTTGTCTGAGAAAGGTACCAGCTTGAGCATTCATGGCAAGACTTTGTGCAAGAAAGTAGATGAATCCAGGTTGCTTGTCCATGAGTTGATGCAGTACAGAGATGGGTTCACAATATCTGATTGGCCATGGTATTACAAAGGTATATTTATGATCAAATTTGATCGGCTAGGGTTTTGATTATTGTATTGCAAAAAAATTTTAACCCTAGTTAGGTTTTCTGACTCCTGCCTGCGTGCAGTCGAGTATGTATAAATTGTATTTTTGGAGCTTTTGAGCTTAGAGTTGGACAATTTGTAGAAGAAATTCATCTTTTCTTAAGGGTCATCTGTGGTATCATTTCTACCCTCTGGCTTATACAGTTGTATTTCTCCCATTGATGATTTAGATATTGTAGAGGTATTTTGTGACAATCCTTCATGTCCCTATGCTTCCTTGTCTAAATTATCTCTTATTGGATTAAAGTATATGATGCTTTCAGTGATGTCTTAGGGTTCCTGATCCCTCTTTCTTTCTATGATTTTGTGTGTTATTGTGTTTGATCTAATTTAGATTCTTTTGTGGGTATACTTCAACCCCCTAATAGTCTTGTCTCATTCCTACATCGAGTTGCATAAGTGAATGTCTATTTGTAGGTCATAGGTTGTGTCTTATGTTCAAACCCTCCTATGAAACACTTTTGCAAGCCTATTGAGTAAGTTGCGACCTATTAGACCTGAGTCTTTCATTGATTCCATTCCTCTATACTAAGATGCAAACCCTAATTTTTGTGTATCACCTAGTAGGTAGTTTTCTTTCAGTCTTTTCCCTTTCCAAGCATTCCTTCTATCCCTTTCCCTCAAAAGATTTACCTTTCATGTCTAGAAGAAAATTAAGGTGATTATCCAAGAGGAACCAGCCTAGAACCTGGAGGTCTCATCTCAGTTAGCATAGGTCCCACAACCTGGAGATGATTCCCATGTTATACTAGGTTATCAAGACTACGAGAGCTTGAGACAAAGGTGCAAACTTAGTGTATAATAATTCTAGCATGCCCAGTGGGACCAAGAGGTCATAATTTTTATAGTACTTACTAGTTTTGATATGCATCCAGCAGGTTGTAGACCTAGAAGAGGTCAATTTTCTACATATCTGGTGACTCTGGAAAGTCTACTGGTTTCAAAGATCAAGTGTTGGTATGTTTCAAATCTTTCATATTTAGATTCCAGCTAATTGCATGAGTAGACATGTCAAGTTATTATGGACAGTTAGGTTACCCACCATCCTGTTATGAGAATAATGCTCAGTGGGCTAGTTATCAGCCTTATCAAAGCCACCTAAAGCCTACTTTTATCTGAAGCTTCCATACAATACAAGGCTGTCATTATGTCTAGTATGCCCCAAATGATTTTGCCCTTGTGCAAGATTATGAAAGAGCCGTCCACCAAGATGGATCATGGGCACAAAGGGCACAACAAAAAATGCAAAGCTGATTGCCCCATCCTGCTTACCACCCACCCACCCCTTCTTAGCCTAATTGGCAATGGATTCAGAGCCTAGAATTTATGAAAGAGAAAGAAGAGACCAAGAACCTATTGCTTGATTTAATTAAGTGTCTGAGATCAGAGAGCAACAAGAGATAGAGGCTCAAGGCTACAAGCAAGAGATAGTTCCCCACCAAGTGGCAGAGGTTCTTGTTGAGCAACAAGTAAAACAATTTCAAGAAGAGATCAGACACTGAGCTGACATTGAGACAACAAGGTTGAGATCACAAATTGCTCGACAAGAGGCTCTTAGACCTAAAATTCCAAGCTGGAGGACCCATTTTCCTCAAGAGCCTACACATGAAGAGCATACAAAGTGCTCATTTCCAATTTTTAGGAGCACCCTTCAAGAATATGAGCCTATTTTGGAGCAGTTGCAACCTTATTGTGGTCTGCAACAGTCTAAAGATTATATTGAGAAAGAGCCAGCTGCAAGGGACCGACACCAAGATGATGGGGCCTTCAGTTTTCCAAGCTTCAAGATGGGTGTGCCTTCTATGTCTCCCTCTGAGCCCCCTCAATTCCACATCTCAAGTTTTAAGGCAAAAAATTCTTCCCATGAGCCTTTACTTGAGATTCAGTCTACCACTCTGCAAGAACAATCTTTTCAAGAAGGTTGTTTATCTCAAGAGGCCCCTTTGGTCTCTCAGGATGATGAAGTGTTGTGGATTCCCCAATGGACTCTGCCTCCTAGCTTTCAGATGCCAGATCTTTTCAAAGATACTAGTTTGGTGTCTAAGCAAGGACCTATGGTAGATGAGCTTTCATTTGAAGAGAAGGAGAGAAAATATGAGGTATTAGTACAGAGTGATGACTGTGATGAATTGGGACAATGAGGTGAGGAGGTGGAGTTTGGTACCCAGCCTGAACTCTTGGTTGTTTTGTTGAATGAGTTTTCCCTCTTTGTTGATGATGAAAAGGAAACCATGCCATTACCAATGACTGAAGATCAATTAGAACAAAAGGTTCACCATTAATAGGAGGTTGGTATAGAAGGAGATGCTATGCTTTTATTTGATGAGCTACCCGATTTTGTTGAGCAGGATGATAAAGATATGATCATAGCCACCTCTATGAAGTTGCAACATCTAGAAGATCTCTATTTTTACCCTACCAAGTGTCCCTAAAAATTTCATGGGTTTATGTCCTTCCCTCTGGTCTCTGCAACTATTTCTAGGTCCCTGGCTAGGTGAAAAGTCCTTAAAAAATTCATAAAACTAGTCGTTATGGGCCAAACCCTCAAAAAACCCTAAGCCTTGTTATAATTCATTGTTACTTTATCAGTCACTTAAACTCCCCAATACCCATGTGCACTAATTTTCTATTGGCTAGTCGCCAGTTCTCTAAGTTCTCTGGTGGTTACCTTTTTCTTTTGGGGAATTGGAGACTGCAGTGACTCTCTTAGTCACTTAATGTTTGGCGGTTAGGTCTCAGCGGTCAGTGACTCAGTGAACGGCTTGCTTTTTATTTTAGTCATGTGATCACTTAATGTCCTGCAGTCATTTTATGCGAGGGTCCCATTCAGGAAGATCTGATGGTTGTCGTGAGTTCACAAAGGATTCTTCTAACACTTGTGATTTCACGATAGCCATCGATCTTCCCTTTTGTGTAGTGCTTCATTTTCTAAGTGGGTTCGATGCCATGGTGTCCTACTTGGAGGCTTTTAATTGGTCAAGGGGAGATGACTTGTAATTTGTCAGCGGGCCCGGTTGTCAGTCCTCTTTTGATCTAATGACTGGCATGTTTTCTCATGAAAAGTGTCAGAGGTATGCAATTTTCAGACAACCGTTGATTCTCCTTGGTGACGTAACTCTTCAGATGGGCAGGTCCACTGCCAGGTGTGCGTAGGTGGCATATTCTGATTGGTCCACACACTAATGAGTCATTTCTTGTCAGTAGGACTGGGCCCTTTCAGTAGTCATAGGCTTTGACATATATAGAGGATCGACGACTGGCGTATGTTCATGAGGCTATGTGTCAGACCATGAGATCATGCAACGACCATTGATCTTGCTTTATCTCAGAGCATTCTCAGTGGGTCCTTTCTTGCTAATGTGTTCGCTTCCTATTTGTTGCTGTGTGATGATGAGGACTTCCAAGTGGACCGATGTGTCAAAGGGGTCTCGGTCTAATATATATCTGTAGCTGGCATAAAGGTGCAAGGAATATTTAGGGGCCATGAGATCATGCACCCGTTGTTAGATCAGAATCTTATCTTTAGTGGGTTCATCATGAGAAGGCTTGCCAAGGTGTTGCTGATGAGGCAGTTAGAGTGAATAAAAGATTGATGGGTGGCAAGTCTGGGCCCAGGTTTGACAAAATGTTTGGCGGCCCCGATAACTTCTCTTTGGTCGCTCATTCACGTGATAAGATAGCAGTACTCTAAATGATCTAGCGAATGCATGAATGTGTGTATTTGCAAGATCGCAGGATAAGTTAGTGAGGCCCTAAAATTCTCAGCAATCTGGTGATCGTCTTCAGTCGCCAGTTCGCCAAATGTAAGCCAGAATTCTCATGAGTGGTTTAAGGTGTATTTAGCGAATCGGCGAATGAAGGATTTCTCTTGTTCACGAGATATAACTGTTGGAAATATTCAGGGATTAACCGAGTTACTGAGAGGGGAGGGGTGAATCAGTAACTTTGAATTTTCTTACAATTACAGATGTATTAACATATAGTTTACTTTTTCTTTATGCATATAGAAAGCATGAAACTTAAAAGCATTCACAACAATGACACATAGATTTGGTTACCCAGAAACCTTCCAAAAAGAAAGTAAAACTGGGGTGGGGATGAAACCCACAAAGCTTTAGTACTGCAGAATAAAGTTGGCCGGTTAAGGCTTACAATTTGATCACTTCTGATGATCTGCCCTGTTAGGAGCAATAAGGATTGCTAAATCCACCTTGTTAAAGGATTTACAAACATACAATGAAGTATGCACTCGGTAAAGAGATTTTACAACAGACTGTTAAGTCTACCTGGTTAAAGGATTTTAGTACTGATTCACCTGATAGGATGAAACAGTAGATCTCTTGCTTTGCAATTGGATTGCTGATTGAGATTCGCTAAATGTACTGATCACCTTCTGTGATGAATTTGTCTTTGTTGTTCCCTATACTGTCATAGCCCTTTGTAATTCGCTTATCTCTTCCTTTTCTTTTTATTCACATACATACTCATATAATTACATCTTGACATTTTTACAACATTGTTTATATACAAGTCTAAACAATTAATTACAATTACAAAGTCAGCTTGACAAATAAACATAAGTGCCACTAAGTCGGCCCAAGTATGGTTACATGGTTCCTGAAAACTAACTCGGTGACTTTCTGATATTCGGCATCCACTGCATTACTCGGCATCATCATGCACTCGGTAGAAGTGAAGGCACGGTTCATACTAACCACTCGGTAGGTTTTGAACTCGGTAAATACTGGTGACTCGGTAGACATAATGTTACTCGGTTTACACTGTCCTGCTCAGTTTGCATTATCTTGATCGGTTTGCACTGTCTTGCTCGGTTTGCACTGTTCTGGTCGGTTTGCACTATTCTGCTCAGTTTGCACTGTTCTGCTCGGTTTGCACTGTTCTGCTCGGTTTGCACTGTTCTGCTCAGTTTGCACTGTTCTGCTCAGTTTTCATTGTTCTACTCGGTTTGCATTGTTCTGCTCAGTTTGCACTGTTCTGCTCAGTTTGCACTCAGAATGCAAATAAGTGTTGTCACTAGTGGCAATTCTGCTTAATGCCAACAATCTCCCCCTTTGGCGTTAGTGACAAAAACACTTATTGCTCAAAACTTATATACACTTATTGATTTTTTTTTTAAATTTGTCTTTGTCATAGGGCTTTATACATTATCTCCCCCTTTCAATGTGCTAACTTTTTCTTCTATACAAATCTCCTTCTATACATATCTCCTTCTATACATATCTCCCCCTTTTTGACGATAATGCCAAAGGTGTATATACAAGTAATTTACAGAGAGAATCCAAAATTTGATAGATAATCAGAATGTACCTTCATGATTAGTGCCAGGGTTCTGTCCCAATTTTCTTGCAAAATCTTGCATGTATGGATTGCAATTTGGACTTCTGCAGAGAGTTCAATCATGTGATCTACTATAGAGAACTGATTGTCATGAATCAATGTTTTGGAATGTTCAATGTGCTTATACATTGTATTCATGATGGGAAGGATCATGTTCTGGATGTCTAGCAGTGTGGACCGGATCCTTGTGTCTTCTTTTAGTAGATCTGACTACATATTTGATAGGTATGAGACTTTCATGTGATGAACAGAGCTTGAACTTGGTTCAAGTTGCAGCTTCTGTATGCTGATCTTCATATCCTCATCCATTTTATTCATTTTATCCTTAACATCCTTTGTGAACTCGACAATATTGCACAGTTTGGCCAAAAGAGAGGTGACATTCGAATAGGTGGATTCAATATTTGACAAGTCTGAAGACAATTCCACTTGATTAATAGCTATGTGCTGAGCAATGTGCTCAAGCACTTTATTGTTGAATCTCTTCTCGGCTCTTTCAACTAACTTTTCTATCCCAGATGAGTCCTCATTGTATTTATTTACTACTTCAGCTAATTGTAGCAAAACATGTTGAGAGGAGTCTACTTTAATACCTAATGCATCAGACAAAATGTCTTTAGCATCCTTAATGATTTGATATTCCTTGTCTCTCTCCTCTTTAAGCTTCTTTTGCTTTTCTTTCCTTTGGAGGATTTCACCTATATTTTGTATTTGGTCCGCTGATAGATTTGCAAAATCTAATGTTGGAATCTCTATTTCTTCATCTAGGTCTATATCCTCTACTATATTCTTACCCAAAAATTTTATACTCGGTAGAGCCTTAGGCTTATCTGTACTTAATGCCTTAGTAGTAGTGACAATAGACATAGTTGGACTAGCTATAGAGACTGGCACACTGTCTACTGGAGAACTTAAAATATTTACACTTGTAGAATCAAAAACTGGAATACTTACTGCTGGAAAACTTGATGAAGTGGGAGACTGCAACTCGGTAGAAGAAATGGTGGTTGCTTCTGTTGTTGCTATAGGTGATTGGACAAAAGTTGAAGTTGTGACAACCATGCTTGAAGGTGTCTCCGGGCTAGATGTAGAAACTTTTACTGGAGAGGTAGGAAGTGATGCAATGACTTCTGCTGCTATCCTCACAGTATCATCTACCTCAGTGGCTTCTTCTTGTTCATCACTATCATCTTCAATATCTTTTATTATTACTGTTTCAATACTCGGTTGGTGAAGATGGTATATGTTCTTCCATGTGGCATTTGCAGCCTTCACAACCAATTCAATATTGTTGATCAGAATCAAACAAGTATTGAACCTTAGTGTCATCTTACTTTCATTTTCCTTTAATGCCTTCTTTACTTCATCATTTTTCAAGCTCGGCATTAACTGTCTCAGGGTTTGATCAAATATGTCTATCATAGTTTGCTTTGCATTGCTCCATCTCATTTTTATTGGATTTAATAAGACTGCTGGAACCTATGGGGCTATTTCATCAGGAGAGTATTTCCACTATCCCATCTTTTCAATAACAGCATCTTCTATTTCCTTCTATTCTATTTCCGATCTGGTTTCATATTTAAAAGATTTTATGTTACTTACTCCAGATCCTGATCCGTCTCTAAAAAGTTTGATCCTCTCTTGAAAGTTTAGAGGAGGCCTTTTGAATACTATATCTTTGTCTGCCTTGTCTGCCTTATCTTTATCTACCTTACCTCTTGCACTTCTCCTTGTAAATACAGTAGTGGGAGGCTTAGGTGCCTTAGTGATGAAAACCTTTCCTTTCTTCTTTGCAGGTTCTGGTTCCTCTATTTTCTCATCCTTTTCCTCTTCTTCTTCATCGTTATCTCCTTTGTCCTCGATTAGAATTTGTATTTTGGCTATCCTCTTCTTTCCTTTGTTTACCGCCTGTGGAAGTTTTATGCTTAATTCAATTCTCACCTTTGCTTCATCATATGTTCCAAAATATGGAGCTTTGGGATTAACAGGCTGATTAAGAAGGGCTTCAATGATATTCTTGGTTTCATCAATATTTACCTCATAAGGAAGAGGTTTTACATATACAATCCTCGGTTTAGCTGCTTGAATATATACATTGTCACAGTCTACCATGAAACAAATGTCATCCTTGTAATCCTCCACCAACTTCTGTGGAATCCGGAATCTGTCATTCATTTTCTCTTTGAAAGACTCAAAATAACTGTCCATGATGCTTTCAAAATTTTCACCCATTTCTGAGATGTATTCATTTATTTCATAAAGGACTGGCACATCTTTTCTCCATACAACTTTTCCTTTGGAAGGGAAGAATTTTTGAACATAGAAGAATAAACAGACCAGTAGGGATCCAAACTTACATGGATTGTTTTTGGAAGTTTGAATGCTTTCCATGTTCTTGTTAAACTGTTTTAACAATAAATCTGCAAGGTCAAATGATAAGTTGTTCTTGACCACTTTGTATGCTAGGTCAATAGCTTCACAGGAGACACTATTCTGTCGACTTGAACTGTATATTTTATGGGCAATTATGTGTGTACCAAACTTTAGTTCAGCATCGGTAATGCTGCTAACTTTCATGCCTCTACTGTCCCACTCGGCTAGGGTTTTCTTTTCCAGTTCCGACTGACCTAGGGTTTTGGTAGTTTTTGCTTTGTTCAATATGGGAAGACCGGTGATTTGATGAATCATCTTCTTGGTGATCTCTATGGGTTGCTCAAGCCAAATCTTGCCATCATGTATACGGCTGAGAATGTATCTAACCCATTTTTCCTAAAAGTTTCGAGGTAAATGTGCAATGTGAACTAATCCCTTATCTTCCAGATGTTTGTGCTCGGGTTTCAGAATACCATCCACACACAGTTCTTCACACACAATATCTAGTTCTAGGTTTCCCATTTCATGAATTGTACAGTTGAAATGATTGCGAATATCGTTAATAAGTAGTACCTTAGGAGGAATCTGAGATTGAGCTCCGTTCGGGTCTAGGGCTGCTGCAATTGCGGGCACGATCTTGAAATCTGGTGCTCTCCATTCCCCTTGGACTAACATTTCAGATCCTTTCTTCACTGAGGTGCTGGATGATGCCATGGTAGCTCACAGAAAATTCTTTTCGCAAAAGGTATTTGAGTCGCTGGATTGCTCTTGAAGTTTTCTGCTCTCAAAGTGCTAAAATTCACGGTGAGAAATGAGTTCGATTTCTTGCCTTTTGTTTACAACTCTGTCATTAATGCTCAAATTAGGGTATGAATTCTGACAGACTGTCACCCACTGAGAATTAATTGCTCGGTGAAGACTTCGCAACTCGGTGAACTCAAGAATTCATATTGCTCCGACCTCGCTCGGTAAAGACTAATACCGACCTTGTTCGATTAAGACTGGTACCGACCTTCCTGTGATCTTACTGCATCTTGTATGCTGATTTAGATCTTTCTTTTAATTCGGTTCTGGAACTACTTGAAGTTTGTCTAGGAGAATACAGTTCCAGTGCTTTCTTGGAAATTTAGTTTGAGTCGGTAGAGCCACCCATTCCATTACTTGGACTAGTTTGCTCGGTAGATTTAGGAATCCACTTTTGTCTCACCTGTTTCCTGACCTTAGTTGCTTCATTCTTCTTTCCATCTTCAACTTCACTAGCATTCATGCAGTTTCTGGCTATGTGACCAAGTTTAGTGCATTTGAAGCATCTTACGGTAGTATCTCTTTTCCTTAGATGATGTTTTATGCAGTTCATGCCAATGTGTCCATATTCTCCACAGTAATGACATCTCCACTAGGTGTTGTAGTCCCATCCAAACATTGCTTTCATAATTTGTTCTACTGGATTGAATGTCTTGGATCTGCACTCGGATGCTTTGTGACCTTGTTTGTTGCACTTGTGACAATTACCTCTGAATCTTGGTTTTTCCCTGCATTCATTTTCTTTGTGACCATGTTGATTGCAGTTGTAGCATTTTCCATTGAATTCTGCTTTTTCATTGTTCCAACATTCATTTCAAGTATGTCCTATTTTACCACAATGATTACAAGTAGGTTTTTGATTTCTTTGAGTACCTTGCTTAGAAGATTCACCTTCTCCTTTGTATCCAAGTCCTGCTTTTCCTTTCTGCCTATGCAGATTTTGCTCATACAGCTGATTCAAGTCTTCTTGGCTTTTCAGCATTCCTTCATTAATTTATTTTTCAGCGTTTAGGTCATCCACCAATCTTAGATTTATTTCCTTTTCAGATCTTAGTTCTTCTCTTGTGTTTTCTATTTCTGATCTTAGATTCAGAATTTCCTCATTTGTATGGGAGATCTGATCAATTAGGTTTTCTAGCTGAAGGGTTTTATTTTGAACTTCATTGTTCCTTCCATCTAATTCATCTTTCAACTTGTTTCTTTGTTCTAAGATCTCACAAAATCTTGTTGAGTGTAGCTCTTGTTCTCTTTTTAATTTTCTCACTTCTTCCTGCAAAGACCCATTCTTTTCTAGGAGTTCTTTGACAGCATTGCTTGCTTCATCTGAGCTATTTGAGGGAAAAAGATCTTCAACCTTTTCTTCAATGTAATTCTGATCATTTATCTGATTTGCAAGTTCCTTCCTTCTTCTTAGGGGTTGGGAAAGATGTTCTTTTGCTTCCTTGAGTTTAGCTATGGCCATTTCCAGATCTAGCTTTTCATTTTCAATCACCTTGTTCAGTTTGAATACCTCCATTGTCCTGGATCTTTGCTCAAGCTAGTTAAGCTTTATCTTGAGAACCAACAAAGCTCTGATACCAATTGTTGGAAATATTCAGGGATTAACCGAGTTACTGAGAGGGGAGGGGTGAATCAGTAACTTCAAATTTTCTTACAATTACAGATGTATTAACATATAGTTTACTTTTTCTTTATGCATATAGAAAGCATGAAACTTAAAAGCATTCACAACAATGACACATAGATTTGGTTACCCAGAAACCTTCCAAAAAGAAAGTAAAACTGGGGTGGGGATGAAACCCACAAAGCTTTAGTACTGCAGAATAAAGTTGGTCGGTTAAGGCTTACAATTTGATCACTTCTGATGATCTGCCCTGTTAGGAGCAATAAGGATTGCTAAATCCACCTTGTTAAAGGATTTACAAACATACAATGAAGTATGCACTCGGTAAAGAGATTTTACAACAGACTGTTAAGTCTACCTGGTTAAAGGATTTTAGTACTGATTCACCTGATAGGATGAAATAGTAGATCTCTTGCTTTGCAACTGGATTGCTGATTGAGATTCGCTGAATGTACTGATCACCTTCTGTGATGAATTTGTCTTTGTTGTTCCATATACTGTCGTAGCCCTTTGTAATTCGCTTATCTCTGCCTTTTCTTTTTATTCACATACATACTCATATAATTACATCTTGACATTTTTACAACATTGTTTATATACAAGTCTAAACAATTAATTACAATTACAAAGTCGGCTTGACAAATAAACATAAGTGCCACTAAGTCGGCCCAAGTATGGTTACACGGTTCTTGCAAACTAACTCGGTGACTTTCTGATACTCGGCGTCCACTGCATTACTCGGCATCATCATGCACTCGGTAGAAGTGAAGGCACGGTTCATACTAACCACTCGGTAGGTTTTGAACTCGGTAAATACTGGTGACTCGGTAGACATAATGTTACTCGGTTTACACTGTCCTGCTCAGTTTGCATTATCTTGATCGGTTTGCACTGTCTTGCTCGGTTTGCACTGTTCTGCTTGGTTTGCACTGTTCTACTCGGTTTGCACTATTCTGCTCGGTTTGCACTGTTCTGCTTGGTTTGCACTGTTCTGCTCGATTTGCATTATTCTGCTCAGTTTGCACTGTTTTGCTCGGTTTGCACTGTTCTGCTCAGTTTGCACTCAGAATGCAAATAAGTGTTGTCACTAGTGGCAATTTTGCTTAATGCCAACAATAACCAGGGTTAGTATAAGGACCCAGTGATTCAGCGAAAAGCCTTGTTCACTAAATCACTTGACCAGACTAGGGTAAGCTAAAGGATCTTGCGACTTAGAATTCTTCAGTCACCTAGTCGCTGAAAGACTTAAAAGAGAAAAGGGCTTGAGGTGGGTCGAAAAATGATAGAGGTTCTGACATGTTCGCTTCCTATTGGCCACTAACTTCCACAGTGTTTTTGACTTGTCGGAAAGGTTTTAAAGTTGTTTTTTTCAAGAGGATCTAGGCTATTCATCTACCAGGAATTAAAAGACATCAACGACTGCATTTTAAAATGATCGGCTAGCCGTTGCAGTTCAAGTTTGAATATCTCTGCGGGGTGTTTTGCTAGTTTTTTATTCGATGGGATACAACGGTGAGGTAGGTCAAAACATTTATGTCTCCAGGACATTTATAGTTAAAAGAAGATGATGAGGAAGTCTGGGTGGCCATCATGGGTCGATTCTTATCTGAGAAAGGTACCAGCTTGAGCATTCATGGTGAGACTTTGTGCTGGAAAGCAAATGATTCCAGGTTGCTTGTCTGCGAGTTGATGCAGTATAGAGATGGGCACACAATATCTGATCGGCCATGGTATTATAGAAATATATTTATGATCAGATTTGATCAGCTAGGGTTTTGATTATTGTATTGCAAATTTTTTTTAACCCTAGTTAGGTTTTCTGACTCCTGCCTGCATGTAGTTGAGTATGTATATATTGTATTTTTGGAGCTTTTGAGCTCAAAGTTGGACAATTTGTAGAAGAAATTCATCTTTTCTTAAGGGTCATATGTGGTATCATTTCTACCCTTTGGCTTATATAGTTGTATTTCTCCCATTGATGATTTAGATATTGTAGACGTATTTTGTGACAATCCTTCATGTCCCTATGCTTTCTTGTCTAAATTATCTCTTATTGGATTAAAGTATATGATGCTTTTAGTGATGTCTTAGGGTTCCTGATCCCTCTTGCTTTCTTTGATTTTGTGTATTATTGCATTTGATCTGATTTAGATTCTTTTGTGGGTATACTTCAACCCCCTAATAGTCTTGTCTCATTCCTACACTGAGTTGTAGAAGTGAATGTCTATTTGTAGGTCATAGGTTGTGTCTTATGTTTAGACCCTCCTATGAAACACTTTTGTAAGGCTATTGAGTAAGTTGTGACCTATTATACCTAAGCCTTTCATTGATTCCATTCCTCTATACTGAGATCCAAACCCTAATCTCAGTGTATCACCTAGTAGGTAGTTTGCTTTCAGTCTTTTCCCTTTCCAAGCATTCCTTCTATCCCTTTCCCTCAAAAGATTTGCCTTTCATGTCTAGAAGCATATTAAGGTGATTATCCAAGAGGAACTAGCCTAGAACTTGGAGGTCTCATCTCAATTAGCATAGGTCCCACAACCTAGAGATGATTCCCATGTTATACTAGGTTATCAAGACTATGAGAACTTGAGACAAAGGCACAAACTTAGTGTATAACAGTTACAAACACATTGTCAGGTGTGACCTAGTTAATGTATTTAAACCACTCTGTTAAAAGTGAGCCTTGTTATAGGACTTACATACACTCCATTAGAATACAATCTTGTTCAAAGGATTTATACCTATGACTATTAGGTCAACCTCTATTAAAAGGATTTTGACTATTACAATGTTTAAAAAGTAGCAGTAGTATTGATCTGAAAAACATACAACTCACTTTGCAAATATTAGATCCAATTTTGTACACATATGCTAGCTTACTGACTGTGAACCTTTACCATCTCCATCACTGATCTACTCAGAACTCTCTTCAAGAAATCACAACACTTCTCCTTCAGCCTTCTCTGCTTAGACAGTCAATAACATCAATAACACTTCCAACATCTACCTCTCTTCAACCTCTAGCTTAGGTTTCCTTAATACTTCCTCTATTAGGTCAATACATCTTTTTCTGCTTAATCTACTTCGTAGATCTTAGGGTTAGGTCAGATTCATTAAATCCATCCTACATTATGTTCTTTGTCTATCCTTCTAGAAATATCTTGAATCTCTTAATAGATTTATAATAAAATGTTTTACAGTGCATTAAATGCTTTCATACAATCAATAAATAAAGTCAACACATTTTACATAACCCAAGAATTCAACGATGTCCGCTGGAAATCTGAATTCTTCCACAAATGCAAAATACTGATGCTTGGTCAATATTGTGTTCAACTTCTCAGTCTTCACTAGAAAGCTTGGTCACCACATAAAATTGTTTCCTTGGCAATTAACTAGTCTTCGGTCAACACTAAATTTACTCGACATATACTAGCTCGGTTGAAACTAACACTCGGCTTACACTAGATTTCTTCACTTTTTAGATCGGTTAAGCCTACCAGTTTAGTCTTCATTCTTACTTAGATAAACAATACATTGTCTTATCATTGTGCCACATAATCAAGTACTCATTGAAGTATCAAGATAACTCAACCTTTCCTTAGGTGCTATTGCTACCAACCTTGCCTTACCCCTTAGCAAAAATCAAATAGATATAGTACTTTCTTAAATAGCAATAGTCTTACCAGTTAAGGTTTGACATCAATGACAATAAAACAATTGCTTCAATTGTAGTTTCCAACATATTGTACCTTCTTTATCAGAGAAAGAATCCATTGGTATGCAGTTGAAAAGACCATTTGAGTTGTATGAACTTGAAGAATATTAGCTAATGAAACTTGCTTCTCTAGCCCATGCCAAAGAAATAGAAATAATATTGAAATCAAATGAAAAAAGGAAACAAACTATTGACTAGTACAACAAAATAATTGAGCAAGGTTATGCCAGGATATGCAGTACATCAAAATTTTTCTACATCTAATCAATTAGAAAGTCTTTTGGATGCGGTTGAGTCACATTTTTAGTCTTTTGAGAAATCAGCTATGTTGAAAGTTTAAAATAAATTCAATGAGAAAATATTCAATTAGTAGAACTTGATTATTGTTGGGGTTAAGGAATCTTTGGAAACCATCATTCTGATCTTGAAAGATTCCTTGGGAGAAGGCAGCAAAATTTATAAATCTTGTATTGATTATACAAAATGTATTGTAGATATTGACAATAGAGTGAAGGAAAGTGAATCCAAATCTCTAAAGCTATCACATGCATATGATCCTTTGATAGATTTAACTTTGTCAAATTTAGCATAGGTGACACAATTGAATGACAAGATCAAATCTCTTGTCACCGAGAAGGAAAGGATGAAAGGGAGAATCGGTGAACAATTAAACTAAATTATTCCCAAGCTTGATGTTATAACAATAGGAGTCAAGGAAGCCACAACAACTTATGAATTTCCAAATGCACCTGATGTAGGTGAAGAATTTTTTTTGGCTTATGTAGTATGTGGATAGATTTGGATATCTAAGAGTTTGAAGAAGAGTTGGGATGTTGACTTTGTAGCTCTCAGGAGTAATTTCTTAGATATTTTCAAACTGTTGTAAGTATACTTTGCATATCTCTGTATATAGGCAGATGTTATTGGATTTTGGTAGTTTAATTTTGGAGTTGATCCATGCCTTTTCCATTGATGTCAAAGAGAGAGAGAGAGAGATACAAGGTGATAAAAATGAGTCCATTAGCTTAGGGGAAGTATAAATTTTTGGATAGGAGAACAATTTTGAAGTTTGGCATTTTTATTTGGAACACTTAGACATTTTTCTCTAAGTGTTGTCATCAATGCCAAAGGGGGAGATTATTGGGCAAGAGACACTGATAGAAATTGATTGTGTGTTTTCATTGATGGAAAATATACTTACTTCATATGGTTTCCCAACATATTTTGTGTATACAGAAGGATTATATTATAATCAGCTAAGTATGGATATATAGGCAGTAGTGAATAAGTTCAGAAACATGATCGGTATGGATATATTTAGTTGAATAATGAGTAGAGAACTTGATAGAATTTTGGTTAGAGTATATTCTATGATATCTTATGATCATAGAAGATGATGTGATGTTTTGGATATATGTTTTGATGATCTAAGTATCAGGTTGGAAAAGGAGTATGAGAGAAAGAGTTAGACAGTAGATGGATCGATTAGTGATCCTATTGGATCGACAATCCAATTGGTTTGATCATATATTTGGGTTAATATGACATGCTACACATTATCTAAAACTCATTATTGTGAGATTATTACAAGCTTAGAGAGAGAAACTAGGATGTCTATGACAATGGTGTTGGTAGTGGGCCAGTGTCTCTCACTAGATTTGTGACATGGTTTAACAGTCTCATGTGTCTTCTATAAGTCTAGTGGTTGTATCAGGCATTAACAAGTCAATCTTTTGGTGCAATGACAACCCTAGTGGTTAACAAGTGGTATTAGATCTTGGTAATAGGTTTGAACCCTTATAGGTCACGGTGAGTAACATTGGGAGGGGGATTTTTAGCAGTGGACCAACATCTCTCGTTAGATTTGTGACATGGTTTAACAACCTCGTGTGTCTTTTATAAGTCTAGTATTTGTATCAAGCATTAACAAGTTTATCTTTTGATGCAACAACAACCCTAGCGGCTAACAAATGGTGTATCCATTTTATAGATTTTTTTGTCACCATATGAAGTGATGTAACTATTATCTCTTATTTCCTATCTTTTTTTGTTTGTTAGCTCGCATGGCTAGTCTTTTTTGGTCATTAGTATTTACTTCTATTTTCTAATAATTTTAATATTATAATATGTTAAAAAGGTTATAATTTGGTATATTCCATTGTCTTATCCCATAATCTTGTGGTAATCCTTTTTAGGGTTTTATGCCATTACAAGACTTATTATTTCCTAGTCTATTCTTTGGTTATTATTAACTTTCTCTTTCCATGTAATGTATTATCTAAGTTGTATCTTAGTATTGCTCCTAAATAACCATGACCTATTTTATTTGTACCTTCTTATTTTAAATTTACCTTTCAAAAGCTAGCCCACCCCTCCCAATGCATAGTCAAGGGATCACCTTGTTCAAACCAACTGAGGGATTATTTTCTAGGAGAAAGAAGCATTGATTATTGGGATTACTTATATCTTGATCGGTTGATACAATTAGAACATTGTCTGACAGACATTCCTACCTCTTCTGATTGGAGGATTGGGGACTAGGGTTCATCGGCAGTCAACAATCAAACTTCCTTGGCTACCATAGATGAAGGGATCACTCAATTTTATAACTCTCTAGGATGTAATCTTGAGTTCATCTTGGATCCATCCCCTAAATACTTCAACATTATGTGTATTTCCAATTTCGCTTTCTAATTCTAATTCCTATTTAGTGTTTATTTTTTCTATTTCTCACTCATTCAAAAGGATAGAGATGGTATATGGGTTCTTCACATCTTCTCCATCTTGATCTTGGATAGTTTCTTTAATGTAATATGTATCATTTAGGTCATTTAAAGAGATTCTAAAAATCTAGCTAGTATTAGAGAATGATATTTCTTCTTTTTGGGAATCTATATTACCAGTTTTATTCACAAAAAACCTAAGTTCAAGTAAATTCTTGAATGAGTTAAAAGGTTATTTCATCTATACCACTTCAAAGTTGACATATAGATTATGCATTTGAGATTTACTGAACTACATTCTTCCACATTCCCAATGTGTTCATCCTAGATCATTTCGGTAGAGGTATGTTCATAGGTATTTTGACTAGTTTAGGTATGTAAAGTTTTTCCCATTTTATAGAGGGTATTATGTTTAGATCTACCACTGTATATTTCACCTTGTGATCATTATGTTGAACTTCAATTAGTGAGGTCCATTCTTCTGATTCTGATCTTTTGAGAGATGGTTTACTTGTGGCTTTGTATTCCAATCTTTCTATAATTATTTCAACTTGACAACTAAGTCATTATTTCTTAATATATCATTGTTGGCATTGATTTTTCATTGATGTCAGTAGTGGTATCAAGAAGAGATCAACAAAATATATTATTTTTAGTAAAGGTTAATTCATGTGTTGATGTTTTCTATAGTCTTAAAGTCTTGCAAGATATGAGTTTGGTGAGTATATGGAATATTCTTATTAAGATTGATAACTTAAATTATGAGTTAAAGATAATGGATAATTATCAAGATGCATCACATGCTTCAATATTTTGCTCTTTAATTCATAGTGCAATTATGTCAATTGAAGTTGTAATGAAGTGCATATGATGTAAGTTTTTAATTCATATCATCTTGGTGACAAGAGAAGAGTAGTATGCTATAGGAATAGAATATTGTGCAACAGGAACTTTGATACATTCATTATTAATATTATTGTCTTAAATTCTAATATCCTTGGACACTACAATAATCTTCATGAATGTGTCTAATGTTTATTTATGCTTTATTTCATGTGCACTATTAATATGATTTAGAACAACAGAGAGGGGGGTGAATCAGTTGTTCACAGGTCCAGATGTATCAATCAAACTTTTAAACACTTTAACAACTCAGATCTAATAACCAACACTACTCAATTATTATAGAATGTATGCCAAAAAAATATAAAAATGCAGTCCACTATCCAACAATATTTAACTTGCAAAACATAGAAATGTTCACACCAAAACATTCACACAAGTATTGACACCAGGATTTATAGTGGAAGCCCAATTTGGGAAAAACCACTTTGTAACATGTTACTAATATTTTCACTCTTCTGAAGTGAACTCTGTGAAAAGCCAACCCTGTCAAAGGTTTAAATACACACTACTAGATGTGACCCTGTTAAAGGATTTCAACCACCCTGTTAGGAGTGCGCCTTGCTAGAGGACTTAAGTACATTCCATTAGAATGCAACCTTGATTAAAGGATTTAAACAATGACTGTTAGGTCAACCTTGATTAAAGGGTTTGGACTGATACAATGGTTATAAAGTAATAGTAGTATTTGATCTGAAAACATACAACTCACTTTGCAAATAATAGATCCAATTCTTACATATATGTTGGCTTACTAACTGAGTTCCATTTCCATCTCCATCACTGATATGCTTTGAAATCCCTTCAAGTAATCACAACTCTTATCAACTCCTTCACCTTCAACCTTTATGATTTTTTAGTCAATAACATCAACAACTCCAGCATCCTATTTAACCTCACACTTAGGTTTTCCTTAATACCTCTTCGATAGGTAGATCCATCTTTTTCTACTTAATCTCCTCTATAGATCTTAGTTTTAGGTCAGATTCATCAAATCCTTCCATCATTTATGTTCTTCATCCATCCTTCTAGAAACATCTTCAATCTCTTTATTGAAATCACAATAAAATGGTTTACTATGCATTAAATGCTCCATACAGTCAATTAATAAAGTCAACACGACTTACATATTCCAAGAATTCAACTATGTTGGCTAGGAATCTGAATTCTTCCTCAAATGTAAATTACTGACTCTCAGTCAATATTGTGTTCAACTTCTCGGTCATCGCTGCGTAGCTCGGTCATCTCTTCAAACTGTTTCCCTTGACTGATGTTATCTCCCTTGGCAATAAACTGATGTTTGGTCAACACTGAATTTACTCAGCATATGTTGGCTTGATCGACACTAACATCACTTGGCTTAAACTATATTTCTTCACTTTTTCTTGGTTAAGCCTTCTTATTTAGTCTTTCTTCTTACTTAGATAAACAATACATTATCTTATCAATGTTGTGCCACATAATCAAGTACTCATTGAAGTATCAAATAACTCAACCTTTCTCTAGGTTCTATTGTAATCACCCTTTCCCTAATCCTTCTCATCAATCAATAGGTATAGTACATTCTTAGATAGAAACAGTCTTATCAGTTAAGGTTTGACATCAATGACAATACAAAAATTGCTTCAATTGCAATTTTCAACAATCTCCCTCTTTGGCATTGATGGAAACACCATATGAATAACACATGATTCACCAACCAATCTAAAACTTTGTCATTTCATCAGAAATATATTTTTAATATCCTTAGCTTCATTCTGATTTAGAATCACTTAGCCTAGCTTGCTTGACCATCAACATAGTTACTCCCTCTAATTCTTTTGTATCTCTTTTCCTCTAATTTTTTGAATGATTTCCTCTTGTATGTGTTTTCATCTGAATCTCTCCCTCTTTGACAATAATGCCAAAGCAATATCTAGAACTTGCATCTTTCAGATGTAGATGTCATCTTGTCAGTTCAGTAATAATATTTCTCCCACTATCATCTTGCTTATGACTGATTATAGCTTTGTTGTACTTTTTCACAACTCTAGGACACTCCTAAAATGTGATCATTTCTGCATCAATTTGTCAGATACTCAATGCAACACATTTGATGCAGTGCTCGTAGCTTGACTAGGCAGCCTCTGTTAGGGGAAGAACCCCTAATTTACCTCTAAGATATTCATGACCATCCTTAGGTAAAGCTTTTGTGAATATGTCTTCTAGTTGTTCCTTTGTATTCACATATTCCAGTCTCACCTCTTTATCTTGTACCAATTCCCTCAAGTAATGATACTTGATAGAAATATGTTTGGTCTTTGTGTGCATCACTAGGTTCTTTGATATGTTGATAGCACTTGTGTTGTCATAGTATATGAAAACTAATTCAGTGATCTCCTCTTTCATGCCTTTCAACAATTGCTTAATCCATACCAGATTTGAACAATTCACTACAGCTGCTACATACTCGGCTTCAGTTGTAGATTGGCAAATGCAATTTTATTTCTTTCTTGTCTAGGAAACTAATCTCTATCCAAGAAAGAAAGCTCCACCACTGGTACTTTTTCTCTCATCAATATTTCCTGCCCAATCTGCATCAGTATAGAATCTCAGTTCAAATTTCTAAGGCTTCTTGTAATACAGTCCATAGTCTTCTGTCCCTTTCAAATATCTCATTATCCTCTTCACAACCATCATATGACTTTCCTTAGGATTGACAGAGAATCTTGCCACAATCCCAATTGCTAGAGCAATATCTAGTCTACTGTGAACAACATATTGTATCTTTCCAATCATGGATCTATATAGAGTTTGATTTACTTCAGCAGTATCATCATTTTTAGACAATTTTTTTCTAGTAGCCATGGGAGTACTTACTGGCCTTGAATCCTCCATACCAAAATTTTTCAATATCTCTTTGACATATTTAGACTGTGTGATAAAAATACCCTTTTCCATCTGATAGACTTGCAAGCCAAAAAAGAATTTTATCTCACCAAACATAGACATTTTAAACTCAATTTGCATCTCATTTGAAAATTTCTTACACAGGGCATCTTGTCCTCCAAATATGATATCATCTACAAAAATCTTAGCCAATAAAATCCCTTTACCTTCTACATCTTTCATGTACAGATTGTTGTTGTCATTTGTCCTTGAAAATCCAATCTATATCAAGTAATTGTGCAGCCTCTCATACCATCCTCTGGGGGCTTGCTTCAATCCATACATCACCTTGTTCATCTTGCAAACCATATTTCTCTTGTTTGGATCAACAAATCCTTTAGGTTGCTCAATGTACACTTCTTCTTCTAATACACCATTAAAAAATGTAGGCTTGACATCTATTTGGTATACCTTGAAATCTTGCTACAGGGGAAAATGTCTCCCCATAGTCTATTCATTCTTCTTGTGCATAACCCTTGCATACCAACCTTGCATTGTTCCTTGTGATTTGTTCATTAAGCTTGTTTCTGAATACCCATTTTGTTCCAATGACATTTTTGTTTGTTGGTCTTGGCACTAGAGTCTAGGTATCATTCTTGTCTATTTGGTCTATCTCCTCATTCATAGCTTGAATCCAGTCTTCATTTTCTAACACCTCCCTTGTTGTCTTAGGATCAAACTTACACAATAAACATGTACGATATTTCAACTTGCTTCTGGTTAGAACTCAAGTTTCTTTATCTCCAATGATTTGCTAAGGCTTGTGATGTCTTCTTACATACTGTGCAAAAGTAGGTTCAGATTTATTTTCTCCTTGCTCTTCAGGCTCATCAATAAGATTATTAGATTCAACCTCTTATTGCTCAAAAATCTCTTCTTGATGCTCAACAACATCCTCCTAATGCTCAACATTATCTCCCTGATGCTCAACATTTCTTACCTGTGACTCTACATCAGGTGCAAGTGTGTTACTTGCCTCTCCTTCTTCTATATAGACAAAAGATCTATAATCTTCAGGTTCTCTTTTCCTTTCCTGTTCATTTTTCTCTGCATATTCATCAACCTTCACATTTATACTTTCCACAATTTTAATAGTGTTAGAGTTCAAACACTTGTAAGCTTTACTCTTTGTGGAATAACCTAGGAATATGCCCTCATCACTTTTTGCATCAAACTTTCCATTTGTATTATCTTTTAATATATAGTATTTACTCCCAAAGATTCTAAAGTATTTTACATTAGGTGCATAACCATGCCATAATTCATAAGGTGTAACATTTTTACCTTCTTTTATATGTTAGTTATTACCTCAGATAATTTCACCTTGTTTATTACCACTTCCTGGCTGATTTTCTATGTATTTTTTATTCTACCCTTTCTACAATTCTTTTCTTAGCTTCAATGTTAGGGGCATTGATTTCTTTTGCAAAGGTAGCAAGTTGGTCCATTATAGGTGTGTCCTCATTAATCTATACCTTTGGTATGACTTGTTGTAAGATGTCTCTTACATTTTCCAATATCTCCTTACTCTTGCATTCCATTCTCATCTTTTCTTGTGCTACTTTCCTTGTACACAACTCCCCATATTTTTTGAGTTCTTTGGGGCTTAGGGTCCTTAGGTCACAATCAAGTATAACAATGATTTCATCTAGGGTATGTGCAAGATCATGAGGGGCCAACAAGTGGCGATGTGAAAAATATTCACTTTTCACTCGTCCAAAAGTGCATGAAAATGCTTGTTGACTTTTGAGTAGGCCTGGGTGTTAGTACACCTGGGAAAACTTGACACCAAAGCACAGGCCTAATCAGGTACCCGATACCATATTGGGTACCTGATAAAATATCATGTACCTGATATGATATCGGGTACCCGATACCTGTGGCATAAATCCGAAACCCGCGAGCCCTTTTCCTCATTTCTTTTCACGGTTTTTCTTGGGAAAATGGCTTGATATATTAGATACACGATATATTTTCAGGTATTTGATTTTGGCAACAACAAATTTGACTCCCGGGATATTCAGTAAGTAAATTTTTTTTTTATTTTAATTATTTTATTTAATTTTCATGCCAAATGTCATTTTTTTTGTTGAAATAGGGTTTTGTATTTATATTTGTAATAATATATGAAATTAGATTGAAATTTAGATTTTTTTTTAATTTAATCAGGCATGGCTGACAATAATGAAGAAAATAACCCTCCTGCACCAAATAACTATCCCAAAAACAATCCATTGTGTCAAAACCCTCATTCTTTAGAAGATTTGATACAATATAATTTGAACACAATACGAGGTTTCCAAAACACATATCAAAATATACCTACATTAGGTCCCATGCTTGCCACACTAAATACAATTGTTGAAAATATTGACACACTCATGCAACGACATAATGTTGCTCTTCATTGGCATGTTGATATGCACACCCAATTTGATGACGGGCTTGACCATGATGGGATTGCAGCCATTAATATAAGTAAGAAAGATATAGCCGCCCTTTTTCTCAATCCTAAAACTAGAATACCAGTTGACCACAAAAACCCCAAATTATCAATAAAATGGTGCACAAATGAAGCAATGTGCACAAACTTTTGGGATCGCTAGTGGATGGTTTTTGATAAACCACCACATAGAAATTTGGAGGTCCCATTTTATTTCATAAAAAAATTGTATGTTGAGTTTGTGCTTGGTCACCATGTTGATTATTGGAGTATGAGGCCCAACATGGGTGTAGGCGGAGGAGCTCCTCAGACTAGGCCATTTTCCCAATGCAAAAAGGCCACTACCTTTGTCCCCCCCACTGATGTCCCACCCCCTCCTCGAGTGCAGCATCCCAATATCATTGGAGGTTGCCTCATAGACTATTAGGGCCATTCATTTACTGAGTGATCAATTGATCACATAGACCAGGTCAGTGTTGCCTCCTGGTGTGGATGATGTTGGCACATCGACATCTTGTCAGAGTTCACATGTATACGAGCTCCATATTTGCATTATATGAAAGAATATGTGCCTTAGACCACTTATTGATGCTAATACATATCAGTATGTTATCGATGAGGATGATAGAGGAGACGCAACTATAGAGGCTGCAACACCTCATGGAGCATCTACATCTCATGAGAGTGCTCAGGAGGTGTATGCAGAGCCATTGACTCCCGTTGATATGGTAAGAGTAAACATTATAAATAAATTTGTCACATGACTTATTTAATTTAAAAATAATTTATTTATTTAGATTAGTTTTAATGATTGCATGCACTTATGTATATATATTTTTTCCATTTATGTTCAGTCGATGACACATGAGGAGGTGAGACAGGTGGATGAGTCCACACTTTCGTCCATTTCATTTGGCCTTGATGACTATACGGTATATTATAAATTATGTACCCATTAGTTATTTTTTATATCATTTGGTGTACATGCTTAAATCTCTATCAATTAGAGCAATAAAATTCATACATTTAATTATATATTGTCATCTTGTTGTTTCTTGCAGGCTACAACCAATGTCATTGGGGGGCATGAGGGGGTTCCTTCATCAGGTGTCGACAAAGGAAAGGTAGTTAATTGTTTAAGATTAATTATGCATGCATATGTATGCCACTTGTGTGTAGTAATAAATATTTTACTTGCACTTTATTGTATAGGGTGTGGCTATTGATAATGTCCCAATAGCAGTTCAGTAGCGTAGGGTTACAGGCATCTTGATTCAGAGTGATAGCCCGATTGTACGTAGACTTTTACATATTGTTATTTGTATTTTGTAACCAGGGTTGCTATGATGAAGTACATTTATATATAATTGACAATCTTTTTACTCTCATAGGTTACTCTCAGTGTCAGGGAGGGCCCACGAGAATCTTTTGTATCTTTGTTGACCTAGCCCACTATTCCAGAGGAGGGATCACCAGATGTAAGTTTTAATTTCAGTTCAATCAATTTTTAATTTTATTATGCTATCATCCTATTTTGTAGATTTATTACTCTATGTTGCACCACTCTACTAATCTCATTATTGCAAATATATATTTATAGGTCCCTTCACTACCCAGGACTTATGCTAGGACACCTGATCAGGGTAGGCGACCAAGAGACCAGGTATAGCTATTTGTATTCAGTTATAATTTTAATTAAATTAGTGTTTGAATTATGAACTATATATATGATCAATCAGAGCCCAACACTTCTTCAAAGAGGCTACATTTTGATGATCCCCCTACGACATAGGATGTAGTTTTAGTTTTGTGGTCATTTAGAGATGACACTTGGCACATTTAGAGATGGCATAAATGCCACATTGTACACCTTAAAACATTGATTTTGTAGACATTTTGAAATGGCATGTGCCATATTTGTATATGGAGATACTTTTGATACATTTGATACTTTGTATATATAGAACATGTTCATTTATATGTTATATTTGCGTCATCTTTTGTATATACATATTTATTATTCATGTTTATGGAATTGAATGGTGAAGTTATATCTTGACTATGATTATCATTATGATTTAAATTATATCTTGTTGAAGTTACATTTGTTTTTCTTTACTCTGGAATACCCTGTTCATGGAGCTTATTATGTTTGAGGTTTAACTTCTATAGATTTCCTATGTTCTTATGTTTCATACCATTATATATACTCACTTGAGTCACTTAGTACTATATTTTTTCAATACTATGTATATACTCACTATGTATATAACTCATCATATTGGGGTCACTTGAGCCATGGAAGATTGTTGCCCAATCATGCTTAGTGCACCTTGGGGTCACTTGGATCAAGTGTGGTTGTGAGTGTTCCAGTGACTCCATGGGAAAAATGAGGTTGTCACTAGAGTTTACCTTGCCAACCAGAGCTGATGGAGCAGACGGTTTGAAAGATACACTGCTAAGCCACTTTTAACTAACCCTCGCTGCAAGTTTTGGCATCAACTGAGATCGCCTTTCCAAATGCAAATGAAATCAAATCGCCCAAAACTAAGAGAGGTTATTGTAGACCTCATAAAGATGATCCTGTAGCCCCTAATAGTTTGTCAATACCTCTCACAAGGTCTGAGGTGCGGGCCATGGAAAATCATTGCCCAATCATGCTTAGTGCACCTTGGGGTCACTTGGGTCGAGCGTGCTCGTGAGTGTTCCTGTGACTCCATGGGTGGAATAGGGTTGTCACTAGTGTTTAACCGGCCAACTAGAGCTGATGGAGCAAATGGTTTGATGCCAGGTCAGATGGTTTGAAAGATACACTGCTGAGCTACTTTCAGCTAACCCTCACTACAAGTTTTGGCATCGAATGAGATCATCTTTCCAAATGTAAACGAAGTTGAATCACCCAAAACTGAGAGAGGTTATTATAGACCTTGGAAACATGATCCTATAGCACTTAATAGTTTGTCAATACCTCTAATGAGGTCCGAGATATGAGCCCCAGAAGATCACTGCCCAATCATGCTTAGTGCACCTTGGGGTCACTTGGGTCGAGCGTGGTCGCGAGCATTCTGATGACTCGATGGGTAGAATGTGGTTTTCATTGGCATTTACTCAGACAACCAAAGCTAATGGAGTAAATGGTTTGATGTCAGGTTAGATGGTTTGAAAGATATGCTGCTGAGCCACTTTCAACTGACCCTCACTACAAGTTTAGGCATCAATTGAGATTGCCTTGCCAAATGAAAATGAAGTTGAATCACCCAAAACTGAGAGAGGTTATTGTAGACCTTAGAAACATGATCCCATAGCACTTAACAGTTTGTTGATACCTCTCACGAGATTTGAGATATAAGTCACGGAAGATCGCTGCCCAATCATGCTTAGTGCACCTTGGGGTCACTTGGGTCAAGTGTGGTCACGAGCGTTCTAGTGACTTCATGGGTGGAATAGGGTTGTCACTAGCATTTACCCATCCAACTAGAGCTAATGGAGTAGATGGTTTGATGCCACGTTAGATGGTTTGAAAGATATACTTCTGAGCCACTTTCAACTGACCCTCACTACAAGTTTTGGCATCAACTGAGATGGTCTTGCCAAATGCAAACAAAGTTGAATCGCCCAAAACTAAGAGAGGTTATTGTAGACCTTGAAAACACAATCCTATAGCCCCTAATGATTTTTTGATACCTCTCACAAGGTCTAAGATATGAGCCATGAAAGATCATTTCCCAATCGTGCTTAGTGCACCATGGGGTCACTTGGGTCGAGCATGGTCACGAGCATTCTGGTGACTCCGTGGGTGGAACGGGGTTGTCACTAGTGTTTACCTCCTGATCAACTAGAGTTGATGGAGCAAACCATTCGATGCCAGGTCAGATGGTTTGAAAGATACGTTGTTGAGATGCTTTCAACTAACCCTCACTACAAGTTTTGGCATCGACTAAGATCGCATTGCTAAATGCAAAGGAAGTTGAATTGCCCAAAACTGAGAGAGGTTATTGTATACCTTAGAAACATGATCTTGTATCACCTGATAGTTTGTCGATACCTCTCACGAGCTCTGAGATATGAGCCCCAGAAAATCACTGCCCAATCGTGCTTAGTGCACCTTGGGGTCACTTGGGTCGAGCGTGGTCGCGAGCATTCCGGTGATTCCGTGGGTGGAATGGAGTTGTCACTGGTGTTTAACTAGCCAATCAGAGCCAATGGAGTAGATGGTTCGATGCCAGGTTAGATGGTTTGAAAGATACACTACTGAGCCACTTTCAACTGACCCTCACTGCAAGTTTTGGCATTGACTAAGATCACCTTGCCAAATGCAAATGAAGTCAAATCGCCCAAAACTAAGAGAGGTTATTGTAGACCTCAGAAACATGATCCTGTAGCACCTAATGGTTTGTTGATACCTCTCATGAGCTCTAAGATACAAGCCCTAGAAGATCACTGCCCAATCGTGCTTAGTGCACCTTGGGCACACTTGGATTGAGTGTGGGCGTGAGCATTCTGGTAACTCCATGGGTGGAACAAGGTTGTCACTAGCATTTATCGAACCAACCAAAGTCAATGGAGTAGATGGTTCGATGCAATGTCAGACGGTTTGAAACATACATTGCTGAGCTACATTTAACTGATCCTCACAGCAAGTTTTGGCATCGACTGAGATTGCCTTGCCAAATGCAAATGAAGTCAAATCGCAAAAAACCAAGAGAGGTTATTGTAGACCTCAGAAACATGATCTTGTAGCACTTGATGTTTTGTCAATACATCTCATGAGCTCCAAGATATGAGCTATGAAAGATCATTGCCCAATCATGCTTAGTACCCCTTGGGGTCACTTAGGTCGAGCATGGTCGCGAGCGTTCCCATGACTTCATGGGTGGAATGGGGTTGACACTGGATTTTACCCAGCCAACTGAAGTTGATGGAGTAGATGGTTTGATGCTAGGTCAGATGGTTTGAAAGATATGCTGTTGAGCTGCTTTCAACTGACCCTCACTACAAGTTTTGGGATCGATTGAGATTGCCTTTCCAAATGCAGAGGAATTTGAATCACCCAAAATTGAGAGAGGTTATTGTAGACCTTGGAAACATGATCTCATAGCACTTGACAATTTTTCAATACCTCTCACGAGCTCTGAGATATGAGCCCTGAAAGATCGCTGCCCAATCGTGCTTAGTGCACCTTGGGGTCACTTGGGTCGAGTGTGGTCGCGAGTGTTCCCGTGACTCTGTGGGTGGAACAGGGTTGTCACTAGAATTTACCTAGCCAACCAAAGCCAATGGATAAAATGGTTCGATGCCAGGTAAGAAAATTTGAAAGATACGCTGCTGAGCCGCTTTCAGCTGACCCTTACTGCAAGTTTTGGCATCGACTGAGATCATCTTGCCAAATGCAAATGAAGTTGAATCACCTAAAACTGAGAGAGGTTATTGTAGAACTCTAAAAATGATCCCATAGTACCTAACAGTTTGTCGATACCTCTCACGATGTCTGAGATATGAGCCACGGAAGATCATTGTCCAATCGTGCTTAGTGCACCTTGGGGTCACTTGGGTCAAGCGTGGTCGCGAGCATTCCGATGACTCCATGGGTGGAACGGGGTTGTCACTGGCATTTACCTAGAAAATTGGAGCTAATGGAGTAGACAGTTTGATGCAGTGTTGGATGGTTTGAAAGATATGCCGCTGAGCCACTTTCAACTGACCCTCACTGCAAGTTTTGGCATCGACTGAGATCACCTTGCCAAATGCAAACAAAGTTAAATCTCCCAAAATAGAGAGAGGTTATTGTAGACCTTAGAAACAAGATCCTATAGCGCTTAATGGTTTGTTGATACCTCTCAAGAGCTCCAAGATACAAGCCATGGAAGATCGCTACCCAATCATGCTTAGTGCACCTTGGGGTCACTTGGGTCGAGCGTGGTCGTGAGCATTCCCGTGACTCCATGGGTGGAATAGGGTTTTCACTAGTGTTTACTTGGCCAACCGGAGCCAATGGAGCAGATGGTTTGATGCCAAGTCAGATGGTTTGAAAGATATGCTACTAAGCCTCTTTCAACTGACCCTGACTACAAGTTTTGGCATCAACTAAGATCGTCTTGCCAAATGAAAATGAAGTTGAATCACCCAAAATTGAGAGAGGTTATTGTAGACTTCAGAAACATGATCCTGTAGCCCCTGATGGTTTATTGATACCTCTCATGAGTGCTGAGATACGAGCCCCATAAGATCACTGCCCAATCGTGCTTAGTGCACCTTGGGGTCACTGGGGTCGAGCGTGGTTGCGACTGTTCCCGTGACTCCGTGGGTGGAACAGGGTTGTCACTGGCATTTACCCAACCAATCAGAGCCAATGGAGTAGATGGTTCAATGCCAGGTTGGATGGTTTGAAAGATATGCTTCTTAGCCACTTTTAACTGACTGTTAGTGGTATGTTTGAAATTTGAACTGTGAAACTAATCATGATTAAGCTTGTGAAATTTGAACTGTGAAGCTTATTATGTTTGAGCTTTAACTTTTATAGATTGTTTGAAATGATAAAAAATAATATCCTTAAAGAATTATAAACAACAATCAAACATGTAAGAATTCAAACCATGCAAATGACATAAGTAAATGACATGTAAGATCCCTTCTTGGCACTATTGGCCACCCATACATGATTTTGGTCATAATTCCTTATCAATATTTTTAGGACATTTAACTTTTAAATCAAATTGATTGTTACAAATTGCCATTATAGGATTCAAAAGATCTCAATTAACCATTAAGGATCCTTTTGTCCTTCTATCTCTGATTGGATCCATGGTGACCGTAGGCATCTTCATAGGTGCTCCTGCACAAGTTACAATCCACATACAAAACCAAGTTTATTGACTCAAAATACAATATAAGAAAGGTGAAATTTATGTATTGAAATTAAGCTTAACGAACTTAGAAAAAAATGCACTAAGTTAACTTATTAACTAGTCAAGTGTTCCTGAAGGGTCATCTCTTTGCTTCAGAGTCTCAAATAATGCTTCATGATCAGTAGTACTAATAGTCCAAATTTATTTTGTCTTTGGTCTTCCTTGATGCTTTAACAACTTGACATTTGTTACTATAACAAGGTATCAATAAATGAGAATAGTTTTGTGCTTCTCATAGTCTTCAAATGCGGGAATTCCATTCTTTCTAATCATGCATGTTTGCAGCCATGTTCTTGCAACAACAACTGAACCAGTAGGATATGTGAACCCATCACCATCTGTCACTGGTTGTACAAGCTTCTGTTTACCTTGTACACAATGTGCTAACCAATAATCTGACCTCTCATCATTCCCTTATGGTGCAACCAATGAAAAAACATTTCCTGGCTTCAGAAGATCTGAAAGATGGTCATAGTCAACTAAAGTGTCCATGTCATCATTTCTTATAAAGAGTGTCAAAGATAAAGGAGTTAGATACTATGGAACCCATGTACCCACCCACTCACTTGACTCGCAATGATCCCAATCATACTGAAAACACATGGGGCAAAAACAAGCCAACTCTCATGTCCAAATGGTCCATGTACTACTATTGGAGCTTTGGAATGAATGCATTTTTGAAGAGTCTGTCACTGTTTGACAATCCAATCTATCTCCTATAGTTCCCTCCTCAACCAACCAAAATAGTCTATGCACTATAGAATCAAGAGTCCCCCCTGTGACAATGCTAAAGTACACCAATCAACAATAGAATGAGAATCAAGAAGTACAACACCTAACATCCTCAATTGCTCCTTAACTAGAGCTCTCTTCACACACGCACCTACTCCATCATTCTCCCCTTTCCCATGCCCCGACTGAATAAAACTCCAAATATGAGGTACACCTCTCTCCACATGCATTCTACACAACCAATAAAACATTCTGGCATTCTTAAATTGACCGGTGCAATTATCCGACCAAATGAGATGCCTATCCATAGCAATACCATTTTCTTGCAACAAGTCAAAATAGTTCTAGAAACAATGTTGAACAAACTAATGAGAGTGAGACCTGTCATCACTCATATAAAAATGGTACTCTCTGATTATCTTTCACTCATCTTTTGTGCTATCAGGGGAATATCTATATGTGATGTGTACAAAAATAGCAACCTGAATGGAATTGTAATATTGAGCTTGAGTCTCATTTTGGGGCTGCAATGTATAGTTCCCCGCAAAGTCTACAATGGATATAATAGTTCCAATGGGGAAAGTGTCCTTACATGTCCTGAATTGTTGATCCAACCATTGAGACCTATGACTATGCCTTGCATACTTGTAAAAAATATTTGTCTTGAAATTTGAGATAAAATCAGCAACATTGTATTCTTTTGCAACTAACTCACATCTAGAGCCTTCACCTCCACTCTTCAATGTATATTTCACCATTTCATATACCTTTTTTTGGATGAGTGTCTTTCCAAACTTGTGTTCCAAACCCTCATGAAAACATGTTCTAAACTTGGACAAGCCACCACATTCTGAGCACTTGGCATTTAAGCAATCTTTTTTATAAAATAAACAACCATCATCTCTATGACATAAAAATTGATCTAGCAAGTCTCTTGATGATTTGGGAAGACCAATTGCACCACAATCCTCTACCATTTCATTAGTATGCAAAGTAGAATGAATGGACCGTAATAATTCATTATGCATTGAAAACTCCACATGATATTTGCAACAACATGTATTCTAAATCTTAAGGGGTACACAATAAAATGGCTTCACAGATTCAAAAGACCTTTGTGATATTTTCAATGTTGGATGTGTCTCACAAAACTTTTTATACACAATTGTTTGACTTACCTCCACATAATGTTTAGGATGTGGAGTGTGGTCTCGATTGCCAACTCTCAACTTCAAGAAATCCTTCACATTTGGTGACACTCTTGAGTTAGCATCCCAAAATTGTTGAATTTCATCCTTGACAACATCTATTAGCTTCTTATCGAAATGTGGAAGTCTCCCACCATAAGCCCATGTATCAATTTGAAGTGGATCATCAAGTCTTTCTCTTCTTGCAAGTGCTCTACCCAAAGTTTTATGGTCTATATTGAAGTCAACACAAGTTTGTCTCATCAAACGAGCCTTTCTCAACTGATGACTTACTAAGGAGGTTGTGATAATCCTCTGAGCAACTCTCTTGTCTTTTTCTCTGCTAGTCTTCCCAATTCTATTGAGAGCATTGAAAGGATTCTTCACAAAAATGGAGTTTCTCTCCATTTTCTTGTTCACACAAATATTCAATTTCACAAGCACAAGTCTCATCTTTTGCATCTTTAACAACTGCACAAAAATTTGACATTGCTCAACCAATGTCTTTTTTCCAAAAAATTGATCATAAAGTCTTGAAGCCCACAACCTAACAGTTCTATGTGACCTCTTTCCTTCCCAATTATTTATAATGTTCTCCTCAATTTCAATTAACCATTTAGGTCTTCCTAAAAGCCTCAAATTTGAAGTTTGATTATCTTTATTGCAAGGGACTTCATTTTGCATATAATTTGGAGATGTGTAACATTCATGTGGTTCTTGTGAAACATTTTCATTCCCCAAGTCTACATTTTCAATCTCCATCTGTACATTTTCAAATTCAACATCCTCTTCACTTACAACTACATTTACGGGGTCACCTTGATTAATCTTTAACATACCTTCTCTCCTTCGGTGATTTTCCCTATCTTTTTCCCTATATGCTTGAATTTCTTCATCCATCAACTTCCTCTTGCGTTTAGCCTTTCAACGACTGCTGCTTCCCATGGTGAGACCACAAGTCGACAAAAATCAAACAATGGGCCCCAAATCATTTTTTTTTTCTGCAACGCGTGAAAAAAGTATAAAATCCCGTGCTTGTCTGGTCTATGTGGACAAGGAATATTTTGGTGAAATATTACCTGTCCAAAATCGGGTATCCGATTCCATATTGGGTACCCGATATTCCTAGGCAGATGAAAAAAGGGTGGGAGCAAATGAAAAAAATTAAACTGTTACATATAAAATGGGGTATATAAGGTATAAAATGTATATTATATATATATATATATATATATATATATATATATATATATATATATATATATATATATATATATATATATATATATATATATATATATATATATATATATATATATATATATATATATATATATATATATATATATATATATATATATATATATATATATATATATATATATATATATATATATATATATATATATATATATATATATATATATATATATATATATATATATATATATATATATATATATATATTATATACATTAATATATATATATATATATATATATATATATATATATATATATAAGAGGCATATGATATATATAATGTATATTATATATATACTAATGTATTATATACTAATGTATATAATATATATATATATATATATATATATATATATATATATATATATATATATATATATATATATATATATATATATATATATATATATATATATATATATATATACTAATGTATACTAATATATTATATATAATATTACCTTTTAGCTATTATTTTTTTCTCATTTTTCCTGTATGATGCTTTTGTATGCGAATTGTGGATATTCTCTGGGAAACTATCTGAGGAAGATACAGTAGCCGATCTGCGTCCTTTGGATCAAAAAGATGATCTGTAAAACTTAACCTAAAAATTTAGTTCTGCTAACAAAAATGTCTAATCATGTAGCAAGATACAGAAGCTTAGGAAAGGTGTAACAAATTAATATGAAAATATTTTTGTTCGTAACAGTATTTTCTACATTTATTATGATATTGATCTGATTTGATGCACCTTTGCTATTTGATCGATCCCATCCCTTTCATTTCACTTGGTTTGCTCATTTTGTACATCATAGCCCAGGATTTGACAATGGATATGACCTTGGTACTACCGGTGTTAATGATAAATTTTACCTTTTACCTATTATTTTTTTGTCATTTTCCCTGTATGATGCTTTTGTATAGGAATTGTGGATATTCCGTGGGAAACTTTTCATTTTTTACTGTTGATGCCTTTGTATACAAATTTTGGAGAATCTCTTGCAGAAATATGGAAATTATAATCTTCCTCCTAGAGCATACATTAATGAAGTTCTTTGTGCCTTAGCAGAGGAAGCCAGCATTTCAATACTCAAGTGTGTCCGAAGGGGTCATGGGGACTCCCTAGGGGTCCTAGTATGCCTTATCACATGTTAGGACCCCTAAGAAGTCCCCATGACCCCTTTTAACACATTTGAATGCTCACGGGTGTCTTAAGGGGTCCTAAGACCCCTTCAGACACACTTGAGTGTTGAAATGTGTCAAAAGGGGTCATGGGGACTCCCTAGGGGTCCTAGTATGCCTTATCACACGTTAGGATCCCTCAGAAGTCCCATTGACCCCTTTTGACACATTTGAATGCTCAAGTGTGTCTGAAACGGTCCTAGGACCCCTTAAGACACACTTGAGTGTTCAAATGTGTCAAAAGGGGTCATGTGGACTTCCTAGGGGTCCTAACATGTGACAAGGCATACTAGGACCCCTGGGGAGTCCCCATGACCCCTTCGGACACACTTGAGCATTGAAATGTGTCAAAAGAGGTCATGGGGACTCCCCAGGGGTCCTAGTATGCCTTATCATGCGTTAGGACCTCTAGGAAGTCTCCATGACCCCTTTTGACACATTTGAATGCTCAAGTGTGTCTTAAGGGGTCCTAGGACCCCTTCGGACACACTTGAGCATTGAAATGTGTCAAAAGGGGTCATGGGGACTTCCTAGGGGTCCTAATACGTGATAAGGCATACTCAGACCCCTAGGGAGTCCCCATGACCCCTTTTGACAAATTGGAATGCTCAAGTGTGTCTTAAGGGGTCCTAGGACCCCTTCGGACACACTTGAGTGTTGAAATGTGTCAAAAGGGGTCATGGGGACTCCCTAGGGGTCCTAGTACACCTTATCACATGTTAGGACCCCTAGGAAGTTCCCATGACCCCTTTGGACACACTTGAGCATTGAAATGTGTCAAAAGGGGTCATGGGGACTTCCTAGGGGTCCAAATGTGTGATAAGGCATACTAGGACCCCTAGGGAGTCCCCATGTCAAAAGGGGTCATGGGGACTTCCTAGGGATCCTAATGCGTGATAAGGTGTACTAGGACCCCTAGGGAGTCCCCATGACCCCTTTTGACACATTTGAATGTTCCAATGTGTCAAAAGGGGTCATGGAGACTTCCTAGGGGTCCTAACACGTGATAAGGTGTACTAGGACCCCTAGGGAGTCCCCATGACCCCTTTTGACACATTTCAACGCTCAAGTGTGTCCAAAGGGGTCCTAGGACCCCTTAAGACACACTTGAGGATTCAAATGTGTCAAAAGGGGTCATGGGGACTCCCTAGGGGTCCCGGTACGCCTTATCATGTGTTAGGACCCCTAGGAAGTCCCGATGACCCATTTTGACACATTTGAATGCTCAAGTGTGTCTTAAGGGGTCCTAAGACCCCTTAGGACACACTTCAGCATTGAAATGTGTCAAAAGGGGTCATGGGGACTTCCTAGGGGTCCTAGTACGCCATATCACACGCTAGGACCCCTAGGAAGTCTCCATGACCCCTTTTGACACATTTGAATGCTCAAGTGTGTCCGAAGGCATCCTAGGACCCCTTAAGACACACTTGAGCATTAAAATGTGTGAAAAGGGGTCATGGGGACTTCCTAGGGGTCCTAACATGTGATAAGGTGTACTAGGACCCCTACGAAGTCCCCATGACCCCTTTTGACTCATTTTAATGCTCAAGTGTGTTCAAAGGGGTCCTAGGACCCCTTAAGACACATTTGAGCATTCCAATGTGTCAAAAGAGGTCATGGGGACTTCATAGGGGTCCTAATGTGTGATAAGGTGTACTAGGACCCCTAGGGAGTCCCCATGACCCCTTTCGACACATTTGAATGCTCAAGTGTGTCTTAAGGGGTCCTAGGACCCCTTAAGACACACTTGAGCATTCAAATGTGTCGAAAGGGGTCATGGGGACTCCCTAGGGGTCCTAACATGTGATAAGGTGTACTAAGACCCCTAGGGAGTCCCCATGACCCCTTTTGAGACATTTCAACACTCAAGTGTGTCCAAAGGGGTCCTAGTACACCCTTCGGACACACTTGAGCATTGAAATGTGTTAAAAGGGGTCATGGGGACTCCCTAGGGGTCCTAGTACACCTTATCATGCATTAGGACCCCTAGGAAGTCCCCATGATTAGCTACTATGTCTTCCTCAGATAGTTTGATTCTATTTGTTTGAGCTATGTTTTGCTAAAATGCACAGGCAATTGAGTCCAGAATACTAGAAAGAATTCTTTAAGAGTCCAATCTAGATTCTTTAATGCTTCTAGTGAATCCAAATTTAGTTCTTATAAAGATGAGATGTTAGTGAATGACTTCTTGCTAATACTACTCTTCCACCAGATCTAGATTTCAACCTTTTTGTGGATCTATAGGCTCAATCGCGAGCCCACAGGATTGGCCAAGAGAAAAATGTGATTGTATATCAACTGATTACAAAATTTTCAGTTGAGGAGAAAATATTGCAATGATCAAGAACAAAATTGGCTATGGAAAATCTAGTTATGAAGTCTATTAAGAATGAAACTATTAAGGAATTGCATGATATATTACTCAATGGTGCAAGGAATATTCTTGATGAACATGGGATTGCAGTTACATCTATTCAATATACAAAGGAAGATATAGAAAATCTTCTTAATAGAGACATTTTAAAGTGAGAGAAAAGGACATTTCAGAATAAAATGGTTATTTTGGTGCCATCCAAGGTATGCCAATTACTCAGGATGAAGAGTAAAAGCCCACAGTTAATGGGAAAGAGTGGGAAGAGATTCTTAGACTCATGATAGAAGTTACAGATAAGGAGGAAGAGCTAGGAAGGGGAAAGTGACAAAGGAAAGAAGTAAGATATGTGTGTGAGCCTATATCAGATGATGATGATGAGTACTCACCATCTACTAGTAGCTCAAGTAGTGACAAAAGCTCTTCAGTGCACATGTACACTGACACAAAAAATTTAGATAGAGAAGTAACAAGTGTTGTGGAATTATCCACAAAGCAATGTGAAATGAAGCCTCAAATTTGTTCATTAGCAGGCAAAGAATTTGGTCATGCACTTCATTCTAGCACCATAAATATTTCTATTAGAAATGCCTATTTGTCAATGGCCTTGCATTTATGGGACTTGGGAAACCCAGTTACTCATGTTGGGCAATATCCCTCAAATGTAAGTTCATTGCCACCTTTGGAAAGGTAGTCTCACTCCTCATTTTACAACAAAGGGCAGCCATCTATGGTCCAAGGTTTTAATCCAGCTGACAAATGGAGAGCTTCTTAAGGTACTAATCTCTTTCATAGAGAAGTTCCTGATTCATCTCATGGTTCTCGTTTAGGTGACCAACTCCTTCGAGGTCCACAAATAGACCCATTGATTTCCAAAATTGGTAAAAGGGTAGATGCAATTTTGGAAAGAGTATCCCAATTGAAGAGAAATGGAAATTCCAGTGAGCATAAAGTTATTGTAGATCCAATGGGTGTATCTTCTCCACTGACAAATATAACTGCATTTCTAGAGACTTGAGTTTAAATGGAGACTGTTTGTTCCCAAAGATGCCCCAGTCAAGCAGATGAACCAGATGTTGCTTGAGTAAAGAAGATAGTGGTTTATTAAAGAATCTTCATTATCCCACTTGCTATCAGTTACTACTTTTTGAGCAGCTTGCCAGATGCTTCTGTGTGGGATTTCTGTAATATATAATGTCCTCATGCAAGTACATGTCAATTTTTGTAAACATTTTCTTAGGGGTCCGAATGTGGGATAAGGTGTACTAGGACCCCTAGGAAGTCCCCATGATCCCTTTTGACACATTTGAATGCTCAAGTGTGTCCGAAGGGGTTTTAGGACCCTTTATGACACATTTGAGCATTCCAATGTGTCAAAAGGGGTCATGGGGACTTCCTAGGGGTCCTAACGTGGGATAAGGTGTACTAGGACCCCTAGGAAGTCCCCATGACCCCTTTTGACACATTTGAATGCTCAAGTGTGTTTGAAGGCATCGTAGGACCCCTTAGGACACACTTGAGGGTTCCAATGTGTCCAAAGGGGTCATGGGGACTTCCTAGGGGTCCTAACACGTGATAAGGTGTACTAGGACCCCTAGGAAGTCCCCATGACCCCTTTTGACACATTTGAATGCTCAAGTTTGTCCGAAGGGGTCGTAGGATCCCTTAGGACACACTTGAGCATTCCAATGTGTCAAAAGGGGTCATGGGGAGTTCCTAGGGGTCCTAACACATGATAAGGCATACTAGGACCCCTAGGAAGTCCCCATGACCCCTTCTGACACATTTGAGCACTCAATTGTGTCTGAAGGCATCGTAGGACCCCTTAGGACACACTTGAGCATTCCAATGTGTCAAAAGGGGTCATGAGGACTTCCTAGGGGTCCTAATGCATGATAAGGCATACTAGGACCTCTAGGACACACTTGAGGATTCCAAGTGTGAACTATTCTTCAAAGCCTCCATTTCTGCGTAGCTAGGGTTTACGAAACCTGTAAAAGGCACAACTATGCCCCTGTAGGGACTCATGCTCATGCTCAGAATCATATTATTTTCATGCATTCCCTAACATTTAATACAAAGATTTAGCCAGCCGCCTTTAAAGACCTAGAAGAAATGAAAAATAAAAATTAAGCCAAAAATACATACCGCATTTATGTATGTAGTACCGTCAGCTTCAATAATCTAGTTGACTTCCTCTACTAAGGCACAAAGAACTTCATTAATGTCTGCTCTGGGAGGAAGATTATAATTTCCATATTATATAATATTTAATATATATAATATATAATCTAATATATATTTTTTAATATTATTATATATTAAATAATATTTAATGTGAAATGTATATTATATAATATTTAATATATAATTGATATTATATAATATTTAATATATCTAATATATATCTAATATATAGTTTTTTATATATAATATATCATATGAAGGATAGAGAAATGGGAGGGAGAAAGTGGAGGGAAGGGAAAGTGAAAATTCAAAATTCTTCCATCATATTCGGGTACCCAAAAATATCGGGTACCTGATTAGGCTCGGTATTGCTTTGTGCACCAAACCTACATGGTCAACTATTGAAATGTCTCAAATACATGTTTTTCCCTTGTTTCTCTGAGTTCCAGACTTCGACAATGTAGCTGATGACTTTTTTTTCACCTGAATTTGATAAAATGAAAAGGGTATCTTAAGGAGATTATTGGCTTTCTATCGATATAATTGCTATCAAATTTTGAATTCATTAAGTAATTATTAGTTATTTTCTAATTGAGCTACCTCTAAAGTGCTGATTTATATACTAATTGAAAAATGACTATAACTTTCAGATGGTATAACATTTTTGAAATCCAAAAAATGCATCATATTCTATGCTTCACCTACTATAAGGGAAAAAAAAATAAAATTGAATTTTGTAAAGTTTTGAATGAGTTAAGGTGGTTAGACACGGGAGTTTTTTTATTCTAAAAATGTTGAAGTAGAAAATTCATAATTAATTTTTTTTTGGAATAAAATTACAAAAAAATATGTGTCACATTTAGGCATGAGTCTACTACTTATATATTAAATCTTATAAAAAAATATTATCATTTGATCATGATTAAGGTGGTCAGACATACACCTACTTCTTATTTTTTTTCTGAAATTTTTGTATTGTTGTATTGAAATCTATACTTTTCACCAATTATATTTTTTTTTTTTTAGAAAAGGCCTAGTAGTTTAGAAACTCCATTCAATTTCCTACAGATTCTATTCTTACAACTTTTTGGTATTAGGTTGATAGCTAGTTCAAATTTTCATGTTAAGTTGACTAACCTTGATTTGCTGATTTTTCATTGCCACTTAAGGGCATAGTTTGGCCCCTCATGATCTTGCACATACCCTCTAGTGTGACTAGCCCTTTTCCTTGTTTCTTCTTCTTCTTCTCCTCCAGCTCTTGAGGTGAGCTCTTTAAAAATTGTACTATTGCTTTCTCCTCAACATTTTGTGTGTCTTACCTGGTTAACACTTTTTCCTCCTTTTTCTGCTCCTTTGTAACCTATGTGTTTGTTTTCTGAGATGGAGCCTCCAATGTTGTGTCAGGTGGGGTAGTCCCGGTTGCTTTGGGGTCATCTTGGCCCATTGTATCTTCCTTTATTGCCTCTTTTTCTTCAGGCTTATTTGTTTCTATCGGTGTTCTAGCTCCTTGTTCCCCTGATGTATCCATGAGTTTCTCAAGTTTTGAGCCTTTGGGTTGTTCCTTGGTTACAATTTCAATTGCTTCCATCAAGATAGGAAGTTCACCTAGTAATGATGTGATTGCAGGCTTGGTAAAAGTACCTTCTTCTTGTGTTGTGCCTCCAGCAATGTTCACATCCTCATCATCATCTCATTCATGAGGATCACCATTTGTGATGTCCTAAATGAGTACATCTAGTGCATTTTTATTTACAATTTGGATCTCAACCTGATCCGGTGCATCCTATGAAATACTTAAGTCTTTGGTGGCATCTGTGGTATCAGGTACCTTGGTATCTGATCTGATATATCTAATTTTTCTTGGTTCAGTGCCAAGTTTGCATCTTCAATATGAATGCCTTTACCTTTTGATTTCTATCTCTTCTTAGACAAGTTAATAAATGCCATCTTTTTAGCTTGCTCTCGGGCTGCAACTATTAAGGTCCAGATGAGTTGACTTGACTCATCTATGTCATCTAGATTCTCATCTAGTATTTGCATTTCCTGACTTTTTACTCTGAATCTCCTAGAGTATGTTGTCACAAAGTCCTCAATCTTAGTAATAGACAAATTAGGAACTGCCAAAACTAGGGATTGTTCCCTGATTTTCTTCTCGGTGTCTAAGGCATAGGCTCATTTCTGATTTATTCTTTCCTCTAATGCCTTAGGTAACTACTTGGAAAATTCAAGTGGAACTTTCTTAAATAGAACCATCATCTGGCTAATTGCCTCTTCTATTGTGTTTTGATCCTCGATTGACATGTGCTCAAACCAACTAATTTCAGGATCAGTGAGTTCACCATGCTGAATGAAATCCTCAGCAACTTCATCAATTGTTCTATCTTTATTGCTGACCACTTTGAATTGATTGTTACCATTTTCCTCATCTTCTAAATCTTCCTTACCTCTTATCAGTTTTCTTCTTTTTCTCAGTGCCTCTGTAGTAGCTTTTTTTCCTCTCTTTGTATATGTTTTTGTAGGTGATGCTACCTTTGGTTTTGTAAAATTCACAACTCCCTTTTTCAATGGTGGTGAAGCTATAGTTTCTAACCTTGTTCATGCCCTAGATTGCACTTCTAACTACCTCTTCTTTGGAGTTGAAGAAGGGGAAACTGATATAGATTCTATTCCTTTATTAGAGTCAGTTTCTTCACTTTCATGTGGTTCATCAATTAACATTAACTGACCTTTGGTTGCAACTTCAACCAGTGAACTATCAGATGATCTAGAATCATCTCCAAACTTTTCAACTAAAGTTTTCATCATTTTTCTTGACTTCTTAGGCATCTTATTGATAACCAGACCTATTTTTATTCTTGTCTTGGCCTCCTCAAATGTTCCAAACCTCTCTTCATTTTTGTCTTTAGGTGTAGCCAGAAGAGCCTTGATTGATTTTGTAACAAAATCAATATTCATTTCATAACCCATGGGGGCTAGCCATTTAATCATAGGCTCCACAGCCTTTATCAGTGTGTGATCAGTGTCCATAAGAAAAAAAAAATCCATCTCATATTCTTCGACCAATTTACTAGGAATTATACTCTGAGAATTCATTCTAATCTTAAATTTCTCAAAATAATCATCAAGAACTTTGTTTAGATTGTTTCCCAAGTCATTAATCATATCATAAATTTGCACAATGACCAGTTTGTTAGTAGACCAATCTACATTACCGAAAGAAGGGAAAAATCATTGTATATAGAAAAATATGCACACTAGAAGTGATCTGAACTTACAAGTATTCAACTTTGCCAACCGAATAGTCTTCATATTTTCTTCAATCTCCCTCAAAAGAAGTTCAACAAGGTCTAGCTGAAAACTCTTCTTTATCATTTTATATGTGATGTCAACAACTCGACATGGTACATTGTTTAGTCTGCTTGACTGATAGATCTTATAGCCGATGACATGTGCTGCAAACTTAACCTCTGGGTCCTCAATTGTAGCAATTTTCAGTGCTCGGCCATCCCATGCTGTACCAATATTCTTTTCAATGTTGACCCTTGAAGCATTTTGAAAAGCCTCAGTCTTGTCGGTTGTTGGGTATCTGATAACCCTATGAATCATATTCTTTGTTACTTTGACCAGTTCATCCAACCAAAATATCTCATCATGATACCGATTGAGTACAACCCTAATCCATTCAGTTTTAAAAGTTATTGGGAAGTTTAGGGCATTTGTAAGACCAATCTTCTTGACCTATTTGAATTCTAGTTTCAGTTTTCCATCATCACTGCAAAGCTTCTGATAAGCTACAACTATCTCAAAATCTCTGATTTATCCTATTTTGTAGTGGATGTAAGATCTGACATCTTCAACTAACAAAACCCTAGGTGGGATACTCGAGAAAGCTCCTACTGAATCAATCTTAGATGCAACTTCCAAATGAAGTTTGTACTTGGGTTCATCACAGTTAGCTTAAACAATTAGGTTCACTTCCTCTTCTACTATCTTAGATTCATTTGTCTTGGATGCGGATGCCATTATAATTAATTTAGGGTTTCAGAAAATGCATTGAATGTTCTTGGTAGAAGTTGTACTTACTATGAAACGATGAGGAACGTGCTTGGTTTGATCTAAAACTGACTTGAATTCTTCTGAAAACTCTCAGCTCAAATTTTCTCTATGAATATTATCACTCTTCAAAATTGCTTTTTGAAGAATGAACTAACTCTTCCATATATTTATAGCCTTTTTTGAATTCCCTCTTAAAATATTTTTCATTAATGCTTGACCTAATTCTAGCTTGGTGACAACTCTCAACTTGATGATTACTGCAAAACATCAATGGCTCGGTTAACACAGAACTTTCCACTCGGTTGATACTGATACCTGGTTAACCTTACATAATAGTCACTGACGGGTAACTCTCTACTCGGTCTTGCTTATACCGAATGTATGAATTTGTTAGCTCACAATTTATAAACCATAATGCATCCTAATTCATGCAGATTTGGTATGTGCACATCAAATATAAGGAATTGTATGTAAGATAAGATCAATTTGGAATATCAGTTCCATACATACCTATTTCACCTTAGGTGGAGGTACTGATGTCACCCAATCCAATGGACAAGGTTTCACCAAATGCATTTCTTGACTCACCATTCTCATTTGATGCCTTTCTCCACATAGATTTATAATCCTCATGATATCTGCAATAGTGTTGCCACTCTCAAATATATATCATTCTAGTGCTCGGTCTCTGCAATCCTTTCTTAGGTGACTGACTTTATGACAATGTAATCATGCCATACCAGTTCTTGTCCAACTTCAAGATTTTCCTGTCCATCTCTTCCCCATACAATTTGTTGCAATATGTCCATACCTTCCACATATTGTGTAGTTAACCCATGTTTTGTAATCCCAACTGTATGCACTATTTTGTCTCTTTGGTTGATAAGGTTTGTTTTTTTGTTTTGGTGTCCAGACTTGCTTCATATTTTCCTTAAACTCTTGTGAAGTGTGTCCATGCTTATTGCAAGTGTAACATAGTTTCTCTATGGTAGGATTGTTAGAAGTCTCATTCATCTTAGCTCTGCACTCATATGCTTGATGTCCAAATTTACCACAATAATAACAGTAACCATTAAACTTAGGAGTGACTCTAGGTTTACCTTGTGCTTTACTCCTGCAAACATTTGAAGTATGTCTTGGTTTTCCATAGTGATAGCATGTCAGTGTATTAGGTTTTTTATTTTGATTGTTGTTCACTTGTTCAGTTTGCTTGGATGATTCTCCTTGTCTGGTGTAGCCTAATCTAGCTTTGCTTCCAAACCTTCTTTGATTAATCAGAAAATCATAAATCTTCTTAGAACTATCTTCATCTTTCTTCATCATTTCATTATGTTGTAGCTACATCTTTACTTCATTTCTTAGTTTTTGATTTTCTTCCCTGAGTACTCCAATATCTTCAATTTTTCTTGACAACTCGCCATTTACTCGGTTGATCTCCTGGTTTACAATCATCATTTGATTTGATATTTCAAAATGATGCTCGGTAAGTCTTTGTATCTCAGTTTCTTTTGCTGGAATTTTTTAAGTCATCTGTCTTCGGTCTTCAACATCTAGATTCCTTTCTTGTTCATCTTGTCTAGCATTGTTCATTACATCAATCATTCTCACCATCTGTGATTCTTGACCGATCTGCAGGACTTTCACTTGTTCTATCAAGTGAAGATTCTTTTCAGACAAATTAGAGATTTCACTTTCAAAACCATTAGAAATACTTCCTGAACTAGATCCAATGTTATCAAATAAGTCATCAATCTCTTCTTCATGGTAACTAGTCTCATTTTTGAGAATAGCCAGGTTCTTTCTCTGAACCAGTAACTTCTTCAATGCATCCTTAGCTTGTTTGTACTGCTCTATAAATATCTGCATCTGAATCTTCCAATTCTCTATTATCTTATCCATCTTATATCTCTCCATGGTTAGATATTTACTCTTCAGTGGTTAAACCGTCCAATAAGAGAACTAAGCTCTGATACCAATTGTTGGAATGGAGAGATAGGGTACTGAGAGGGGAGGGGTGAATCAGTGCCCTCAAAAACTTTAACTCCAAAAGCTCAATCAGAAAACACTAGTAAACTCATCTTTTAACTAAATCCATTGTATGCATCATTCATTCAATTAACTTGTAAATGTAAATTGCATGAAATCAATGATAAATCATTCACATAACACACGTATTTTGGTTACATGTAAACTCTTGTTAGAAGGTAAAAACTATGGTGGGGATGACACACATAAATTCTTCACTACTACAGATAATAATGTTTTCTTGTTAGGGCTACAAGTTGTGATCACTTCTGGTGATCTTACCCTTTTAGGAGTAACAATTAGATCAACTAGATCTACCTAGCTATAGGATTTTAACAACACTACTTGAGTGTGTACTCGGTTAAGAGATTTTCAATAAAGATTGTTAGGTCTACTCCGTTAAGATATTTTTGCTAACTCTATTACAATGATTAGAGAATAATAGGATGTATCTGTAAATGAAAAATTAACCTTGTCTGAAATAGATCTATAAAATACTGAATAAATATCACCTTGATATGTGAAAATCTCATCTTTGAACTGCTTGGTAGCCTTGTCTAATTCTGCCTAATCTAAATGTCTTTGTATTCTTCTCTTCTCTGTCTCAAACTAATCTCTTGAAGTTGGCTTCTTGCTTAAAGATCTCCTTTTCTTGTTCATACCAAACATATCATCCTTATCATGCTTATGTCAAAATGACATGAAATACAAATATATAGCATACTGTTATTGCCGCTTAACAAGATTAGGTTACAATATCTTAGGAAAAACCCTAAGATCTACGGTGTACAAAAATAACCTAGATCTAGAAATTACATAGAGATCATAATTACAATTAATGATTACATCCATAATAAATGATCCTTGATCTTGGTAAAACATTTTATGATTCTGTTGTAACTATCTGCATAGATAGATGTGACAAAACTGATTACTATGTCATTTCCTAGATTGCTCGGTGGTTATATTGGTTCTCGGTGTCTAGTCTTCTCGATGTTTACTGATGCTTGGTATCGGTATACATTGATGCTCGGTAAAACTACTCTGGTGCTTGGCTAGAATTGTTATCTTTTGTTCTCGATACTCTCTTGAGATAACTCATTATGAAGGCTTATATAGTTAACCGACTAGCATGTATAGCTTGTAGTACTTTCTTTTACCAACTAGATAACATAGGTAACTGACTAGACCATCTTTGATACTAATGACAATTCTTAATGCTTAGATTGAGATAACAGACATCCCCCATAGAGTAAGATGATGATGTACCCCCACCAGCTTCTCAACTAGGCCCACATCCACATCGGAACCATCTTGCACATGAGTGTAATCATTGTCGATGAAAGAGGGCTTTGTATTGTGAGGCCAATATAAGGGTAGAGAATGCATCTTCTGAGCTCATGTCCACTGCTTCTTTCGCATCTTCTTCTAGCTCTGCCTCTACATCCACTGCCCCTCACCCTATAGCTACCTTTGTCACAATTCCCCTATAGGAGGAGTAACCATTGGACCTTGTGCTAAGTAGGTCCAAGTATTTATCTCTCATTTGCATGCACTTCCAATGATCACCACACTACCAGATATCCCATCATTCCTTGAACCAACGAACATGCTACACACATAAGTGGTATCTAGAATAGTGACATCGACTCAGCCTACATCTACTTCAGCCTATGATCACCATGCTAGCTTCTCTAATGTCCCGAAGGTTTCTACATTGGATTGGAGGGCTTCACCTTTATACTTCAAGAGGAAGTTTGAGTAGGTCCCTATTCCATAGTTTATGCACCACAAGTTTTCTCCTGTAGACCCTCTTTCTATTTCAGTTCTCATAATGGAGAAAGCTCTAGCTTCTCCTAAGTTCATCTTTACCCCTTTTGTAGAGGTTGGTAGGGACACTTCTTCATTTAGACCTCCACATGGATCTCCTACAAGCCTTGATGCTTGTATGTTTGGTTCATTAGAGGAAGTTTTGGCATTGACTGTGATCTGTATACTATCCTTCTCACTCACCATGGTAGAGCTCCTAGATGAGGAATTTTTGGCTCTTTCAACCTTGCCTCTAGTTGTTGGTGTAATGCCTGAGTCTGCCTTAGTAGTTGTACCATTATACTATCAACCTCCCTCCCTATATAATCAAGATTGGGAGGATGATGATTTATTGATGGATGATCTATGAGGGAAGTACCCTCTTTTACATCTATATATTAGAGTGTTTTTGCATGTGCTCCCCAGTGCTTTCCTTTCAGTGTTGTTCCCTCCCAAAGGACCCTTGTAGTCCATTAGTACCTAGAAATAGGGAGTGTTTTGTCATGCACCTTATTTTATATATTTTCTACTTCTATTTGTCTTACTCTTGATTCTCGACATTTGGGGATGATGCAAAGTATTGGGGCTATTGGTGTAATTAAATATTCCTAATTACACTTAACTTAATCTTACTTAGGTTAATGCATTGCATAGTAGTTTGTGATTGACACACCTAGGAGTGTGCACCTCATTCAAGCACATGCTGTAGGAGGAATTCCACTTTTGGTGCTAGATCCACCTTTAGTGCTCTTATCACATTATCATCCTAATCCATTGCACATACTTTATTGCATAATGGAGGATGATGCACATTTGGTGGACATGTGATTACACCTAGCATAGGAGATAGCTTATCAGCTCCTTATCATTCTCTCATATCATCTTTCCTATATAAGGAGGCCTATTATGTAATCAATATCAATCATTGAAGGTGAATTCATTGGATCTATTCAATATCATCATTGCATTCATATCATCTCTCTTGTGCTTTTCTTTAACCTCTAGATCCTTGCTTCAATATTTTCTATTTACAAATTCTTACATGGTATCAGAGCCATTGGAGCATTTAGATCAGCCAATTTGAAGAGATCTTGATGAAAGCTTTGAAGGTCCAAATCTCATATTTGAGAACCAATGTGTGATAGAGGCATTTTGGAGTAGATTTGACCTCACCATTGCATTCAGGAGGCTGTTTCGGTTAAAATCGACTATAAACTTTCCCATATTCGACGAAAGTCCAAATCGAGGCAAATTTTTTTTTGCAAATCGAGCCGTACAGCCCGATCTGCACCTCTGTAGTACAATTTTTTTAAAAAAAAATTAATATTTTTTTATTCTAGTATTTTTCAGAGTTTTCTTCAGTTTTGCAAAATTTGTTTGGGCCTGGTACGTGCCCTACCTTTATTTGTACAAGTGAATATTCCAGCAGAAGACACAGAGTGAGGTCATCACGGTCTGCACTGGGCAGAGCACATGAGCACTGACCTAGAAGCAAGCCCAAAGGCAAGCAGCATGCCCAGCCCGCAGTGCCCTTTGCTATAGTTGTTGGGCATTTTCATATTAAAATAGGACCCAACCCCTTTCCACTGCGAATGTGGGATTAAAATCCCTTCCCACCTCTCGCTAGCTACTCCGCCCAAGATCTGCTCGGTCTGCAAAATCAACAGCGTCAGCCACCGCCACTACCACCAAATGCCACCAACCACCGCCAGTCGGGCTCCATGAGGCCCCCTGTGATTCCACCATGCTAGCACCCAAATTGCCACATGGCAGGCCACCTCAGCGCCTAGACACCCAATCTGAACAAGACACACGACAACAGTCATAGTCAGCCACCTCTACTGACATCATCACCACGTCAGCACTATGCAACAATCACTTTGCCACATCATCAGACACGTGGACAGTATGGACTGTATGACCGACCATCTCACCATTGACAATCTCTCCTCCTCCAATAGTGCTCCAGCTGCGCCATGCGGCTGACGCTCACTGCGCCCCGTAGCTGCCACGTCAAAGACATCGCTCAGCAGGCGCCACGTCAATGACATCGCCCAATTAGTAGCAACACAACCCTAACACTCAATCAAAACCTACCATGTGGTAGAAAAAATTGTCAGCATCGACATGTCATCACCATACAGAGTAGTACGGACACCACGCCATTTGCCATGTCACCAGAGGGGTGTGAAAATTTGCTGACATCATCATTTTACGAGTTGAAATTTGATATTCATTTAACCATCAAAATAGGCTAAATTGGCTTTTCTGTGACGGCCTCTAGACCATCAAATTTAAGCTAGTCATTTGCTGATGTCAACAGGGTTCAAAAGTTTCTCAACCCTCACCATATGCAGTTTTGATTTGATAGTTCGACTTTGGGAGGCCATAACTTGGTCATTCGGGCTCCAAATCGAGTGCAATTTTTTTTGAAATTGGGTAGAATTTCCTGAACTTTCCAGTGGTGGTGTTGATTTTGCATTTTGGTGGCCTAATTTATCAGAAATTGCAGATTTTTTTTACTATACTTGTATGTTCCTAATTTTTGCAACTTCCAAGGATTCGTTTGGGCACATACGGTAACATTTTGAGGTGAAATTTGTTTTGAAAGTGCATGATTTTTCATCTACTTTCCAGATCCGCAATCAGATTTTAGTGATTTTGGGTAGACATATCACTTTCAGAAATAGGTCATTTTGGGGCTAGATTTGCACTTGGTTAATCCTTGGATTTCAGTTTTCTAATTTGCATCAGTCATTTGAAGGAGTTATCAGTAGTTATTAGTCATTATTTTGTTGCAATATGCATAATTCAAAGGTTAAAATCCTCACTCCATATAACTACCATGATTGGAAAGTATCTTTAAGTGATCATTTGTTGAGTATTAGATTGCTTAGAATGACTCTTGGGTAGGATCAAGAACCTCTAAGAGGTGTTGCAGAAAGAAGAAAATGGTTTGATCGAAGGGATAAAGCACTTGGCTCTCTAAGATCATCCATCTCTCATGACTTGCACTTTCATATTGCATCTTGCACACATCCTCAGGATGCTTGGGTCATATTGGAAGGACTCTTTGGTAAACCTGATAGAATGAGAAAATTCAAATTAGATAATGATCTCATAGGTCTCAATCCTAGTGATTTTGACAATATTCAAGACTTTTCCTCTAAGTTCAATTCTATTAGATTGGAGCTTTCTTCATGTGGCATTGTTAAAGGGGATGAACAATTGATCTTTTCTATTCTTTCCAAGCTAGGTCCTGATTATTCTATCTTTGTTTCTACATTCTATGCTACTATGGATGCTCTTGGTAGTGCATACAAATTGCCCTCTCTTGATGAATTTGCAGTGCAGCTCACAAGGGAACAAGCAAAGTTGGTACACATGGGTCAATTGAAGCCTTCCACACATCAAGCATTGATTGCAAGTGAGTCTACTTCAAAGGCTTCTAATGGAAAAGGGAAGAAACAACATAAGGATCCTAAGCCTCATGACAAAGGTAATGAATCTCCTTCACCGAATACTACTAAATCCAAGTCCTCTTCAAGAGAGGAATCATCTAGAAGAAAGAGGGATAAATGTGCTTATTGTAAAAATCTAGGACATGATGAGCATAAGTGTTTTCAAAAGAAAATTGATGAGCTAACTCACATTATTCAGAAACACAACATTAAGTTTCCCTCATCAGTGTCTACTCCTTCTTCTACACATTCGACAGCTTCTACATCTACATCATCATCCAATGATAAAGGTAAAGGACAAGCACTCTTGGCTTCCACACATCCTGAGCAAGATAAATGGTTTCTTTATTCAGGTGCATCACATCACATGGCATCTTCTATGGATATGTTTTCTTCTATTCAGCCTTGTAATTCTCCTAATATTTTGATGGGTAACAACACATTCATGAGAGTTTGTGGGAAAGGTTCTATTCCTATGGGAGAGGGGACATTTAATGATGTTCTTTGTGTACCATCCTTGACAACTAATCTCCTTTCTATTTACCAAATTACACATGGGGCACAAGGTAAAATTGTTGAGTTCACTCCTGATTTTGTCTACATTAGGGACATGGAGACTAGAGATGTCATAGATATGGGAGTTGTTGATCATACATCATGCTTGTACTCTTTTTCAAATTTTGTTGTTGATGATGATGATATTCATGATGTACACATCCCTTTGCCAAGGGATAATTATGAGGAGAATTTTGGGCACTTGAATCATTTTTTTGTTGAGACAAGTGTTGATCTTCCTACTCCTCCACCTCCTGCTTCTTCAGATATGGGCTCTACTATTCAGTAGGATGCTTATAGTGTTTCAGATCTTGTAGAATGTGATCACTACTTGGATGCATCTTCAACACTTGCTGATTCTCATGATGCAGATTTGCAAGACATACATGAGGGAGTTTCTCTTTCCCTTGATGACAGTTTCATCATAGTTAGGGATACTTCACCTTCTTTGGAGATTGGTACACTTGATTCTTCTCCTTCTTCACTTGATTTGTCACATGAGGTGATAGATTCTTTGGGTTTGGAGATTCCTATTCAGTCTTTAGAGATTCATGCATGGAGACCTTCATCTTCTTCCTCATTCCATTTGCACAAGGATTGGCTTCTTCATCATTTGATGTATCTATTTCTTCCTAAGGGGAGACATGTTTCTTGTAAGCATTGGTTGATCTATTGTTTGCAGGTACTCTTCATCAACATGGGAGCTTCTACGTTATGGGGGGGATATCATGTCTCCAACTATCCTTCTTATGGGGGGATACTTCTTTGTATATACATGATGTATGTAGTTCTTGGGGGGTCTTGAGCATTCCATCCATCCATGCATCTTGTTTTCTTCTCTCTTTTTGGGGGAGGGTTTTTCCCATGAGGTTTTCCCTCTTTCTCCGCTTTATGAGAGTTATTACATTTCATGTATTGCATTTTGTACATGGGTACCTAACATGGCCTAGTTTCTGGGACCCATCTTGCATTGTGAGTTTAAGTGCATTCCCCTAAGTTGCACATAAGGGGGGGTGTTGGAGCAATTAAATATTCCTAATTACACTTAACTTAATCTTACTTAGGTTAATGCATTGCATAGTAGTTTGTGATTGAGACACCTAGGAGTGTGCACCTCATTCAAGCACATGGTGTAGGAGGAATTCCACTTTTGGTGCTAGATCCACCTTTAGTGCTCTTATCACATTATCATCCTAATCCATTGCACATACTTTATTGCATAATGGAGGATGATCCACATTTGGTGGACATGTGATTACACCTAGCATAGGAGATAGCTTATCAGCTCCTTATCATTCTCTCATATCATCTTTCCTATATAAGGAGGCCTATTATGTAATCAATATCAATCATTAAAGGTGAATTCATTGGATTTATTCAATATCATCATTGCATTCATATCATCTCTCTTGTGCTTTTCTTTAACCTCTAGATCCTTGGTTCAATCTTTGCTATTTGCAAATTCTTACAGGGGCATTTAGGAACCTCTTCCATGTTGACCCAAATTTTTATTTTATTTTTTCTTCATGTGCATCTCTTCAAATCTAAGTCCAAGTTGGTAGTGATGAAATATCTCCTAAGAGTATACATATACACTTCTAGGTTTTGGTGTCAATCCATCGGATCCCCTTGTCCTTCTGTAGATGTGAAAAAATGTGTCACCTGTTAGGATTGACATTCCATGACATCACCTCATATATTTTCATTCCACAACATATTTTTCCTTCCTTGGAATGGTCTATGTTCCCCTCTGAGAAGCATAGTCCATCCCAAGGGGGCTATGTTATCTTTATGTATTTTTTACTTATGAATAGTCCCATTTTCTATTAAAAAATATAAACAATACATATTCACAAAAAAGGGGTGGGGGGATACGAGATCACCCCGCAAAAGATCACGACACAAGGCCAAAAACAATAACTATTCATCCAAAAAAGCCTTCAAGCTACAAGAGCAGTGCCAGCCAAAGGAGGGGGATCTCTATCATCAGAACCCCAGACATCTGTAGGGTGGAGGAGAAAAAAGAAGATGATGTTGCTGATGGTTGGTCATCTTTATGTATTTGATTTGGTTTCATCTAACAATGTCTCTACACCATAGGTTTTTCTTACATTTTTTTTAAAATGCAACATTATCTACCTTTGTGGGGGCCAAACTAGTATATGTGTATCACGCTCTTTTCCTATCATACACCTATTCATCTTAATGCTACATGTATCAACATGATCATAAGCCACCCTATCACACACCTATCTAGCTCAATGTTATGCATGTTGACACATTGCACCATATCTAAGTCACTCTATCACATGTCTATCTAGAAATTACTACACATATCAGTGCACCATCAAAGTATTCCTATGACATGCATAGATCTATCATATGCTACACATGTTGGAATTTTATAAAAAATCATGCTATCATATGGCTACTTGGCATAACACAACTTTCCATCTATATTGATGTACCACCAATGATCTTATATCTAACAAGTTATCTTCATCATCTAGCATACTCGTATGTAGCTTGTATGCTAGATTCAACTCATCAAAAAAATTGGAATTCTTAGCTAGGGACAACCTCACAATAAAGATTCTCTACAAGTCAAGTAAAGTTTCTCTTACTTTAGCTTTTCATTACTACTAAAGATAATATTCTCTCTAAAGTAGGGGAAAAATGAAATGGCTTAAATTTTACACTAGGTGTAAAAGACCATTTTGGCATTTCCCTACCTCAATTTAAGACTCACGATCTATGCAATCCTCATCATCCATCACCTTTATCCAACTTTTTGCCTACCTCGAGATTATCACCACACAACCTCGATAGCTTTGGAGAAGTGCATACCGTGAAGACGTCTGCACGACACACTACCATTCACAAATCTACAAATGTGCAAGTTATTTTTGGAGCATTTCAAACTGTCAACTTTTATTCGTAATTCTCCAATGATGGGCTTACCTACATAAGATTCTATTCGAATGCATTTTAAACCCATTATTAGCCTTTATTTGGTCTTTTGGACTATTCATCTACTTAATTTACAACTTCTCACTTGGTTATTCACACTCTTTATATGCTTATTTTCTCTACTTTTTGTGCTTGGATTTCTCTCTCTTGTACGAGAGTCTTCTCAGCCTTCTTTTGTGTTTTGAAGCATATTTTCTACTATATCTATTTCTTATTCATTACGCATTTAATTTATTTTCTTTAATCGATTATCTATCACTATTTTATCATGTCTAAATGAATGTTGTGGAGGTGGAAACACCAAGGAAGGGTCTTGACTAAGGCAATTCTCCAAATAGCCACCCAAAACCCTTTTCTCTTTTTCCTTGTGTACAGGTTTCTCGTGGATTCATTAGCTTGGAATGAATCACATCATCAACCGTTGTTACAAGGTTTTATCTCATATTTCCTTCCCATTATCTATGTTGCATTTGAATTCATTTATCATCTTGTTGTATCTAGTTTACTTCTATTATGCATTGACAATCTATCATTTTCTTACTTTTTCCTTATTTTATGTCTTTAGAATAGTTATTTTATGTTAGCTTCATACTTTATTTTTCCCGTTCATACCCAGTCCGTGCAAGACACTAGCACATCGCACTAGGGTCCAACATCCATGTTGTATTCCTAGACTCATGCATTTGTTCAAGGCAGTGAGCTTGCAGAGCTTAGGATTTATTCACTGTATTTAGCTTTTTCATTTCCCATAATCAAAATATTTTTAGCTATTTATTTATTATAGTTATAGGTATTTAATTTAAATTCAGTTAATCAAGTCACATTAAACATCTTCACTTAAAGCAATCACATTCAACCACCTTAAAGTAACCAAGAAGACTCTTATTGCATCCGCTCTCCCTAGCACTCCTAGCTAGCAATGTGAGGTGGTGCAAGGAAGTAGTCCATCCCTTAAGACTTTAATCGGTCTCTAGGTTGTTGTACTATTTCCTTCCTCACATTTATATTTTTGAAAATAGTTCTCTAAAAACTCAACTCTTATAGCCTTTCCAAATAGTATTCTCCCAACATGTCCAAAATAGAAATATCATTATACAAATATAGAAATAAAAGAAACCTGCTAAAATAGTTGAGAATAAAATCACCCTATTACCTATAGTTCCCCCTCTCCAAAGTAAAAGAAAACCCCACTTTCACTAATAATAATTGTTCCAAAAAGAAATTATAGATAAAGCCAATACAAAATGATATAACTTCGAAACAAAATTAGCTTCCAAGGCTTAAAGACTTGATTTGCAATAAAGCCAACACAAATTGATATTACTTCCAAAAAAAAATTAGCTTGCAAGCCTTAAAATCTTGATTTGCAGCAATGAAAAAGGATGGAACCTTTGATTTGAACGATAAGTTGGTAAGTACCCATACCAACAAGTCAACATACCAATCACCAAGTGAACAAAGACTAACCAACCAGTCGCAGCGCATGCAAGGGAAAGATGATGATGTAACTCCCAGCTTGTCACTAAAGGGCGAAAGTCTAGATATGCATTGAATGAGGGATTAGACCTGAACTAATACACAAATGCAAAAGATGACTCATTTTAGCAGTCACTATTGGCTCAACAGTTGTTAGAGAACTTTTAACTTTGCCAATACTTGTTTGGAATTATAAAAATGTCGAACTTACAAATTTCAATTCAGGCGTAGAAATAAGCTGGCCCAACAAACAATGAGCAATAAAGCCAGCCAGATCAATTCCTACTAGTTAAGGAGTTTGCATACCAAGTAATATATATGGCGGTGGTTTGAAGGAGGTCTGCTATCCAAGGTTCGAAAACCAAACATAATGTTATCCCTCACCAAAAAAATTAGGTCAAGCAATGCAAAAAAATAGTTGTAGCCTCCAATCAACAATGTGCACTGGTCAATGAAGTACATGAACCTGTGATCATTAGCTTATCATGACATACACGATTATCAATCTCACCAATTAACAATGTGCACTGGTCAAGATGCAGTGCAATAAATTCTTTAAAAAGCACCTTGATGATTTCCAAATTCACTAGTGCAATGTAGGCGAGGATATAAGGACCAGGGAAATAAAACATCAGAAATAATGGAAGAAGCCTCAAAGGAAGTGCCTCCAAATCAAGAATGGGTTGACCAAAAGGTAGATTGATCAATGCAATACTAACCCTGTAGATTAAGGGAAACCACCATTAAAAAAAACATCAGCCCAATCTTTCAATGTGAAGAAAATTACAGGTGTCCACAAACAAGTCTGAAAGTGCCTATGATAAATTCAATGCAGATCAATGATGCCCTGTGTCATGCGAAAAGCTAATGAAGTCATATAAAAAATGGCTCACCAACTCGAGCACAAACATCAATTGTGAGAATAAATAATGAGCTGTTATATCATTGGAAATCATAACAAATCACATAGACCATAAATGCCAACCAAAAATGAAAAATATCGGTAGTCTGCAAACTAAGAAAATCAATTTAACTTAGAATGGCACCAAATTAAATACTACTTTTATTGCATAATCACAACTCCCTTGACCTCAAGCTTAGTTGATGAAAATGTCATGCGGAAGGAGTTCTTGTAAGATGACTCTGATATCATGTTGGACTACTGATTTCAATGTCAAGAACACAAACAACTATAGATCTTTATGAGAGAAAATATGATATTTTATCAGAAATGTCAATTGAATTGAAATGATAAAAATTTATAATAAACTCTATTTATATAGGCAAGAACGAGAGAGGGAGTAACAATGAGGTGTGAGGGTAGATAGCTGGGAGTAGGCAACATATAACCACTCAAACACAAACACCTATGCACTTAGGAAATATTCAATTATAACAACTAATACCTAAATGGAACTTAAGCATAGAGTAAATATTAATTTACTTCAACACCAACAATTGAGAGACGTCTATTTTTTTAACCTTTTAATAAGAGAATTAATATTATCTAACATAATTCATGAGTGCCCAAATGAGAATAATTATTAATAAAAAATGAGAGTAAATATTAATGACGAATGAGAGTAAATATTATCTAACATCTACTGTCATTTAAAATAAATTAATATTATCTAACATAAGTCATGAGTGCCCACCTAAGATCAAAATGTCCATGCTAAATCCCCTCTTTGAGGAGGAGTTGGTTGTCATTGTAGCTAGTGATTCAATTGAGTCCATTGTCCAATCTAATGATCACCAAGTAGAACAAGGCTTTAACCCCAATAGTAATTTAAAAAACACCCAACAATTGGCTCCAAATTCTATTCAGTAAAAAGCTACCCAAATCAAAGAGATCATGAAGTCCAATTCCTATACAGGATTTGATGTCCTCTCTAATTTGGAGAGTAATTATTTTCCCTTAGAAGAGCTCACAGGAAAGAAATTATTTTGGTCACACTCACCCCACTTTGTGATACCATGGATGTAATGTACCAAATAGAAGTATGCCAAATATATCCTAGATGTACAACTAATGATTTCCCCCATATGACACAATACTCTCCTCTATGCAACCTAGCCACCACATGCTAATTCAAACTCATGTAAAACTCACTTATTCCACTCGTATGGTCAGTTGTCCATATGGTCTCTCCTTCCATATGATGACTGAACACACCTATACCTCACTTCACTCATATAGTGACTATGTTATTACTTCCAAATGAAACCCTTCTTGCATAGGTAGACAATCTCACCTCAATGGTATCACAAATAAATAGTTCAGTGTTATGCATTATATACTATTAATATATGGTAGATGCAAAGATAAGACTTCACACAAAATATTTATATTTCCACATAGCAATCTGACAATCAAATACAATGTGAAATATTTTCAAAGTGTTATCTCCAACGAAAGACTAGGGTGAGAAATGACTCCAACCATAACTGCAAATACAAAATAGGGAGGGTCTTGCACCTTAGAAACTGCAAACAATGTTGAATTCCAATTAGAATCATAGATACATAAGAAACATAAAACCCATGATGACCTCCTACAATGCCAACCATGGCCTTATAAAGAGCTCTAGGAAGTTTCCTAAAGGGTTACAGATAGGTCAACATACTTGATTTATTATTTTAATACCTGGTCCCCTTTTATTTATTTATTAATTAAATAGATCGTTATGATATTATTTAAATTTTGGAACCATCCAATTAATTACTTCACTCTATTAATTTGGGGAGATTATAATGCAAATCCAACACAATAATCTATCTAACTAACATGTTAAAGAGGATCATAAAAAAATGAAATTTGGAGATAGGAATACCAACCTTGAGTCCAGTTCTAATAAGAAGCCTTAAAAATAAATAGAAGGATATCCCGAAGTGTTTTGATAGGCTATATAAGAATCAAAAAACCACCCTCAATTATTAAATAAACTTTAACATTTGTACTTGGAATGTAAGGGGCCTAGAGATTGTAGACATGAAATATGTGGTCAAATCTTTTTGTAAGTATAGAAAGAATCTTGATTTTCTCTATCTATGGGAAGTCAAAGTTGTTGGCTTTCATGCCCATTTTGTATTAAAATTTATCTACCATGAGGCACAATTTATTATCACATAGAATGAGAGAGGGAAGGGAGGAAGTGATATCGTCATTCATCCTATATGGAGTAAATATAGTGATGTTACTAGATCCTCCCCGTGTAACTAAGTTGTATGGATTACTTTGAAAGTGGATAAAAAATCCTTTGGTCTTTTCTCTTTATATGTGTGCAATGAATATAGAGAAAGGTCTACCCTTTGGGACTAGCTTACCTCAAATCTTCCAAATGTCCCTTAGATTTACATTGGGGACTTTATAATGATTAAATTGGGCAAGGATAAAAAAGATGGTAAATATTTCATGTGGAAATGGGAAGTGTTATTCATTTTCTCAAAATTCAAAAGGTTATTTAATCTTATAGACCCAATGGAAATGACAAAATATGATTCATCATATATTTGGTTTAACTAGAGAAACAATCAATCCTTATGTAACATTTTACTTTGTAGAATTGGCAAAATTTATGTAAATAGAGTTGTTTTTTCTTTTTTACATCCAGATAGGGGCAATGTGGTATCTATTTTGGCTACTGCTATATGTCAGACCATTCCCCCCTACTACAAGATGAAGATTTATTGAGGGCTACTCAGATAGACACCTATGTCACTAAGGCTCTTAACAGTAATCTCTTCCATCCCACCCTATGAGATTCTTTGGTAGAGGTCTAGAGGAAAATGTTTCAACTGGTCAGCAAAAAGAAAGATAAAGATATAAACAAAAATGAATTGGTCTTATATTAGAAACTAGCATTGTTTGAAGGGAAGATACTAGAACACAGTCTTTACCAAGAGGTGGAGGCTAAAATGATTAGTACCAAGTCTCTTCTTAGGAAAATTCAAAAATATAATTCGGAGGGAAAAAGTTAGAGCTAGGATGAATTGGCTTAAAGAAGGAGACAAGGGATCTAAATATTTCTTCAAGTTGATAAAATTTGAGCAGGATAGGGAGCTTATTGAGTTTATTGAGTATAATGGTTGAATCTCTAATGATAAATATTTCCTCAAGGAGGCTTGGCATGAATTTTATTAGAATCTATTCTCTTCTAACTATGATCATCAAATACATAAGACTTTAGACTCCACCCTTAAATTGATTCAAATAAATTTCTCTAAGGATGATGCACCATTGTGCTTGGATATAAATATTTTTGTATACAAACTATAAAACATAAATTGTAGATTCATCAAACTCATCTGAAATGATGGTGTCAAACTAGAAATTGGAGACCTATTATACTTTTGAATGTCCTACAAGATGTGGAAAAAACCCTTGCTAGAAGATTGACTGATGTATTGGATAAAATCTTGGAAGTGACCCAAACTAGTTTCATTGGGGAAAGCTACATATTAGAAAATTTAATTACTAGCTAGAAATGTACACACTAGGCAAAGCATGAAAATTAGAACATTTCAATGATTCTTCTAGACTTTGAAAAAGCCTATGATAGGATTGAGTCACCTTTTGTGCAAGGTATTCTTTGAGGTTTTTTATTTTTGCCCAAGTTCTATAAGTGGATTAAAATTCTATTTCAAGGTTTTTCTACATTCATAGATGTTGATGAGGAACTATCAGATCTCATTATTATTTAGAGATCTATCAAGATACGGTTCCTTATTGCTCCAACCCTCTTTTTCATTGTCGTTAATGCTTTCTTTTACATTCTTAGGTCCAATTCCTTTCACCCCCCTTTGAAAGGCACCTTACTACCAAATGGTGATCAACTACTTAATACCCAATTTCCAAATGATACAATGCTCTTTATTGAACTCATTGAAACTAATTTTGATAACATGATGAATAGAATTTATGGTTTCCATCAAGCCTTTGGATCCAAGATGGCTCCTCATAAATCTTCAGTGATTTTGTGGTCGTAGATGCCTTCTGACCAGTTTGGAATTAAAGGTTGGGGTTGGTCTAGCCACAATAAGATTGTAAAATACCTTGGGATCCCATTTGCACTCTCTCTCTCTCTCTCTCTCTCTCTCTCTCTCTCTCTCTCTCTCTCTCTCTCTCTCTCTCTCTCTCTCTCTCTATTAAGGACACATGCCAACAATTGTTTAAGAAAATCAAGAAGAAGCATGAAAAATGACAGACTTGCATGCATTCTTTAGCAAGTAGAATCCAAGTAGTGCAAAAATTTATATCCCCTCATTCTCTATATCCCTCTTTATCTTGGTGCTTTGCAAATGTTCATTTTAATAAATTGGAAAAAATTCTTAGATACTTTCTTTGGTCTGATGGTAAGGAGAATAGGAAATGACATTATGTGTCATAGAAGTCGTATTGCTTCCCTAAAAACCAAGGTGGTGTAGGGCTAAAGGATATAAAATTCCAAGGAGATCCCCTCACTTGAAAATGGATCTTTAATGCAATTCAAGTAAACAAATCCTAGAATGTTATTATTAAAAACAACCTATGTCTTTTACACTTTGAAAAGGGGAAGATGTGGGACCTAATATCCATGTTTCATATTCTGCTTGGTCACTTCAAGTTTAAAATCTTTGGATCAAACTCTTCTTGTCTCTTTGGAATGATTGGTCTCTAGTTAGATCCTTGATCTCTCCTAGATTTACATTGGGTAGGTCTCCTTCATTTTATGCTCCAGATAGGTCATTATGGTGGTGATTATTTAATAGAGATAAATCCCTAGCTTTAACTCAAGGATGTTTTTCCAAGAGTTGCTTCCCTATGAGAATTAAAACCTTGGTGATATTCTTATTAATCATAGGATTAGGTTGTTAGAGAAGTTGATGTAGAAGTGTGGATTGACCTCCTCTCACGAGAAGCCTTACTCCATGATTATCAATCCTATGGGTTCTAATTTCTTGGGGCTAAAGTGGTCTGGTGATGATATTATTATGAAAACTAGGTGGAAAGATGACACTAAATTCTTGAATGTTTCTCTTAACAATATTTACAATATGCTAATTAATTCTAATAAAGTTTATGATAGACTAAACAAATGGTAGAAATTTTATTAATCAGACACCAAATAGCTTAATTATCTTAATTTCATGTGGGACAATTAGGAAAAAGCTAAGAAGATTTATTTCCATTGGCTTTTATTGCTAAGAAAAAATATTGTTGATAGTGTGTTTCATACCTATGGCCTCCCTACTCAGCTATGTGATGCATGCCAAGTCCCTAAAACTTTTGAGCATTTATTTTTTGAGTGTCATTTTTTAGCTACTCTTTGGTCCCTTTTGTTTGGATTTCCTATTAGTTGGAATATAGATGAAGGATTTTCTTGGATTGAAATCTTGGCTAGTTATGTGCAATTCTTTGATACTTCTCTTAATAGATTTTAATTTATTTTTACTAATGAAGTGCTTTGTTTTTGTGTAAAAATATGAATAATGAGATCTTTGAGGCTAAATGAAGGATCCTTACTAATTTTAAATGTAAACTCACATATTATGACATAGGTATCTACTAAAATAGAGATTTTAGAGAATAATTCTATGATATTATTGAAGGGAGGTGTAATGTTGGTGTACAAGAAAGATATCCACTCTGCTCACTTCTTCCCTACTAGAAAGAAGAAGTTGAACAAGGATGAACTCCAGTTCCTGAAAGATTTCCTGAATGAGAAGATCACTAATTAGTACATTGAGAAGGAGAATAGAAACAAGGAGAGACCCCAACTCTAAAAATGGGATGTTGTGGTGAACCTTGAGATTGAGCTTCCACTTGGAGCTTTTGCATGTCATGAGGCAAAATGTAGTAATTATATCATTAGGGCTTGAGATTAGTTATAGTATGTCTATTATTTGAGCTCCTTTTTTGACATTGTAGTGGGTTAAGGACAATTTGATTATCTCTTGGATGATCCTTTTGAGAAGACACTTGGGGTATTACTCTATATGATTTAAAGTTTTTCTGTACACTATCTTTAATATAATAATATATATTGTAGTTATAGAAAATTTATATGTTATATTTTATAATAAAAATGATTAAATATTAACAAAACAATATATAATTAAAAAATAGTATATAACATAATTTAAAAAGAATAATTTAAATTATATATACAATATTTGATATAATTCAAACTTTTATTATTATTATTTTTTATATTTATATAATGTAAATTATTTAATTTATTTTTTAAATATTATAGTTATATTTATTAGTATATATCATGTTTTATAATATAAATTATAATATCTCACTATCCCTACCTTTGTATTTAATTTTTTTTTCTCTCCTCTCTCTCTCTCTCTCTCTCTCTCTCTCTCTCTCTCTCTCTCTCTAACTTCCTTGTATCGTGTTATCTATCTCTCTATTTGTACCTTAATATCCCTTTCTCTTCCCACGTAGATCTCTATCATTTATTTGATGACATACCAACTGAACTCATGTACTACATAATTATATGCAAAATATAGATCTTTTTTTACTAATTAACCTTCCACACTTCTTCAATATACCCATTCACCAAAGTATGATTGATAGTATAAAGTAGTAGTAATATAATTAATACATTTATAAATAATTTTCAATAAATATTGAGAACTATACGACACCTCAAGGGAAGGTTAAAACTATTTCATATAGTCAAGCCTCACCCTGAATTTTTACTGTACTTCCAACTAAAATGCACCGACCCTTTTGTATAGCTAAATCTCACCCTTTTTTTGTAGTACTTCCAATTAAAATGGATTTACCAAAGTGTGTTTGTTTGTCTTACCTTTTTAAACGTTAATTTGGTTGTCTTCCTAATGGCTTGGATTGTTAAAAAAATGGATCAAAGGAGATATTCAGAAAGGAGCACTACGGAACACATCCTCAATCTATTCAATTTATATATCCAATTACATAATAAATGATGGTCATCAAGTTAGCTCCAATATTCATGACATGTAGTTGGAGATAATGCTAGGTGGTTAGACTGATCAAGAATATAAGACTGAGCTGGAAGTGGACCTACTTGATCAATTTGGTTGGTCTCTGTTATAGTATTACCAGATAAATGATTTACATTTCTAAAATCCCCCAAAATTAATTATACCAAATATTTTCAAATATCCTCCCATAAGCTAAAAAACATGGGTCCTGACCTACAACAGGTTCTTAGGTGCCCACTTACAAAACTTATACAAGTTTTGTTTAATTGGGTTTTAATGTGCTAGTTCATTTTTTTTGACTTTCCCTCATCATAATCACTTTGGGATTTTCCATCTCATCACTAACTAATACACTTCTCAAGTGGTTTCTTGCTAACCACAAACTCTTCACACAAATGGTTTGTAGCGGACCATAAACATTGCACTTGAGTGGTTTGGCTAACCACGAACCTCACATACAAGTGGTTAGTACTAACCATGAACCTCATACATGGTTATGGATTACAAAAAACCTCATGTACAAGTGGTTACTACTAACCACAAGCCTCACATGATGGGAAAACTAACTTATAATGCACACACTTCTTGATCGTCACTCTAGGTTTTCTTCACTGATTTTTGTGCTTATTCTTCTATACCTATTTAATTATCGAGTCCATATAAGAAGTGATCCATCTACTAAGATACATGGGTACTCAACCACTATACTCGCTAGTTCTATAGGAATCCTTTTCACCTACATGGTTCATCAATATGTTAAGCCAAAACACTTTGTGGTGTCAGGTGAAACCAATCATGCACCCACTACAATAGCTCAAGTACAATAAACATCCTCCCATTGAGATACATTACTAGTGCTCAAGGATTCTATCTTTGTGGGCTCTATTGACCTCATACATTGCTTGCACAAATTCAGAAACAAAATGCTATAGCATTAAAAAATATCACTTCTTATTTATTTTCATAGAAATACAATTCTATTATTGAAGCCCATTTACATCTCAATACTATGGGGAATCTTTTTACCTCTTCTCTTCTTCTCTGCAATGATTTCAATGATACTTTGGTGATTTACAATAGATCTAGAATAGATCGACACAACTTCAATCTTTTTTAGGATCTCTTTGACTTTAGATACAACCGACTGATTTCTCTCTAACTCTGATCCAAATATTTCAATGATCTCAATTAGATTGAAATTTTCCTTGACATATTTTGAACACTGGCACCTCCTTTCTTTTTCTTTTTAAAATTGGTAACTTTTCTTCATCGGTGATCTTATTTTGCTTCAACTCTCTTCTAAAACATTTTTCTTCTTCCTTTCTATTGTAATGAATTGTTCTCGTCCTTCATTCCTCTTGCATGCATCTCCACACAGATCTCACAACAATTTGCAGTTGCTTCAAACAAAAATTTAATCCATGAACTACCTTCATTGGCCATGATTTAGTTTTGATAAAATAGAACTCATCAACTATACTATGCAAATGGTGACTTTGATTGCAACAACACTTTGATCCCTTTCAGACTGAGGTCTTCGATTTCTTCGTGATTCCTTATTTTCTTCTAATGCTTAACCAGTGGTAGCACCATTCAACATGACAGTAGATCTACACTCTGGCAACTACAAGTACAAAAATTCTGATTTCTTCTTTCCATTTTTTAGAAAGCAGTGATCTCCACATACATCAAGATCTATAGTCAACAGCTTTAGCAATGACTTGAAACAACAATTTCCTTTGATTTATGAGCAACTTTCAGATTGTTCAAGTGGCCTCCTTCATTCTAACACATTAACAACAACCTCCTTTTTAAAAAAATCACTCCTATCTTAATAGGGCTTTGACTACAAAGCAACACCTTTGTCTTGGCTACTCAACGCAATAGTTAAACTCTTTTTCAATAGTAGAAAACTGCCCAAAACTTAAATTCAACACAAAAATCGAAAGGATAGCTTAGACCTTACCAACACCATCTTTAACATAGTGACCACCACTGTAAGCAATTCCAACAAACTGAGATTCACAAATATCACCAAAACCTTTGGCTCTAATACCATGTTAAAAACACGGACTGAAGGAGATACTCACAAAGGAGCACTAAGGAATACAGCCTCAATCTATCCAATTTAAAGTCAATTACATAATAAATGATGGTCATCAGATTAGACATGTAATTGGAGATAATGCTAGGTGGACGAGATACTCACAAAAGAACACTAAGGAATACAGCCTCAATCTATCCAATTTAAAGTCAATTACATAATAAATGATGGTCATCACATTAGACATGTCATTAGAGATAATGCTAGGTGGACTCACAAAAGAGCACTAAGGAATACAGCCTCAATCTATCCAATTTAAAGTCAATCACATGATGGTCATCAGACATGTAATTAGAAATAATGCTAGGTGGTTGGGATGATCAAAAAGATAAGACTGAGCTGGAGGTGGACCTGCTTGACCAATCTGGTTGGTCTCTTCGCAAATAAATAATTTACCTTTCTAACATGGACAACTTTTACTTTTTATGACACGTCATTCTGTCTCTTGGATTTGGTCTTCTTTAATAGTTAAAAAATAACTGTATACTATGCCCGTTTTGACTATCTTCTGGGTGATTTCTGTGTCTTTTTCAGCTGTTGGTGGGATTTTAACTTCTGAGACTACTCAACATAAAAAGGACTGGTTGAAGAGAATGCATCTAATAACGTGACGAAGAAGCAGAAACCAAACATAGGAGGGGTGCGTGAAGATGAGCCCAATAATCAGCTTGTGCACAGACTTGTTCTTGATTTCTTATTAGGATCCGATTTGATTTCGTTTCAATGCATGTACATTAAAACCAACTCTCGGCTCAAACATTAAAACCAATGGTTGTGTTCGGCGGAGTCCACTGCACTGTTCCACCGAAGCCGCCATTAATGGCAGTGGTAGTACCACCACAGATGGTTTCCTCCAAGTCGGCAATATTTCTTTGTCCGATAATGAAGCTCCCCAATATACCCAAGAGCCGTTGACTATCCAAGAATGCAAAACTGTGTGTCTCAACAATTGCTCTTGCACGGCCTTTGCTCTCACTAATTCCAATTGTAAATTGTGGTTTGGCGATCTGTTAAGCATTCGGTCTACTTCATCTGGCGGCGAGACCTTGTTCACTCGATTGGCAGGTTCTGATGTGTCACGGTCGTCACCCAACGCAGGAAGAAAGAGCAGAGCAGTTGTGCTCTCAATTTCCATTTCTTTGAGCGTTGCTGTTTTGGGTACTCTCTTTATTGTTGCATGGTTTATTCAGTGCAAGCCCGCGAGATTCCAGGAAATCGTTGACGATGACACATCAAGATCGCTCAGAACATTCAAATATAAAGAGCTCAAGATAGCCACCAACAATTTCGCCCATAATTTGGGAAAGGGAGCATTTGGCTCTGTCTTCAAAGGAACTCTTCCAGACAATACGCTTGTCGCCGTGAAAAAGTTGGAGGGCTCCGCAAAAGCAGAAAAGCAATTCCGTGCGGAAATAAGCACCATTGGAAACATACATCATGTGAATTTGGTGAGGCTCCGGGGATTCTGTGTAGAGGGATCTCAAAGAATGCTTGTATATGAGTACATGCAAAATGGATCTCTCAACTATTTCTTGTCCCGCAAATCTAAAGAAGAAAAGGTGCTGGACTGGAATACCCGATTTGGGATCATTTTGGGCATCGCAAAAGGGTTACTTTATGTCCACGAAGAATGCAGAGATCGCATCATCCATTGCGATATCAAGCCAGAAAATATTCTTCTAGATGCTGATTTCTCTCCAAAAGTGGCTGATTTTGGGCTGGCAAAGCTTGTTGGCAGAGATTTCAGCAGAGTTTTGACAACTACAAGAGGAACGAGAGGATATGTGGCTCCAGAGTGGCTCACCGGGGTGCCAATAACAGTAAAGGTGGATGTATACAGCTTCGGCATGACCTGCTTGAGATAATCTCAGGCCGACGAAATATTGACTCGAGTGTGCAGGAATCACAGTACTACTTCCCCACCTGGGCAGCAACTCTACTTCAGAAGGGCAACACAATAGGTATCGTGGATGAAAGAATTGCAGATAAGGCAAATATTGAAGAGGTGAGAAGAGCAGCTGTGGTAAGCATTCTATGCATTCAAAAGGATGAGAATTGGAGACCAAGCATGGCCCAAGTGGTGAGAACGTTGGAGGGCATATCAGAAGCAGACATGGAACGATATGAAAAGTCCTTGCAAGCACTAGTGGAGGATCATTGTTGTGTTTAGCACAATTTAGTACTCATCTCAATGTTAGTGTTTTTAAGGAACTCTGTATTATACAAACTAGTATAATAATAAGTTACTTTTAATATTAGTTAGAATTCTTTATATCGCCTCCAAGTAGTTAAAATTAATACAAAGTTCAAATATTTGAAGGTTATTTTCTTGCATAAATTGTTATATTTTGATTGATAATAATAAATGCATATTGTAAATTGTTTGGAAACTACTTATATTTTTTAATTGATGATCTCATTTTTAATATTTAATGAAATATGCAATGGAAGGAATAAAAAGGTGAGAATTTCATTTTTCTTCATATTAAGAATAATCAAATATGAAAATTTACATTTGTTTAAGAATATTAATGTATTTATATGTTTTCTTAATTGTTAATAAATGAATTAATGAGATTCTAGAATTAAAATAGTCTCATCAGTTTTTTGATGTAAATATTTTCTATTTTTCGAAATACCAAAACTAATTTATCAATCATTCTATTGAATAATAATTGTGAATAGGAATATTAGTGTGATGTAAGCTAAGAAATCTCTTAACTATAAAAAACTAACAATGTAAAAATTATGTAATAAAAATTACCCAACAATAATAGTTTAAAAGTAATTTATATTTATTTGTTTTATAGGTTATTCAAGAAGATATGTACCTGTGTATGTATGTACATACATACACACATATCTATGTGTGTGTATGTGTATGTGTATATACATATGCATATATGTGTTTATATATATTTGTGTGTGTGTGCACATGCAAATGAATATGAATATGTATAGTTAATCCATTTAGTTCAAATATAATTATATAATTACATCATATTTAGAGATTTATCTGTCATTTGGAATTTTGTCTCTTGATTAAAGTTGCAACATAATTTTAACTTCTATTTGATTAGATTATTTTATTTTATCTTTTAAACATCATTTGTAAAAGAAACTTTTAAAGTAGTCCAAGAAATTTTTATCTTTAATATGTCAAGTCATTTAATAAAATTTTATTATACTAGTAGTACTGACAAATTAATTATTATTATAATTTTTAAAATCAACTACCATATTACACATCTTAAGCTTGCGAGAATTAGATGCAATGAGTTTCTTGTTACATTAGTTATGATTTGAATAATGAGGATAAGAAAGAAATGAAATCATGCAAGATCATTGTTTGACTATAATTATATAGTGTGTATGACACCCTATGGAAAATTTATTTATTTCTCACTCATTGTTATTCTTGTCATTACAATCAACTAGCCTTATACGTGTTGAATGGGTAAGCTGAATAGGTTCATGGGAGGTTAATTGAGAAAAAAAAGTCTATACTTTCGCATACATTTGTGGGATGCATGATGTAAATTAGTAGGTCATTTAACAAATGATGTTTGTGGTAAAAAGGGTCTCAATAGAGTCATCATATGCTTTTAAAAAATGAGAGGGAGTTGGATCAGAGGTGAGAGTATGGGAAGTAGGATTTTAGGAGGCGACAATGCTGTAGGGGAGGCATTGAAAGAGTATGGTGATACAAATATGGATGGTTTTCCTCAGTGGACTGGATGTATGATTATGGTGGAGGTTTTTTTCCTATGTGGCCAGGCTGGGAGCTTGCAGTGGAAACCATTTTTGTCTTGTTCCTATGTCATTGTGTGTCCTTTACATGGGCTTCTTTCCTAACTATGGACATTTGAGGACCGCACAGTGTTTGGTCCTTTTTAGAGAGATGTCTATGTGGCTTCCCTTGCCACCATTGGAGTTCAATGTGTTCACTTTTTGGGGGGTTGTAGTCTTTTCACCATTTCTTTCGCGCTATGGTGATGCTAGCTGGGGAAGCATTTGGCACTTTTTGTGGTGTACCTATTTTTGTGTTGCAAGGGATTGGGTCCTTTGTTGTCTACAACCAGGTTTCTTTATTTTCCTTGTGGCCTTGGTATTTATGGTTGGTTCTTCTCTCCATTGTTTCTTTCATGGGTGGAGTTTTCTATGTGGCCCCTACAGATTCTACCATGATTGGTTTTTTTTTTTCCTTCAGCTCTAGTGTCATGTTTTCCTTTGCATGGTTGGGTCTTTTGTTGGGTTTAGGGGGTTTCATTTTACTATCGTGTATTTTTGCCCTACTTTTGGTTAAAGTTGTGCCTTCTCTCCTTCTTCCTTCTTGTGTGGCTCCTGCTTGGCCTAGGGTCCTCTGTCATTTCAGTGTTGCTTTTTGGTTTGGCTTGTATCTACCTAGGCTTTGTGGTTTCTAAATGGTTGTCCATGGAGTTTACATGGTTGGGTTGAGCTCCCTTTTCTATTCAGGGCCTTTTATCTACTAGGGTTTTATGTTTCTATTCGTTAGTTTTATTTGTCGCAAACTAGTGGGTCTTCTGTTATGGGGGTTTTCGTAAGCCAGTTGTTGTTAGTTTTAAAGGGCATATGCTTAGTGGTTGTTATTTTTGGATAAGGAATTTGTTTATTCTTGTGTTGTCTTTAGCTTGAGCCTGACTCTTTTTGGCTTTCTTTTATTTATGAGCTCTATCTTTAGGCTTCTAGTTTTATCCTATGAGACTCCTTTAAAGGTGGAGTGTCCCCCTATTTAGGTGGGGTCTTTGAGTGTTGTTACTTTGGGGGTTTGGCTTATGTTTCTCCAGTCTCCCTCTTCCAAGGATCCTTTATAGGTAGAGGCATATTTTATTGAGGTGGAGATGTGCTTTAAGGGAGAGTTGATTTATTGCATTATGTGCTTTATCCTTACTATTAGCAGCTTGAAAATGGGATGGAATCAGGTGGAGATGTCTCAACTGGGGTTTTCAGTCTTGAATACTTATTTAGAGGTGGATCCCTTTTATATTGAGATCGAAAGGAGTGTGGTAGTGGAGTTGAAGACTCTTTTTTTGGATTCTATTTCTTGGCTGGTTATGGCTACCATTTTAAAACCCTTCTTGAAGGTCTTGGGCACCTTGTTAAATCTGAAAGATTGAGTTGAGGGAGCATGGAAAACCCTTAGTTGGTGGTTTGGGGAGCCCTTCAAAACCCTAAATTCTTAGTTGGTGCTTCATTGTTCTGTCTTTTGAAGTTGTTTGCAATGGTAAGGGAAGCTTGTAATAACCCCTTATTTTTTCCTCCACTTGTTTGTTGATGGTGAGGTTTTGTATGTGGTGGTTTGGGTAGCCCTATAAAACCCCTTATTGTTAGTTGTTTATTCATCATGCATTCTCTTGAGGTTGCTTGTGAATATTATGGGAGTATGTCAAAACCCCTTTTATTTCTTGAGTCATTTTTTGACTGGGAGGTTGTCTTCATTTCAAACAAGATCTTCAAAGTATATCGTAATGTTATTTTTTAAAGGTTTTGGGAGCCTTGCCAAAATGCAAGGTTTGTAGTTATGGGTACTAGAAAAACTAATGGTTTCTTAATGAAGGATAATAAAATCTCTATTGTGTAAGGCCTTGGTCCTACATTTTTATGCATCTTAAACTATCTATGTTTCTTATCTATTACGCTATTGCTTGTTAGTTGATGGTGTAGCTGGAGCTATCTATTGTCTTATGTGTTTGACTCTAATTGCTAGTTGTTGGTGTAGTTTCTAATTATTTGGGCTCTATCTATTATACCTGTTTGGTTTTAAAGTTTTTATCTTTCCAAAATATATTTGTATTAGGTTTTGGGGCACCATCAAAACCTATTTTACCCTTAATAAAAAAAGGTCTCAATAGAGTTCAATCGTAGCTTCAATTGAACTATGCATCCACTTGCACGCATCAAAACATGAATCAATCAAAACATTTGAATCATAAAGATAATTAGTCTCCATTAGCAATTCAGGCTCATTTTATGTTTAAAATAGGGAAGGAAGAAGACAAAGAGAGATAGAGATATAGATATAGATAGAAAAAGAGAGATAATTAGATGTACAATAAGAGAGAGGTGCTTCAAGCAATAGAGATAGAGCGAAAAATAGAGATGGACAAGGAGATTGAGATGGGCAAGGAGATTGATATGGAGGAAAAGAGATGGAGAGATAAATAGAAGAGAGTACTAGATTTTGATGTGGCCTAAATCTTTCCATAAAACCAACAACCAGTCTCTCTTCTTCTAGATTTTGACCTTGGCTGTGATTTGTCACGATCTCTTACATACTCTTTCATCTTTCTCTTGATTTTCCTATTTCATTTGTAATCAAAGCATTACCTGTTGTTGAAATCTCACCCTTGATTTTCCTTCTCATTTCCTCGCTTAAAATTACACTAACAACATCATCAAATTTTAGTTTATTAGTACTACAAACAGAGTTACTAACTATCATAACGATGTTATTCCAACTTTTTGGTAAAGAGGATAAAATTAATAGAGCCATGTAAATTCTTCATCAAAACTAATTTTAATAGAAGCTACCTGACTAGTAATAGTATTAAAATTATTTAAATGTTCTACTACAAAACTTCCTTCATCCATTTTCATATTAAACAATCAGTCAATTAAAAAAACTTATTTAATGTTGATGGTTTCTCATATAGCTCATCCAAAATACTAATTAAATCATTAGTTGTTTTATCTCTAGATATGTTAAATGCTAAAGATGGAGATAAGAACAAATAAATCATTCCCAATGCTTTTCTATCTAAAATACCCCAATCTTCATCTAGCATGGTTGAGGGTTTCTTTGCTTTACTATGTATGGTTGGCACAAATATTTCTGGTATAGAAAGTCCTCCATCTATATTTTCAACAATGTATAATTATGACCATTAAAGCTTTCTACTTTTACTTCTTCAGTCCCCATTACCCACTCAAACTCGAATCTCTCCTACTAAACACAACCATATTTGATACCAATTTTTAATTATAAAATAAAAAATTAATGAAATTTAAAAAAAATTAAATAGAGATTCAAAATACAAGAATAAGACAACACAAATTTATAGTGGTTCACCATAAAATTACTACATCCGCTCTCACGTAGGGAAGTCTCTTATTGTCATCCATTTTTTGATACATACAATGTAGCATCAATATTCTTTTAGAAACCTATATTATTTAGAATATGAACAACCAAAAGATTTGGTGGGAAATCTTGAATATTGGGTTTCAAATTTTTTACACATATAAGGATCAAGCCAATAAAAGATTAAAAATAATAGAAGAAGCAACAAATGAACTACCACAAAATCAAGTATGGTCCAAACAAAAGATGAGTCATTTGATGTGATAGTGACCCCACAAACCAAGGGAAACCACCATAAAAAAAACATAGGCTCACCAATCAACCATGATACTACTAATCAACCCGATCTATCAATGTGAAGACAAATTGTGGGCCTCTACAAAAAATTCCAAAAGCACCTATGATAAATGTTGCAGATTGGTGATCTCCCATGGCATGTGCAAAGCCAATCAAGTCACATCAAATGTGGCTCACCAACTCAATCAAAACCATCAATCGTGAGGACAAATAGTAAGCTTTAATATGCCACTAGCAATAATAAAAAAATCACACAGGTCATAAATGCCAACCACAAATGAAATTTTCCATTCTACAAAATATGGAAATTGATATAACCAAGAATGACACCAAATGAAATGATGTCTTTATCATAGAATCACAATTCCCTAGACCTCAATGTCAGTTGATGAAAAATTTAGATGTGGAAGGAGTTGTTGTGAGATGGCTCTGATATCATGTTGGAGTGTTGACTCTAACATCAAGAACACAAGTAGCTATAAATTTTCACAAGAGAGAATATAATATTTCATCGAAATGTGAATGGAATTCAGATAATAATAATGTACAATATGCTCTACTTATATAGGCAAGACAAAGAAAAGGAGCACCAATAGATTGTGAGGGTAGGTAAGGAGTAAATAACATCCAACTACTAAATGACAAATACAGATACATACTTAGGAAATATTAATTTATGACAAATAATAGCTAAATGAAATTTAAACATAGACTAAATATTAATCTACTTGAACACCAACAAATGAAAGACATCAATTTTTCTAATCTTTTAATAATTATTTATTAAAAAACTATCCATAATAATATTTCCTAAAAATAGTCATTGTTAACATTAAAAAAAATTAAATAAAAGTCCAAAAATTAATTTTATTGAAAAATATTTAGATACAAAACCTTTTCCTTTCAACTTTATTTCACTTTTAAACAACATTCCACATTTAAAAAGAAAGAATCCATTGAAAACACTCACCATTCAAACCTAATATAAACTCATAGCAATAAAATTTGTCCCTGAATAGATGATTTTTCAATAAATATTAAGAATTAAATGAGACCTCAATGTAAAACTATTCTATATACTTCCAATTAGCATGGATTGACCAGTGTCTCTGTGTCTCTTCGTCAATAGTTACTATGCCCGTTTGTACCATCTTTTTGGTGATTCTGTGACTTTTTCAGCTGTTGGTGGGTAACATTCAAAGGACTCGTTGAAGAGAACGCACATACTGACGTGGAGAAGTAGCAGAAACCACACATAGGAGGAGTGGGTGAAGATGAGCCCACATACTGACGTGGAGAAGTAGCAGAAACCACACATAGGAGGAGTGGGTGAAGATGAGCCCAATTAGTCTTCTATTTTTAGTCTCGTTGTTGAGATTTATCGAAGTATTGTTTAAGGTAGAGTGACATTTGGAGATTATGAGTCTCAAACATCTATTCAGAATGGCTAATTTTTCAAGTGAACAAAATAGTTCAGAAATTTGAGAGGAGAGGTGTTTCCAATGGTGCTTATTTCTGAACCAAATTGACATGTGGATGTTTCCAATGGTGCTTATTTCTGCACGAAATTGCTTTTCTGCTAGTTGTCCAGAACACTCTAATTTTTTCACCGCCACAAGGGTATTGTCCGGAAGAGTTCCCTTGAAGACAGAGCCAAATGCTCCCTTTCCCAACTTATGGGCGAACTTGTTGGTCGCAATTTTGAGCTCTTTGTAGGTGAATGTTCTGAGCGATGTTGATGCGTCGTCCATCACAAATTTCTCAAGAAGTCTTCTGTGCCTGCGCTGAAGAAGCCATGCACCGATAAACAGAGCACCCAAAACGACAATTCCAGAAGGAATTGAAATGAAGAGTGCAACTGCTCTTCTGCTGTTGCTTCTTCCTACGCGGGCTGACAACTATGACACATCAGAAGAAGCCAATCGAATGAAGAAGGGCTGGCCTTCAGAATGAATGCTTAACAGATCACCAAACCACAATTTACAATTTGAATCAGTGAATGCAAAGGCCGTGCAGGAGCAATTGTTGAGACAAGCAGTTTTGCATGCTTGTACAGTCGACTCTTGGGTGTATTGAACGGCTTTTTCATCAGAGAATGACTTATCACTGACTTGGAGGAAACCATCTTTACTGCCACTGCCATTGATGGAGGAGCAGTTTAATGGAGTACGCCGAACACAACCGCTTGACCACCACTCCTCAGAACTCCAGGAAGTAGTGTTTCTTGGCTTGAAGCCTTCCATACAGCTGCATGACTGGACGTTTTGTTGGGTGAGGCAGACTCCATAAGCCCCACATATACCATACACTCCACAGCTTGATTGGGGCTGATTCCAAACCACATACCATGTACCAGCCGTTATTAAGCCAATGGTAGATTGATAGCTCACCTTTCCAGTTGATTTTCACCATCTGAGTACCAGCCTCGGGTGCAGTGTTATATGTGTAGTACATTCTTGTGGGAGAGAAGACTACAAATTCCTCCTTCAAAATGGTATAAGCTGGACACCCTGGTAAAGTGGAGAAGTAGCTACCAGTCCATTCTCTTGTACTGTAATATGAAACACCATTTTTATACTGCAGGAAATAGTTTTTCTTTCCTGGGGAGGGATTCATTTGGGCAGAGAAGGGCCCAGGCGCTGGATCCACCGAACTCTTCCAAGATTTTAGTTTCAAGCCCTTCCAAAACTTTATGGTAGGCAAAAATGTATCAGTGGGATTCACAAAACTCTCCCACACAATCTCAGAAGTGTTTTGGACGCCAAATAAAACAAAATTACCAGTGTTCAGCATGAAAGCAGTGGATGACTTCGTTGGCTGAGTATCATTACTTGACCAAATGATTCTTCCTTGCAAATCAGAGACAGTGAGATAACTAGCTGCAGAGAGAGTGAAAACGCCGGGCATGTCTTTGATGGGAGTTTCTCTGTTAGCCACCCAAACAATGGTCTGCTCAGGGATGTGAGCATACCAGATGCCAACATGCCAGTTGTTGGTTCCATTGGGATTAAAAAATCCCAATTCAAAAGTGCCATTCTTTGAAATGATGGTCTGCTTTCCCCTCACAAAAGCCCCCAAAGATAGGGTGTCTCCACCATCGGCAAATAAATCACAACTGTGCAGGGGAATAAGAACAACAAGAGCTAATATGAAACGTTTCAAACAGTTGAATGCTGAACGATCCATTTTCTTTCAGCTATTATTCGTTTCTCTTACTTACAGATGTTGAGTGATGGAAGAAATATCTATCTATGGGCAACAAGTAGATTTTATTGAGATAATCAATACACCAGGTATTTACGAACCACTTTTGTCTACTTTGAAAAACTACTTATTTTCTACCGGCAAACTGTCCAATGCCAATTACGCCAATTAACTTATTTTCTAACATTAAAGAAGCGACAGAATGATGACAAGATCCAAGGCATTAAAGATCATCAAATATCTTCCGTCACGGCATTTTAATTGGAAGTACCGTATTACTGACTCACAATTACTTGACTTGAAGTTGAACATGAATGCAGTGTAGAAATTGAGTCGACTCTTTAACTTAGTCAAGTTGATTCTGGACTTACAAACAATTTTAATCCATTCCATCTACCTTCACGCCTTAAAAAGACGACGACCCCTATCTAAACGTCAAGATGTAAATTTGATTTTGTCATTATTTGGATAGAGGCTATTCTTAAGTTTATTCTATATAAAATACGATAAGATGTATCAAGAAATTGAATTTTTTTAATTTAATAATTTATATAAAGTTTTTGATAAAATTAAATATCTTGATGTATCTCGACATAAAGTGTTCCATTCATTCTCATGAGAGATGGGTTTGTGTTGAACCACTACTCATGAATCATGGGTCAAAGAGTTTGACTCAAAAAACTACACAGCTGAATCTTGATAGCAATATCACAATTTGACTTGCTGTGGGAAATATCTCCTACTTATCAATATTTTATATAGATTAAATTTGAGATATATATGCTAATAGTAGTCATAGTTCAGATGTAAAACGTCAAATAGATTAGGGATAGAGTTAGGGTCAAATTTAGAATTATAATTATGGTTAGGATTAGGGATAGAGATAGAGTAAGGTTAGGGTTGGGAATAAGATTAGGGCTAAGGTTGTAATTAGTGTGAGGGTTAGGATTGGATTTATAGTTGGGGATAGGGTTAGGCTTAGGCATAGAAATGTAAGTCTAGGGTTAAGGTTGGATTAAGGCTAGTAGAGGGTCATGATTATGATTTGGCTTAGTATTAATGTTAGTGTTAGGGTTTTTGGTATGGTTAGAGTTGCAGTTGGGGTTAGGACTAGGGTTGGGGTTGAGGTTTACGTTAGTTTTGAAGACAAAATTAGTATAAGGGTTATGGTTGAGGTTGGGGATACGGTTAGGATTAAGGTTAGAATTAGATATAATCTATTAGGATTAGGCTATAATTAGAATTAGGGTTAGGTTTATGTTTAGGATTAGAGATATAAATAGGGTTTGGATTAGGGTTAGTGTTAGGGTTAGAACCTGAGTAATATTGGGATTATACTAAGGGTTGGGATTAAGATTAGGATTAGGTTAGGGCTAAGGTTAGTGTTAGGATAGGGATTTGGATTATGGTTAGGGTTCTTTTTAGGGTTAGGATTTAGGCTTAGGGTTAGGATTACAATTTACATCATGTTGTTCAGGTTAGAGTTATGGTTAGGATTAGGATTTGAGGTATCTTTGGGATGAGGGTTAGAATCATGGTTAGTGGTATGGTTTATGTTAGAAGTATAATTAGGGTTAGGGTTTGAATTATAATTAGGGCTCAGGTTAGGATTAGGATTATGTTAGGATCAGGATTTTCAACTTGTTTCACATGAAACATGGAGTTTTTCATCTTGCGCAGTTCCCTATGATGAAATAGGATCTTGCTAAGTTAGGATTATGTTCTTGGATCATGTGTGGACCTAAATAGAACTTAGCATCAATTTTTGTTCATTCTTTCTTTAGTTTTTGTTTACTCTTCCCGCTTGGACCTATAATGTAATTAAATGTTTGACTGGTCGACTTGTGCCTTAGCTGGCTATATAAGAAGCTTAGGTTATTTAGTAGGTGCCTAACGTAGGGGTAGGGTAGTTTCAAGAATATTTGACTCAAATTGAACCAACAAACAAGCCCTTCTTAGAGTTACACATAGAAGCAATATATAATTCACATGAACAATGAAAACACAATGTATATGAGGCAAGGAAACTAGAAACCAAATTGGTGCGATTAAAATAAATCCGGCAACATGCTCGACTATGAGGCCTTCTGGGTTTCGACCTTATACAAAGAGAATTATGAATTCAAAGTCTAACCTCTCATATTATCTTCTTTTCTACTTCACTATTCTTCTACTATCACCATTTTCCACGAGCTAAACAACCTAAGCTTCTTATATAGCCAGCTAAGCCACAAGTCGGCCAGTCGGGCATTTAATTACATTATAGGTCCAACCAGGAAGAGTAAACCAAAACTAAAGAAAGAATGAACAAAACTCGATGTTAAGTTACATTTAGGTCCACATGACCCAAGAACATAATCCTAACTTAGGAAGATCCCATTTCATCATACAAAACCATGCAAGATAAAAAAACTCTACGTTTCATGTGAAACTAGCTGAAAATCGATACCCAAGGAAAACGGTGATAGCTACCAACTCCTGATGAATTAGGATTTGCGGTCTTAGGTGAAGATATTATTTTAGGTCCTCTTTAAGACCCCAAGATCGCAAAGGCTGATTCATTAAGGATCAATGGCTACACAACGCACAATGAGCATGTAGAAAGTAGGAAAATATGACTCCAACAGCAAGGAAAAACAACAGCTATAAAATAGGATGAAATCAAGTGGAGATGTCTCAACATGGGTTTTTGTTCTTGAATGCTTCTTTAGAGGTGGATCTCCTTTATATTGAGGTGGAAAGGAGTGTGGAAGTGCTGTTAGAAAAATTGAGAGGGGGGTGAATCAGTTAAACACTATCCCAAATCAAAATGTACAATCCAAAACAAAATCTTCAATCCCTGCTGCTCAGTAAATAGAAATACTTTCACTGTTTGTGCTTTTACCGATTGTCAATTCTCAACTTATAGTACTTACTGATCAAATCTAACATGTAATATGCAAAGTATGATAACAAACAAATATCACAATAAACACATAACACAAGAGATTTAACGTGGAAACCCTGTGAAGGGAAAAACCACCTAGAACCGGCAACCCAAAAATATTCACTCTTCTCAAGTGAGGTCAGTGAGGACCCAACCCTATTAAAGGTTACAAACACACTGTTAGGTGTGACCTTGTTAGAGGATTTTAGACTAGAAGTTATCGTCCAACCACCAGTCAATTTGGGGTTGACACGATAACAATGTTCACTCTAATGAATGATACATCAAAAGACTTTGTAAGTCCACTCGGTTAAGAGGTTTGACTATGTACAATGGTTAAATATGTAACAGTAGTTGATCTACCTTAATACAACTTCAATTGCAGATTACAGATCAATATTTTTGCTCATACAAATCCTCTTGATCAATATATCACTTGAGATTCAATACTATGTTTACTTACTATCCGTCGGTAATTTCTTTTTATAGCTCAGTAACTGTTCTGCAGCTCGGTTCTCAATAACCAATATGATCAGAATGCATGAAACCTTCTTCACGCGATAATTCTACAGCTTCTTCTTCTTCCAGAATTTTTCATAATGAAACTCTAGTCTCTTATATAGACATGTAAAACATTTTCTTTTCCTGCATCAGATTTTGCCACTTAATCATCTCCATTGATTTTGCCACTTTAGGCTTCCTCGACTCATGTGTCAATAATTCATTTCAATCTGCTTCATCAGATCCTTTTAATTTATGTTAGCTGTTGATCTTCATACCAAACCTTATTTGTTACCTCGATATCTTACACTTTCCAGCTCATCACTTTGTCGGCTAAAGTGATCATTTAATTCCATTCTATCTTTGTTGGTTAACAAAGAAATGCGTCGGTGAACACATGCTCAGTTAATACTATGCTCGGTATACACTACACTTCATTGGTGTATACTGAAATGCTTTAGTTTACCGACAACACTGCTTTGTAGCTTTCAGCTCTATTCTTCATTATAGATGAATACAACATAATGAAGTCGATTCCATGAAGTCATAGACTCATCAAGAAGTTACTCAATGTATTCTTTATCCTCATATGAAGTGTACATCTTCCTCATGTAGATTTCTATGTTCTTCATCTCATCCACCTTTCTTCAAATGTGTCAGTATAGTAACTTACAAGATAAGTACTGTCAAGCTAGTTGACATCAATGAAAACATAAAACTGATTTAATTATCTTGCATTATCTAAACATCAATTCCTTAGTAATCACGAATTACCGATTCTTCATTCAAGTTCCAAATCAGTTGTAGTTCATCAATCTCTCCCTTTGGCATTGATGGCAACTTAAGTAATATGAAATATACCATACACATACCAAACATGTATTCTACAACTCTGTAAACAAATGATGTAATTCGAATAGACTTAATATGTTTAATTACTACATTACTCAAAATTTGTAAAACTATAATGCTTGTCATCAGATGTACTCTTTTCAGTTCTCCTGTTCCTGCTTCTGTTCTTAGTAACTGATCTTCAATGTTTTGTTCCATTCAGATTGTCTCTCCCTCAGATAGTTCTCATCGGTGTTGTTTCTCTCCCTTTAGTTATTTCTCCTTTTCATATTATTTATCTCTCCCTTTGACAACAATGCCAAAGAAACAAATAAACAAATAGCTCTGTTGGTAGCCAAGTAACTCTCTATTGTCCATCAACTTCTCTGTATCTCTGAATACTAGATTTAGCTCAATCTGTTCTAATTCTCAAACTTAATCACAACCTTGAACATGATTCAAAGTGTGAACTATGCTGCATCAACATAAATGATCTTCTGATATGAATAGGTTGATGCAACATCCTGATCACCTTAGTGACTGATAGACAGGGGACAGACCCCAAGTCTAGTCCTCAAGTATTCAAATGTGTCCTTCGGTAGGGGCTTTGTAAAAATATTTGCAAGTTGTTCCTTAGATGTAACAAATTCTAACTTCACTTGCTTCTCCTGCACTTGTTCTCTTAAGTAATGATACTTATTAGATATATGCTTTATCTTTGAGTGCATCACAGGATTCTTTGAAATATCAATAGCACTGGTGTTGTCACAATATATAATCACTGGGTCAGTGATTACCTCATTCATTCCTTCCAACACTTGCTTGATGTACGCAATGTTTGACCAATTTGTAGTAGCAGCAACATACTCTACTTCTGCAGTTGATTGAGAAATGCAGGCTTTCTTTTTACTTGTCCAAGCTACAAGTCTTTCACCAAAGAAAAATGCTCCTCTAGTGGTGCTTTTTCTCTCATCTACATTTCTAGCCCAATCAGCATCGGTGTAAACTTTCAGTTCAAACTTTCCTTCCTTAGGATACCAAATGCCATAATCTTCTGTCTTTTTCAGATATCTCAAAATTATTTTATTAGCTATCATGTGTGACTCTCTAGGGTTAGCAGAAAACCTAGCAACAATCCCCACAGCATGTGCTATGTCTGGTCTACTGTGAACTACATACATAAGTTTACCAATCATGGATCGGTAAAGTGTCTGGTTTACCTCAGTAGTTTCATCCTCCTTTGTAAGTTTGCATCTAGTAGCCATCAGTGTTCCCACAGGTTTAGCATCTCCCATGCCAAATGTCTTCAATACTTCTTTTATGTACTTAGATTGTGTGATGAATATCCCATCACTTTGCTGAATCACTTGTAATCCTAGAAAGAATTTAATCTCTCTGAACATAGACATTTCAAATTCTTTTTGCATTTTATCAGCAAAGGCTTTGCATACATGATCTTGTCCTCCAAAAATAATATCATCCACAAATATTTCAGCAATAAGAATAGAGTCATCAGTATTACCTTTCATATACAGATTGTTGTTTTCACTTGTTCTAACAAATCCAATACTTAGCAAGTAAGTATGCAGTCTCTCATACCATGCTCTTGATGCTTGTTTCAATTTATATAAAGCTTTGTGTAATCTACATACCATGTCACTATTGTCTGGATCAACAAATCCTTCCGGTTGTTCTATGTAGACTTCTTCTTCAAGTATACCATTCAAAAATGCAGACTTCACATCCATTTGATAAACTTTGAATTTCTTGTGTGCAACATATGCAAGTAACATTCTGACTCCTAATCTAGCAACAGGTGCAAATTTTTCACCATAGTCAATGCCTTCTTCCTGTGCATATCCCTTGCATACCAATCTAGCTTTATTTCTTGTAACTTCTCCATTCTCATTCAACTTATTTCCAAATATCCATTTAGTACCGATAACATTTTTATCCTTTGGTCGGGATACTAAACTCCAATTTTTGTTCTTCTCTATCTGCTCTATTTCCTCAGTCATTGCATTGATCCATTCATCATTCTCTAATGCAACTCTCACATTTTTCGGTTCAAGTTCACAAACTAAGCATGTACCTTGTCTTGTTTTGCTTCTAGTTTGCATTATAGCTTGTCTGTCTCCAATAATTTGTGTCTCTGGATGGTGTCTTTTGACAAATCTAGCTAGTATCCTATCTCTTCTTTCTTGTTCATCCTGTTCAGGTTCATCAACTTGCTTGACAGCTTCATTTTGTTCGTCGATTTCCTCTTCCTGTTGTTCAACATTGTTTGCCTGCGGACCGGTTATCATAGGTTACGGTTTCGGTTGATAATCAGGAAGTTCAATATAAGTGAATCTACTATAGTCTTTCGGTTCCTTTCTACTATCCTCTATGTTCTTGTCATCAAACTCATCAACATGAACATTAGTACTTTCAATAATCTTATTTGTAACCTTATTCAGACATTTTTATGCTTTGCTCTTCGTAGGATATCCTAAAAATATTCCTTCATCTCCTTTAGAATCAAATTTACCATTTCTTTCATCTTTCAAGATAAAGCATTTGCTTCCAAAAATTTTGAAATAACTTATAGTAGGTTTGTGTCCAAACCATAGCTCATAAGGTGTTCGGTTGGTGTCCTTCTTCAGTTGTACTTGGTTAAGAACATACAAAGCTGTACTGACAACTTCTCTCCAATATGTCTGAGAAAAATTCTTTTGTATCGTCAATGTTCTAGCACAATCAACTATTGCTTTATTCCTTCTTTGAGCAATGCCATTTTGCTGAGATGTCCTCAGTGCAAAAACCTATCTTTTAATTCCATGCTCATTACATAAATTAGTAAATTCATCAGAGATAAATTCACCTCCTCTATCAGATCTTAAGCATTTAATTTCTTTTCCAGTCTCTTTCTCTACCTTAGCCTTATACCATTTAAATATTTTGAAAGCTTCTAATTTCTCCTTCAAAAACATATCAGTCATCAGTCTAGTATAGTCATCAACAAAAAGAATAAAGTATCTATCACCATAATAACTCTGAGTTCTCATAGGACCACACAGGTCAGTATGAACCAACTCAAGTATCTTCTTTGTTGAATAGTCTTTTCTTTTGAAACTAGACTTAGTAATTTTACCTTTCTGACATTCATGGTACATAGCATGATCTGGTTTTGACAAGTTAGGCAATCCTCTAACTCTTCTCTTTTTACTAATCTTGATCATGTTATCAAAATTTACATGACATAATCTTTTGTGCCACAACCATGATCTTCATCTTTCATTAATAAACAAGAAGACTAATCCATATATAGATAAAATAGATTACCTCTGGATTGTGTACCAGTTTCGACAAGTCTTCCTCCATCTTCATAGATTTTTACCTTTTTTCTCTCAAAAGCAAGTCAGTGGCCTGATTTGTTCAACTGTGCCACACTTAACAAGTTATAGTTCAGTCCATCTACCCAATATGCATTTTCACATCTTAGTCTATCATTAATCATCAGTGAAACTTTACCTCTTACCATATAGGGTACATCATTTCCCATTCACACAGATCCTCCATTATATTCAACAAGTTGATCAAATTTCTCTACATCACCAGTCATATGATTTGTGCAGCCACTGTCTATGATCCATGTATCATTTCTATCTATTCTAGAGATCAGTGTTGTTTCTTCATGTTTCTCTTCTTCTTCTCAATCATCTTTCATAGAAACAAATACTACCTCTACATCATCATTAGTGTCAGATTCAGATTCAATATCTTTGGCAATGTAACATACCTTCTTTCCTTTGTCATAGCTGTCTCAATCATCTCTTTTGTTGTATTGGTAGCCTTTGTCGACTCTTCTTCTATAGCTTCATTCCGATCGGTCTTTGGATCTATCATCATCTTTCTTCTGTGGACATCTAGGAGCAATGTGACCAACTTCTTTACAATTAAAACATGCCAAAGGTAACTTACCTCTATATCTTCCCTTTCCTTTGGGCAATCTTCTAGCCATAAGAGCTTCAAGCTCATCAAGTTCATCATCAGTATTGCTATCACTATCATCATTCTTAATATTCTTGCTAGACTTACTAATCTTCAAAGAAGACATGAAAGTGGACTAAATAGATGGAACAATACTATTATCAAAGTTATTTAATTCAAAGATAGTAAGCTTATCGATCAGTGTGTCAAGGGTAAGATTAGAAACGACCCTTGTTTCATGAATTACAGAGATCTCAATCGCATAAACTGGCAACAAAGTTCTGAGAATCTTGCTTATAATTGTTTTTTCATCAATCACTCCATCAGATGCTCTAATAGCATGTACTACTTATTTTAGTCTATTTGAATATTGTACTATGTTCTCACCTTCCTTCATTCTCATATCATCAAAATGACCTCTTAGACTTTCTACTCTGGCTCTCTTAACATTCAAGTCTCCACTGTATATCAAGTTTAACTTATCCCACATCTATTTGGTAGTAGTGCATCCCTTAACATCTTCAAACTCAGCATTGGTACAAGGATCAGCAAGTTCCATCAAAGTGATATTGTGTTCATGCTTATCTCTCAGTTGATCAAGGGTTAAGGGACCAGTGGGTGGTTGTATATAGCCATTCTTCATCAGGTCTACAGCTGAGTTTCCAATTCCAAAAATGTGCAACAACATTCTGCTTTACCATACTGTGAAGTTCTCTTTGTTCAATCTAGGCACTTCCCTCTTATACATCTTGAGATCTTTGTCCTGAAGTCCTTAAAACTCTGTTCTAAGCAACCAAGGCTCTGATACCAATAGTTGGATAACTAAGAGGGGGGTGAATCAGTTAAACACTATCCCAGATCAAAATGTATAATCCAAAACAAAATCTTCAATTCTTGCTGCTCGGTAAGCAAGAAATTGGGTCCCACTTTTGGCCAAAAAGTGGAAGTGTTTTCTCTATTTTTCAAAATTTCTGTGAATTGATGTCCAAATTTGAAGCACTTAAAGATTGAATCTTGAAAAACTTTAGTAATATAAAATTTAGTGCTCGGAATCTAGTTTTCAAAGATGTAATTTATTTCAATACCCATATGGTATAAATTGAATTTTAGTATGTATGTCTAAAAACCACTTTTTCAAAATGCCTGTTTCAGGACCATACCTCACATGTGTACGAACACCCTTTTTTGAAGTAAATGAATGTATTTTTGGGAATCCTTTTGGGAAAAGGTACCTAAAACACTAAATATTGATGAGAATATTTTATCTTATTTTTTTACTGAATATTTTTTTTTAAATTAATTTTTAATTGACTATAAAGTACATTTTTGAAACCTCTAGTGTACGGACACCATAATTTGATGATAACTTCACTTTTTTTCAATTTTTCTTTTTTAAATTAAAAATAATTATATGTAGTTTGATTACATATAATTCATTTTTCAAAAAAAAAAAAATTTACAAAGTTATTAAAGTTTTAGTTAACCTTGGTATTTCAAGTTTAGGTACCATGTTGGCTTAATAAATATTGTATAAATATTAAAATTCATCATATCACTATAAAATTTATATTATTATAATCTGCACAATAAGAGCTAAAATGGGTTTTCATTTTATCAAAAAATTCATTCGAGAAGTTGTCCTAAAAATTATGACAAGGAAGAAATTTTACTCTGTAATGCCTTAACCAAATTTTTGGAGGTCAAGGCATAGGCTTGGTTCTACCATGCCTAAACCAAACCGAATTTGAAATGAAATTCGAGGTAGATGTGTGCTTCCCACTCATGTCTTAAGAAACAGGCGCCCATTTTTTGAATTCAAAAAATAGGCACCCATTTTTTTAAAAAAAATTCAAAGTCTTAAAATGCATTTTTAAATCTAAAAAAAAATTTTAAAAATTTAGAAACGGGCACCCGTTTTTTGAATTCAAAAACGGGCACCCGTTATGAATTCAAAAATGGGTACCCATTTTTTTAATTTAGGATCGAGTGCCCGAACCTAAAACAAGTGCTCATTTTTTGAAAATGGGCACCCGTTTCGAGCGACATCTCTCATTTCTAAAGCACTTCTGTGGAATTATCCCCCAACTCCAAACTCTTACCCACATAACACAAGAGATTTAACATGGAAACCCTGTGAAGGGAAAAACCACCTAGGACCGACAACCCAAAAATATTCACTCTTCTGAAGTGAGGTCGGTGAAGACCCAACCCTGTTAAAGGTTACAAACACATTGTTAGGTGTGACCTTGTTAGAGGATTTTAGACTAGAAGTTATCGTGCAACCAGCAGTCACTCTGGGGTTGACAGGATAACAATGTTCACTCTAATGAATGATACATCAAAAGACTTTGTAAGTCCACTCGGTTAAGAGATTTGACTGTGTACAATGGTTAAATATGTAACAGTAGTTGATCTACCATAATACAACTTCAATTGCAGATTACAGATCAATATTTTTGCTCATACAAATCCTCCTGATCAATATATCACTTGAGATTCAATACTGTGTTTACCTACTGTCTGTCGGTAATTTTTCTTTATAGCTCGGTAACTGTTCTGCAGCTCGGTTCTCAATAACTAGTATGATCAGAATGCATGAAACCTTCTTCACGCGATAATTCTGCAACTTCTTCTTCTGGCATTTTTCATAATGAAACTCCAATCTCTTATATAGACATGTAAAACATTTTCTTTTCCTCCATCAAATTTTTCCACTTAATCATCTCCATTGATTTTACTGCTTTAGGCTTCCTCGGCTGATGTGTAAATAACTCATTTCAATCTGCTCTGTCAGATCCTTTTGATTTATGTTAGCCGTCGATCTTCATAACAAACCTTATCTATTACCTTGATTTCATACACTTTCCAGCTCATCACTTTATCGGCTAAACTAATCATTTAATTCCATTCTGTCTTCATCAGTTAACAAAGAAATGCATCGGTGAACACACGCCGGGTTAATACTATGCTTGGTATACACTACACTTTGTCAGTGTATACTGAAATGCTTTAGTTTACCGAGAACACTGCTTTGTAGCTTTCAGCTCTATTCTTCATTATAGATGAATACAACATAATGAAGTTGATTCCATGAAGTCATAGACTCATCAAGAAGTTACTCAATGTATTCTTTATCCTCATCTGACATGTACATCTTCCTCATGTAGATTTCTTTGTTCTTCATCTCATCCACCTTTCTTCAGATGTGTCGGTATAGTAACTTACAAGATAAGTACTATCAAGCTACTTGACATCAATGACAACATAAAACTGATTTAATTATCTTGCATTATCTAAACATCAATTCCTTAGTAATCACGAATTACTGATTCTTCATTCAGGTTCCAAATCAATTGTAGTTCATCAAGTGCAACTTGAGACTCTTTTTTGGGATTCCATTTCTTGAATGGCTATGGGTTCCATTTTAAAACCCTTCTTGAAGGTCTTGGGTGCCTTGTTAAATCTGAAAGATTGGGTTGAGGGAGCCTATAAAATCCTTGGTTGGTGGTTTGGGGAGCCCTTCAAAACCAAAAATTCTTAGCGGATGCTTCACTGTTCTATCTTTTGATAATTATCCCTTCAATATATGTCTGTGTCTTTGTGTATACATGCATAAAGATAATTAGTCACCATTACCAGTTTAGGCTCATTTTGTGTTTACAATACACACACACACACACACACACACACACACACAGTGTGTTAGATGTACAACAAGAGAGAGGAAGTTTTCTTTTCAGTTATTTTTGCCAAACTATTTTAGGCCACATTTATGTGTGTGTTAATTATTTTAGTATTGTTAATTTGATTAAATATGAACCTTTGGAAAATGTTTTATATATCATGTGTTTTCAATTAGATGAATATGGTTATTCTCTTGTCAATTTAAATATTTATGATGATGTACATGATATGTTATTTCATGATGGTAATTTATATGTTAAGATGTTATTTACATTCATGGTTTTACTAACCCCATGCTTGTATGTGTATGGTTGGTGTGTGTGTTTTATATTTCTGTTTGATGTGATTGATGTGGTTGAGGGACAAAGTCATAGGTGCTTGCGAGATCCACATGATTGGTTGATCCCTGCCATTGTCTATTATATATTATACATATATGTACATTCTTATCTTTTATGTCAGATTTCAAGTTCTGAGCATTGACTTCCTTGAATTGTTAGGATGAGCATGCCCTATTGCAATATCTAATATGGTAAGAGAGGGGAGATACAATAATGTCCCAATCCCAATGCAGGCCATTATTGTCCTAAATTAAGAGACAAGTTTCTGATTGAGTTTTCTATATGAATTCATCAAGGTGACATGAATTCGTGAACCCTCCCTTGGTGTTTGCTTGTTATGGAGTTAGTTGATTTTCAGGTTTTGGGAGTCAATTGGTTTTTCTTATGCGAATTATTTGATTTAAATAATTGAATTAGGAGTAATTATGGGATTTGAATAGTTATATTTTATGAATGTGGAAATATTAGATATAGAGAATATTTAATTTTTAAGATTGATTAAATACCTTTGTTAAATTAAAAATTGAATTAAAAGTTTAAATTTGGAATAAAAGGGGTTTAATTAATTATTAAATCCAATAATGAAATTTAAGGCATAGTTGATATATTTAATATCTAATTTATCAGTTTGCATAGTTAATTATGTGCTAAAGTATTTTTTAATTAATTAAATAATTAAAATGCAATTTAAGTTGCACATTCAGTTTAGTGAAAATTAAATTAGAATTTAAAGTTAAAGCTGAGTTAGGAATTTAAATTGAAAAATGTGCATTCTTTTATTATGGTAATTAAAATTAATCATGCATCATAATTGATAAAAAAATAATTGAGAGTTGAGTTCTATTTTATGATTTAGAGTTGCATGTTGAGTTCTTTTTCCCGATTGGAGTTGCATGTAGGGTTTTGTTTGGGGAATTTTCATTATTAGGGATTCTTTTAGTCATTCTACACACATAGGTTTCTGAGGAGGCTAGTTTTGGAGGAAAATTGTGTAGATTGTTTGAAGGATTATTTTTTAAAATCTTAGGAGTATTTTAGATTCGTAGAGTCTTCAATTTTGTCTTGATTGTTTCAGATTTTTCTCGTGGATTTTAGGTAGGGTTTGAAGAACCCATGTTAATCTCATTTTGAAAAGAATGTCTGTATTGCGTTTGCAATGCTTGTTGAATATTTTCTTCTGTTGTTATTTAATTTTTTTAGTTGAATTGGGTATTAAAATCTTGTGTGGGAATTTTGAGAGAAAACCCAAACCCAAAATATTTTATGATTAAAAATTTAGGAAATTATGCATGTTGAAACCCTAGGTTGTTCGCAGTAATTTTTCCATGTACTAGTAGGGTGAACCCACAATAGTGGGTTACACATTTTTTCTTGAACGGACACTAAACTCTACATTTTGAAAAAAAAAAAAGATTGAGATGCATATTGTCGTTAAATTGTTTGAAATCAGAAGATGAAGTAAAATATAGTGTTTTATGATTTTTCGTGTAGATTCTAAATGTATTTTTTATTTTTATTTTTGAAGTGATTTGAATGGTTTTTTCTTTCTCCCACGAAAACTAGTATGTTGGTAAAAATTTCATTTTTAAAGAGTTACTTGGTTTTCATAGAGCATAATTTTTTTTCTAAAATAGATATCAATGTGCTTCTTTTGAATTTAGTTTTTTATAAAATTATCACAATTATTTCATATTCTATTGACATTTGAAGTTGAGTAAACCGTCATTTTGACATACCTTGACTGCATAGCTTATAACTTGTCATGTATTTTTCCAATTTAATTTTTATTTTTTTTGATAGAAAGAGAACTTCAATACCTAGGGCATAGATATTTTTTCAATTTTTTTTCTCTCATTTACTATTCTTCCATAAGCGTCAAACATAAAGGTAGACATACGGTGAAATATCTATGTTTAGTAAAACTAAAAATACAAAGTCATAATAAACTTAATATATATTAACATTATATAATCATTGGAGAGATTTTTCTTAGTAGTACCTTACTACATATATAGGTTTGTCAAATGGATTTATTTGATCTTCCAAAAGATAAATTCGAAGTAATTTTTTGTCAGCATTTTAATAGGTGTGAAGGAGACTTCATTGTAGGTATGAATGAGGAATATAGATGTTGTATCAATGTTTTTTTTTTTATCTAAGAGGTTTTGAGCTAACCATTTATAATTAGTTCTTCAAATGGAACCTCTCAAGGTTTAAATCATCATATTTTATTATAAATGTGTTATTTTAGCAAAAATCAGCATGTTTAAAAAAGTGTAACCCACTATTGTTCTCTGGAAATTAATTTAAAATGTTCTCTGCCTGAATTAATTAATTAGATTGGTTTGACCTCTGTATTCATTTGGAAAAAAAGAAATTAAAATTAGTTTCCTGATTTTCTTTTTTGAATTTAGATGATTAAATTGATTGTAATCTTGGTTGCAAAAAAATATATATGTATATGTATATCTTTATTTTTTAGATCTTTTTATAAAAACAAAGTTTTATCTCTGCTCTGCGTCAAACAAAATTTCGATAGAGAAAAAAATTAAAAAATTAAAGATGGTGGGGCAGCCACCCTTGCACCACCTCCCTTCCGACACTGCAAGGCTTGCAAAGGACCACAAGGCCTACAATTACCCGGAAGGCTTGTAGCCTGCCGCAAGGTGGGGAGGGTGGGGCCCCCAAACATGCACTACCTTTTTTTTAATTTGTTTTTTTTTTAATTATTCATTAAAATAAATTTTATTTTTTAGTAGTTGTTAATTAAAATTAAATTTATTTCCTTTTTAAAATTTTATTTTTAAAGTTATTTTTATATTTGCTATAAAGTTTTTAAATTACGATTATTTTTTATAGTAATTATTATTTAAAATGAAATATTAATGATTGATAATTTAATTATTATTTTTGAATACTGGTAAAAATAGGTTTTGGGGGGACCTGAAACCCCTTACAAAGAAGCTACGAAAGATTAAACATTAGACCCACCAAAAAGAGTCAGGGGTGAAAACCCATCAAAAAGATTAATTAATGTTATTATTTAATATTTATTATTATTTATTGATGATTATGTGATCATTTATGTATTTTTTTGTGAGGTTAAATGGTAGATATTCACATGTATATTGGGTTGATATTTTATTTGAAAAAAATAATTTATTTTAAACTTGAAAGCTTCGTTTGTTAGTCGTAAGGGATATTTTAGACATTTGTGTTGGGTTATGTATATCAAACCTAGTGTTGAGATTTTATGAATCATTATGGAATGTATTTTGTGATGTGATTATGGGTTTTATGGGAGTTTTGCAATCCTATTTTAGGAACGCACCAGAGGCTTGGGGTTGTGTGGATGTTTATTTTTACCCCCATCTGTTTTATTATTAGAGTTATGTTTAAGAACACTTTGAGAAGTGTCATTATGATTTATGGATTTTTGAACCTAGGTAGGTTAACTAAGTGTATTGGTGGGAAGTGGCTTGCAATAGGCATCGGGGTCCGCAAGTCATTGCTAGGACAACTTATTGCAAGTGACCTAATAAGTGATAACTAAATGACATTGAGAGTTTAAAATAAATTAATAAGACATTGTGTGCCTCGCCCATGCCTGAGTTACTTGATTGATTTTTTACTAGGATGGGAGTGGGAATATCCTTTCCGCCTATGTGGACTGGATATGGCATAGTTGGTACCTCATCTACATGAGAGGTTACTGATATCGCATAGAGTCACTAAGGCATCGGGGTCTTGAGAGACTACAAGGATAACCTTAGATTTGTCTTGTGCGATGACACTTCCCTTTATGCATCTAAGGTTGCCTACATGTGTTGGTTGCCTATGGTTGAGTATGCTTTACCTTGTTATCTTATTGTACCCTTGAGTTAGAAATCTTTCAGGATCCCTTCCTTAGCTTGTATTGTGTTGATTATTGATGTTTGATATCCAAGTGGGGTTTGTTGTTATCTCCTCAGCATAGTGGGAGTGGACCATTTAGGTTCCACGAGCTCAGGTGGTAGTAATTCTTTTACCATTTGAGATTCTAACATTCGTGCACCAGTGTTGAATGATCCGTGTAATAGTTGTACTTTCTTATTTACCATTGTTGAAGATGTATTCCTATTCTATGTTCTAGTATCATTGTATCAGTTATTCGGGAGATATCATGTTGTATTTTATATTGGGTTATTGTATTACATACCTTGCGACTTGTGCAGTGAATGTGGATTATTATGGATACGTTATGGTATCATTTGTATTTATGACTTCCTTTATATGATGATGTATTTATCATTCATTTGTATATATGAAGTATGTAATTATATCTAATCTAAAATAATTAATTATTATTTACGTAATCTACGTCAAGGAACCCTTGATATTTGTAATCTATGTTTGATTTGTACTTGTATGAGAGTTGTAAATTATATTGTATTTCTTCCTTATTGTAAAACATTGTTTTTGTTGTTTGTAAACACTTTAAAAAAAAAAATTTGTAACTTATTTGCATGTTTAGGTTAATTTCTCCTAGGTTCCCTGGTGGGGCATTACAGATGGAGAGGGAGATTGATATGGACAAGGAGATTGATATGGAGGGAAATAGATAGAGAGATAAATATAAGAGAGTACTAGATTTTGATGTGGCTCCTCTCTGCTTCTAGATTTTGATCTCAGTTGTGATTTATCATGATCTCTTGTACTCTTTCCTCTTTCTCTTAATTCTCCTATTTCATCTGCAATCAAAGCATTACCTATTGTTGGAATCTCACCCTCAATTTTCCTTCTCATTTCCTCGCTTAAAATTACACTAACAACATCATCAAATTTTAGTGTATTAGTACTAGAAACAGAGTTACTAACTATCATATTGATTTTATTCCAAATTTTTGGCAAAGAGGATAAAATTAATAGAGCTGTGTAAATTCTTCATCAAAACTAATTTGAATAGAAGCTAACTGACTAGTAACTGTATTAAGATTATTTAAATGTTCTACTACAAAACTTCCTTCATCCATTTTCATATTAAATAATCACTTAATGAAAAAAAACTTATTTGATGTTGATGGTTTATCATATAGCTCATCCAAAATGCTCATTAAATCATTAGTTATTTTATCTCTAGATATATTAAATGCTAAAGATGGAGATAAGAACAAACGAATCATTCCCAGTGATTTTCTATCTAAAATACCCCAATCTTCATCTAGCATGGTTGAAGGTTTCTTTTCTTTACCATGTATAGGCAGCACAAATCTTTGTGGTATAGAAAATCCTCCATCTAAATTTTCCACAATGTATAATTCTAACCATTAAACCTTTCAACTTTTACTTCTTCAATCCCCTTTACCCACTCAAACATGAATCTCTCCTACTAAATACAACCAGCTTCGATACCTTTTTTTAATTATAAAACAAAAAAATAATGAAATTTAAAAATAAATAAATGGAGATTTAGAGTACAAGACTAAGACATTACAAATTTATAGGGGTTCACCATAAACTTGCTACATCCACTCTAAAATAGGGAAATTTCTTATTATCAACCATTATATGATGCATACAATGTAGCAACAATATTCTTTTAGAAACAAATATTATTCAGAATATGAACAACCAAAATATTTGGAGGGAAACCTTAACTATTGGGTTTCATATTTTTACAGATATAAGGATCAAGCCAAAGAAAGATCAAAAATAATAAAAGAATCCACAAATGAACTACCACCAAATCAAGTATGGTCCAAAAAAAAGATGGGTCATTTGATGTGATAGTGACCCCACAAACCAAGGGAAATCAGAATAAAAAAATACAAGATCACCAATCAACCATGACACTACTGATCAACCCAATATGTCAATGTGAAGACAAATTGTGGGCGTCCACAAACAATTCAAAAAGCACCTATGATAACTGTTGCAGACTAGTGATTTCCCATGGCATGTGTAAAGCTGATCAGGTCACATCAAATGTGGCTCACCATTTCAATCACAAGCATCAATTGTGAGGACAAGTAATAAGCTTTAATATGGCACTAGCAATAATAAAAAAAATTGCACAGGTCATAAATGCCAACCACAAATGAAATTTTCCATTCTACAAAATATGGAAATTGATATAACCAAGAATGAAACCAAATGAAATAATGCCTTTATCACAGAATCACAATTCCCTAGACCTCAATCTTAGTTAATGAAAAATTTATATGTGGAAGGAGTTGTTGTGAGATGGCTCTAATATTATGTTGGAGTATTGACTCTAACGTCCAGAACACAAATAGCTATAAATTTTGACAAGAGAGAATATAATATTTCATTGAAATGTGAATGGAATTGAAATAACAATAATGTACAATAATCTATGCTTATATAGGCAAGACATAGAAAAGGAGCACCAATGGATTGTAAGGGTAGGTAAGGAGTAAATACCATCCAACTACCAAATGAAAAATACACATGCACTAAGGAAATATTAAATTATGACAAGTAATACCTAAATGAAATTTAAAAATAGACTAAATATTAATCTACTTGAACACCAACAAATGAAAGATATCAATTTTTCTAATATTTTAATAATTATGTATTAAAAAATTATCCAAAATAATATTTATTAAAAATAGTCATTGTTAACATTAAAAAAATTAAATAAAAATCTTTAAAAAAATTTCTTGAAAAATATTTAGATATAAAACCTTTTCTTTTCAACTTTATTTCACTTTTATACAAGATTCCATGTTTAAAAAGAAAGAATCCATTGAAAACACTCATCATTCAAACCTAATATAAACTCATAGCAATAAAATTTTTCCCTGAGTAGATGATTTTTCAATAAATATTAAGAATTATATGAGACCTCAATGCGAAGGTTAAAACTATTCTATATAGTCAAGCCTCACCCCGAGTTTTTACAGTACTTCCAATTAAAATGTACTAGCTCTTTCGTATAGCAAAGTCTTTCCCGAATTTTTGTAGTACTTTTAATTAAAATGGATTGACCCTGGTGTATCTATTTTTCTTTTATTTTCATAGTACATCCAATTAGCATGGAATGACCAATGTCTCTATGTCTCTTCCTTTTTAGTTCCTGCCAAGGCAAGAAACTATTGCAGAGGCAACCATCTTTAAATGATGATTAATCTATCTGCAATCAACCAATAACGGATCAGATTTTTGGGTAGTTTTTATATTAATGCTTTGTTAGATCAGAAAAAAGGTGTAAAATTTTTAAGTTCAAAATATTTGACAAATGTTAACCAGTGATTTGATTGGGCAGCACTTGGTGGCAACAAACTGTCAAGGAAAAAGTGCAAATTTCAAAGCATAAGAATGCACATTTCCCAGCATCTCTTGCAGTGTGTTACAGACAGTAAAAGACCACCACATTACGAGGCAACTGTGAAATTGCATAAGCCTTTGCATACAAATTTTAGGATATTATATTTAGGCTATCAAGTTCATCATCGGTGTCGCTATCTCTATCATCATTCTTATTTTTCCTGCTAGACTTACTAATCTTCAAAGAAGACATGAAAGCGGATTCAATAGGAGGAACAACACTATTGTCAAAGTTGTTTAACTCAAAGGTTGTAAGCTTACCGATCAGTGTGTCAAGGGTAAGATTAGATAAGGCCCTTGTTTCATGAATTGCAGAGATCTTGATCACATAAACTAGTAACAAAGTTCTGAGAATCTTGCTTATAACTATTTCATCATCAATGACTCCATCAGATGCTCTAATAGCATGTACTACCTCTTTCAGTCTCTTTGTATATTGCACAATGTTCTCACCTTCTTTCATCTTCATATCATCAAAACAACCTCTTAGACTTTCTGCTCTGGCTCTCTTAACATTCAAATCTCCACTGTATATCAAAATTAGCTTGTCCCACATCTGTTTGGTAGTAGTGCAACCCTTAATGTCTTCAAATTTAGTGTCGGTACATACAGCAGCAATTTCCATCATAGTGATATTGTGTTCATGCTTGTCTCTTAGTTGATCAAGGGTTAAGGGACCTGGTATCGGTTCAATGTAGCCATTCTTCATCAGATCTATAGCTGAGTTCCCAATTCCAGATACGTGCAACAACATTTGGCTTTGCCATACTGCAAAGTTCTCTTTGTTCAATTTTGGTACTTCCCTCTTATACATCTTGAGACCTTTGTGCTAAAGTCCTTAAAACTCTATTCTAAGCAACCACAACTCTGATACCAATTGTTAGAATAACTGAGAGGGAGGTGAATCAGTTATCCAGTGTCTCGATTCAAAATGTATAATTCAAAACAATTTCTTCAATTTATGTTGCTCAGTAAACAATAATTAATTTCACTATCTGTGCTTTTACTGATTATCAGTCTAATACTTCTAACTGTTACCGATCAAATCTAACATGTAATATGAAAAGTATGATAACAAAAAAATATTGCAATCAACATATAACATAAGAGATTTAACATGGAAACCCTGTAAAGGGAAAAACCATCTGTGACCGGCAACCCAAAAATTTTCACTCTTCTGAAGTGAGGTCGGTGAAGACCCAACCCTGTTAAAGGTTACAAACACATTGTCAGGTGTGACCTTGTTAGAGGATTTTAGACTAGAAGTTATCATCCAACCAGCATTCACTATGGTGTTGACAGGATAACAATGTTCATTCTATGAATGATACATCATAAGACTTTCAGAGTCTACTTGATTAAGAGATTTTGACTGTTTACAATGGTCAAATATGCAGCAGTAAATGATTTTCCTTAATACAACTTCAATTGCAGATTACAGACCAATATTTAGCTCATACAAATCCTTCTGATCAATATTGCACTTCAGATTCAATAATGTATCAACTTATTGTCCATCGGTAATTGCTATCTGTAGCTTGGTAACTATTCTGCAGCTCGGTTCTTACTAACCAGTATGATAAGAATGCATGAAAACTTGTTCACATGATAATCCTACAGTATCTTCTTCTTCCAGCATTTTTCATAATGAAACCCTAGTCTCTTATATAGACGATTAAATCATTTTCTTTTTGTCCATCAGATTTTACCGCTTAATCACATTCATTGATTTTGCCGCTTCAAGCTTCCTCGACTGATGTGTCAATAACTCATTTCAATCTGCTCCATTAGATCTTCCTTCAATTATGTTAGCCGTCAATCTTCACAACAAACTTTATTTGTTACCAATGAAATCGAGGTCCTTTACAGCTCATCAATCTTATCATCTAAACTAATCATTTAATTCATTCTATTCTTGTCGGTTAACAAAGAAATGCATCAGTGAACACAAGCTCGGTTAACACTGTGCTCGGTATACACTACACTTCGTTGGTGTATACTGAAATGCTTTCATTTACCGACAACACTACTTTGTGTCTTTCAGCTCTATTCTTCATCATAGATGAATGCAACATAATAAAGTCAATTCCATCAAGTCATAGACTCATCAACAAATTACTCAGTGTATTCCTTATCCTCATCTGACATGTACATCTTCCTTATGTAGATTTATCTGTTCATCTCTTTTCACCTTTCTTCAGATGTGTCAGTATGGTAACTTACAAGATAAGTACTGTTAAGCTAGTTGACATCAATGACAACATAATACTGATTTAATCATCTTGCATTATCTAATCATCAACTTCTTAGTAATCTTGAATTACAAATTCTTCATTCTGGTTCCAAATCAGTTGTAGTTCATCATAATTGACCTTCTAAACATCATAGAAATCTAGAATTCAACTTAACTGATTATCTTACATCAAACTATCAAAATTTCAACTATGGCTTTTCCCATGCACCTCCAAAGCCCTGGATTTCTATAAAATCAAGGCTTCAGCTCTTCATATTGATCCATCCACAAATTGCATCCTCACGTTGGTGAATTGGTGATCGAAGAATCCATCTTTGCGAATCAAGGCTGTTGTGAGATTTTCATTATTTTTGAGCATTCATATCATTTAGCATATCAATTCTTAGATCAATTACATATCAGTTTTTCATATAGATTAGATTCATATCAGTTTTCTTTCATCATAGTTGCATGGAAAAACCAAAAATATAGATTAATTTGCATTCATCCCATATCTAGATTCTGCATTCAAATCCTTCATATAGGTGTCTTCAAGGTCAGTTATCTCGGTCTAATCTGAGAATATCATACTCCAACCTACTAGAAGGTAGTAAATCACCTGGTTAGTTTAGTTTCCATTTCATTGCACGATTTTGATTTTTGCTAACCTCTAATGTTTTACTGAAGTGTTGTGTCCACAGCTAGGTAAAAAATTCACACACACAGTCAGTAAATGAAGACTTCAGTATACACCAAGCCAGTGTAGTGTATACCGAGTGACAGTATTAACCGAGCTTGTATTCACCGACACATTTCTTTGTTAACTGAGTATGGATGAAAGTATTAAATGCTTAGTTTAGCCGACATAAATTCATGAGCTGGAAATTATTATGATTTCAAGGTTAAGGGTAAAGTTTGTTATGAAATCCATAGCTAATAAAATTTGGAGAAGATTTAAAGGATGGAATTTAAATGTGTTATTGACACAACCGCCGAGAAAGGTTTAAGATGAAAAATCAACAAAGGAGAATAAGAGGAAAAATTTGATGGATGATATGAAAATGATTTATCTGTCTATATAAGAGATATGAGTTTCATTGTTGAAACTATGCTGGAAGAAAGAAGATTGTAGAGATTTTGCGTGAATATAGTTTCATGCATGCTTGATCAGATTGGTTGAAGGAGAACCAAACTGTAGAACAGTACCGAGCGTTAGAGAGCTATTACTGAGTAAAAGTAAGTTGAAGAAGTGAATTGATATATTGATGAGAGGATTTGTATAGGCTTTGAATAGATCTGAACATCAGCAAGATAAGTTGTATTGTAATTAGATCAACTACTATTTTAGTTTAACCATTGATATAGAAAAATCTCTTAACTGAGTGGACTTAACCGTCTTATGTTATGCCCTATGTCATTCAAAGAATGTACATTGTTATCCTATCAACCCCATAGTGAATGCTAGTTGAATGATAACTATTAGTCTTAAATACTCTAAGAAGGTCACACATAACAATGTGTTTTGTAACCTTTAACAGGGTTGGCTCTTCATGATACAGGGGCATTCTTGGTCCTCGGTGAATGTGCATGGTGGATTGTTATTTGGTTGGTGTTAATCAGTTGTAGCCTTAACCGATGGTCTCAGTTATTGAAGGAATCTCAGTCACTGAAGGGACTTGGTGGAATCTCTGGTGCTCAGTGGAACTGGTGCTCAGTAATGCCTATATTGCTTGGTGTTTCTTAGCGGGGTTGGTTGTTTCATTGGTGCTCGGTTGCTTCTATGGCACTCAGTAGTTATGGTTTACCAACTGGAGTTCTGTGTGATTTGTTGAGCCGACTTGGTGCATTTATTGTTGGTAGTTTTTGTTATAGGCTGAAATGTTGAATTGAATGTTTGTAAAGCTATTTAAGAGTTGACTTGTGTGGAATTTAATATTTGTCTGTAGTAGTTAAGAGTTTCATCCAGCCAACTTGTGGTTGATGATTAGTATTTAAGGGGTGTTTGGGTAGATGTTTTAGGACAAGACTTGGAGGATCATGAAAGTAGATCTGAGGGTGGTAGATTAGCGAAGTTGTGGAAAAGATCATACGTGATCTTGCAGATCAGATAGTTGTCTGATAGTTTGTAATAGTAGAGCTAGTGGTTTGTACACTTGGAGACAAGGAGATTGCTTGGAGGCTTGCAAGCTCAAGTTTAGATTTTCCTTACGGTTTCCATCATTTGCTGATTATTTTCAGAGCTGAACTAGCTAGAATTGTATTGGATCTTGAAGATCTTACATAATTGCTTTTTATTGTAATTGGCCCTAACCTAGAAGGCTTTATAGCTAGGCATGTTAATGGAAATTTTATTGGTAACAATTGTTGTGTTGTGTTATTTTTTTTATGTTGTTCTGAAACTGTAAGGCTAGGATTGTCCTTAATTGGACCCTCCCTGCTTTGATCTGCATCACTTCTTTTGGTGTTCGAAAACTCTTATGCTCTAATAGGCTGCCAATATACCCTCAGAGGATTTTAGGAATGGTTAGCTCCAAAATTGCTATGAGGTCTTAGGGTAATTGGACCAACTATAGGGACAAGACTGCCCTCTTCTACTTCTGGCTCTGCAAAACCAAGGCGAGTGCACCTAATCCAGACAAAATTCAAACTCACTACACACCTTGTACATTTGGATTCATGAAGCAGATCATAGTAAAGGATTGCTAAATGCTAACCAGGCATTCATTGAATCAACTCTACTATGCAAGATAAAATGGACTTGTGAAGGGTATTACTTGAAATGGTATTGATATATAGAGATGCAGGAAATAACCAAAACCCATCAAACATTGGACTCAACTAAATATACTAATCCTTGATCAGTGCCATTATCCATTGTGCAAATCATCAAATGCAAATATAAAGCATGAACCAACTACTGTTAAAGATTCAAAGCCATAAATAGAACTATCCCAGCCCATCCACTGCTTATAAGATCCTTTTGTAGACAACCAAAATGAATCTATGCCCTATCTGAAGTATATTTCACTTGATCCTAGATCAAGAACTAAAGACTAGAACACATGCAGAGGCAACCCAATGCAATGGATCAGAAAATCCAAAACTCACAAGACTGACACCAAGGAGAGACATGAAAGCATGAGAGTAATTGTATTAAGTTTGATGAATCATGTACATGTCTATACCAGAAATGAGACAACCACTTCAATAACTTGCAAAAGATATCAGAAAGTTCTATTAAGCCTCCTACACTGCGACAAAATTCACTACTTCCCACAGGAACCAAACAGAGTGGAACCCTGAACAAGTCAAAATTTTGACCCTTTATACCACTGGTTACCTTGAAATCCTAAACCAGTAGGATGCAACAAGCTACGGGTAACCAGGGTTAAGACTTCAACCACCCAACCAATAGCAAAATTTCAAAATCCAAAAGCTCCTGTAGAAAGCCTCGAACCACAAAGCTTGTCCATCACTGCACAGCAAAACACCCCCACAAATACTCACGGCATCCTGGACCACACTGCAAACTAGTCGCTTCTCACCAAACCGGGTCACTTCTGCATTCAATTCTATGAATTTGGTACTCCCTGTCTCTTAGAAAATTCAAACTCAAAATGTAATGGCTATCATGCATTTGGCGGGATCTATGTTTCTAGCCTTTGCCCCAGTCACGCAATCGCGCAATCAAAACTCACCGCTACAGGAGATAGGCTCAAAATTTGCATGGTCGCATGATCACAAGGCACCAAACTAACCCTTGCGATCATGCAACCACGGTCTCCAAGCCACAGTCAATCGTTTACAAACTCTCTGCAAAGTCTCAGGCCATATCACCCCCGCAACCGTGACAAATAGATAGTTAGTCGCATGATCGCATAGCCTGGGGACGGGCTATGCGAACATGTGACAACCCGTAGATCTTAATCCTGCCGCAACCACCACCGTTAAGACTGTTGTCGCATGGTCGCATAACCCATAAATGCGAACATGCGACAACCCGTAGATCTTAATCCTGGCGCAACTGCCACCGTTAAGACCATTGTCGCATGGTCACATAACCCAAAAATGGGTTATGCGAACATGCGACACCCGCCATCCACTTGCCCTTTGCATAACCACCGAGAAATCCAAACCTGGGCCCACGTTCAAACTTAACATCCCGCCAATGTAGACCAATTAGAGATCACCACGATCTCAAGACTACGGGACCACCAAAAAACTGTAGATGGGCCCACAGGGACATGTGGCACTGTGTCGCATGATCACATAGCCCAGAAATGGGCTATGCGAACATGCGATAGCCCGCAAACGCTAACCACCACCGTTACTGCCAGCCAAAAGAAAATTGCCAGTGCAACCACCATGGAAACCATCATCGAAACCTACCACGGACACGTGTCAACCGGTCGTATGATCGCATAGCCGAGAGAAAGGCTATGTGATCATGCGACAGCCAATAGGAAGCCACCACATTACCACCCCGGGACCACAGAACACCACCACTGCACAACTTCGCAACCGCGAACAAGGACATGTGTCAGCTGGTCACATGATCGCATAGCCAAAGAATGGGCTATGCGATCATGCGACAGCCAACCAAAGGCTGCCACATCATCACATTCGCTAGTGGGCCCAAAATGAACAAACCATCGGCATCAAATTGGACAGTGGACGCATGATCGCATGGGTAAGGAATATTCCATGCGATCATACGCCTACCGTAGATCTTCGATCTCTGGCCCCACAACGTCACACTTGCGCTGTTAGAGAAGTAAACCGCAGGCAGCTGAAAAGGAATGGGACCCACACGGCCACGTGGCAAGTGGTCGCATGATCGCATGTCAGAAAAGTCTAACATGCGACCATGCGAAAGCCAATAGGGAAGAAGCTGGACCCACCACACGGTCAGACATGTGCAGCTAAGACACTAATGAACAAGGAGAGCTGGCAGAAAAGAAGTAATGCAGGATCAAAAACAATGCAGGTTTTCGGTGAGAGGTCGAAAACACACAGGAATTTCTGACAGACTGAAAGGCAAACAAAGAAGCCGAAAACACACAGAGTTTTTATGCAGGCCAAAGAGGTCGAAAACAACATGGATTTTTGAAAATACTGTGGGTTTTTGACACTGTGGCAGAATTTTAAAATTTGCTTCCCGCAGACCTTAGAAATTGAAAATCTTTCTGGGTTTGGCGAATCAGGCAATGCAGTTTGGACTAGAGCTTGGTGACAATGCAAGGAACACAGGGGCATGACACTTGACAAACACATTGCACGGAACAGGCCAATTTCACAAGATTTGCAATGACAAAAAATTGTCCTAACAACTTCATTGAGCTCACTTTAGAAGAGTGAAAACTATTTTAGGTTACCGGTCCCAGGTGGTTTTTCCCTTAGCAGGGTTTCCACGTTAAATGATTGTGTAGGGTGTTTCTGTGATGATTGTTTTACTATCATACTTTACATACTGTATATTTGATTTGGTCGGTAATCACAATCAGTTAATTGATTGGTAATCGGTAAAGGCATAGACAGATTAATAGTTTATGTTACCGAGCTGCAGAATTTGTTGAAATTGTTTAATAAGTTACATATTTGCAATTGGGACTGTAGGATAACTAATCTAACTGATTCACCCCCCTCTCAGTTATTCTAACATAAGGTTGATTGCAAACCATGGTTTGACTAAGGAAAACCCCTCATCCAAACAACAAAACCATTTTTCTTGCAGGTACAGGTTACAGGCGCAGAACGACGAATGTCTATACAGATCTGGATACCCTTTTCAGCAAACTTTCAAGATCCACGAACAAAATTTATGTCGAAGATGTTTCAGGTCAAGGCCAACTTTCAGTGGGGGTCAAGATTGTACCTCGGGGAAAGATCTTACTCTGATCTTCAGGTCAAGGTCAACCTTGCTCCAAAAGACAAAAGTTTTCTAGATTTTCTCTATTTCTGCATTTCCAAGCTCGGTTAGGTTGCAAAATCTCTCAAAACTGAATACAGACATCAGAAAAAGGTGATTTCTGAATTAGACTCTTTTCAAGATAAGTATCTATGTTTTATTAAGTTTGCATGTCCATAACATTTTCCATCACATATTTACATCCTTACACTTTGTTATCACATCCCCCATTTTACCCCTTTACAACACATTATATACACATTCTTTATCCTCTACACTTTTGAATGTCCTAAAAGATTTGGAAAAAAACCTTGCTAGAAGATTGACTGATGTATTGGATAAAATTTTTGAAGTGACTCAGACTAGTTTCATTGGGGGAAGATATATATTAGAAAATTTAATCACTAGCTAGAAATGTATGCACTAGGAAATGCACAAAAATTAGAACATTGCAACGATTCTTCTAGACTTTGAAAAAGCCTATGATAGGTTGTGATCTTTTGTGCAAGGTATTCTTTGAGATTTTTTATTTTTGCCTAAGTTCTATAAGTGGATTAACATTTTATTTCAAGGTTTTTCTACATTCATAGATGTTAATGAGGAACTATCATATATCATTATTGTTTAGAGATCTATCAAGATAGGCTTCCCTATTGCTCCAACCCTCTTTTTCATTGTCATTAATGCTTTTGTTTATATTCTTACGTCAAGTTCCTTTCACCCCCTTTGAAAGGAACCTTACTCCCAAATGGTGATCAACTACTTAATACCCAATTTGAAAGTGATACAATGCCCTTTATTGAACTTGTTGAGGCTAATTTTGACAACATGTTGAATACAATTTGGGGTTTCCATCAAGCCTTTGACTCCAAGGTGGCTCCTCATAAATCTTTAGTTATTTTCTGGTCGGAGATGCCTCTTGACTAGTTTGGAATTAAAGGTTGGGTTTGGTCTAGCCCCAATAAGATTGTTAAATACATTGGGATCCCCTTTACAGTCTCTCTCTCTCTCTCTCTCTCTCTCTCTCTCTCTCTCTCTCTCTCTCTCTCTCTCTCTCTCTCTCTCTCTCTCTATTAAGGACATGTGGAAACAATTATTTAAGAAAATAGAGAAGAAGCATGAAAAATGATAGACTCATATATATTATTTAATAGGTAGAATCCAATTAGTGAAAAATTTATATCTTCTCATTCTATATATCCCTCTTTAGCTTGGTTCTTTGCAATGTTCATTTTAATAAATTGGAAAACGTTCTTAGATACTTTCTTTGGTCTGATGGTAAGGAGAATAGGAAAAGACATTGTGTGTCATAGAAGTGGTGTTGCTTCCCTAAAAACCAAGGTGGTCTAGGGCTAAATGATCTAAAACTCCAATCATATCCCCTCACTTGAAAATGGATCTTTAATTCAATTCATGTAAACAAACCCTAGAAGGTTCTTATTAGAAATACCTATCTCTTTCACACTCTGAAAAGGGGAAGATGTGGGACCTAATATCCATCTTTCATATTCTTCTTGGCCACTTTAATGTTAAAATATTTGGATCAAACTCTTCTGGTCTCTTTGGAATGATTGGTCTCTAGTTGGATCCTTGATCTCTCCTAGATTTGCACTGGGTAGGTCTCCCTCATTTTATGCTACACATAGATCATTATTGTGGTGATTATTTAATAGAGATAAACCCCTAGCTTTAAATCAAGGATGTTTTCCCAAGAGTTGCTTCCCTACGGGAATTAAAACCTTGGGTGATATTCTTATTAATCCTAAGATAGGGTTGTGGGAGTAGTTGATGTAGAAGTACAGATTGATCTCCTCTCATGAGAAGCCTTACTCCATGATTGTCAATCCTATGGGTTCTAATTTATTGTGGCTTAAGTGGTCTAGTAATGATATTATTATAAACATTCGGTGGAAAGATGACACTAAATTCTTGAATGTTTCTCTTAATAATATTTACAATATGCTAATTGATTCTAATAAGGTTATGACAAACTAAACAAATGGTATAACTTTGATTAATCAGACACCAAATGGCTCAACTGTCTTAATTTCATGTGGAAAATTTAAGAAAAACCTAAAAATATTTATTTCCATTGGCTTTTATTGCTAAGAAAACTTGTTGTTGATAGTGTGTTTCATACTTATGGCCTCCCTAGTCGGTTGTGTGATGCATGCCAAGTCCCTAAACATTTTGAACATTTTTTTTTTAGTGTCATTTTCAGTTTCTCTTTGGTCCCTTTTGTTTGTCCATTGCCTATTAGTTGGAATACAGATGAAGGATTTTCTTGGATTGAAATCGTGGCTTGTTATGTGCAATTCTTTGATACCCCTCGTAATAGATTTTGATTTATTTTTACTAGCAAAGTGCTTTGTTTTTTGTGGAAAAAGAGGAATGATGAGATCATTGACCCTAAATGAAGGATCCTTACTGAGTTTAAATGAAAACTCACATATTATGACATAGGTATCTACTAAAATGGACATTTTAAAGAATAATTCTATGACATTGTTGAAGGAAGGTGTAATGTTGGTGTACAAGAAAGATATCCAATCTGCCCACTTCTTCCCTACTAGAAAGAATAAGTTGAACAAGGATGAACTCAAGTTCCTGAAAGGTTTATTGAATGAGAAGATCACTAATTAGGACATCATGAAGAGAATAGAAATAGGGAGGGACCCCAGAGCTCAGAAAAGGGGATGTTGTGGTGAATCTTGAGATTGAGCTTCGACTTGGAGATTTCACTTGTCATGAGGTAGAATGCAGTAGTTATATCATTGGGGCTTGGGATTAGTTATATTATGTCTATTATTTGAGCTCCTGTTTTGAGATTACAATAGGTAAAGACCATTTATTTATATCTTGGATGATCTTTTTGAGTAGACACTTGGGGTATCAACTTGTATGATCTAAAGTTTTTCTATACACTATCTTTAATATAATAATATATAATGTAGTTATATAGAAAATTTATATGTTATATTTTATAATAGAGATGATTAAATATTAACACAATAATATATAATTAAAAAAATAATATATAAAATAATTTAAAAAGTATAATTTAAATTATGTATAATATAATTATAATACTATATATAATATTTGATATAATTCAAACTTTATTATTATTATATTTTATATTTATATAATGTAAATTATTTAATTTATTTTTTAAATATTGTGGTTATATTTATTAGTATATATTACATTTTATAATATAAATTATAATATCTCACTATCCCTACCTTTGTATTTAATTTTTTTTCTCTCCCCTTTCCATTTGTTTTTTATATTCTTCTCTATCTCTATCTCTTTATCTCTTCTTGCATCTCTCTCTTCTCCTAGTCACCCTTCCCTCCCACCCTCTCTCTTACCCACCCACCACGCCACATACACACACAATCTCTCTCTCTCTCTCTCAACATACATACATACATACATACATACATATATATATATATATATATATATATATATATATATATATATATATATATATATATATATATATATATATATATATATATATATATATATATAGACACACACACACACACACACACATATATATACACACATACATATTTATATATATAGACACACACACACACACACACACACAGATATATATATATATATATATATATATATATATATATATATATATATATATATATATATATATATATATATATATATATATATATATATATATATATATATATATATATATATATATATATATATATATATATATCTGTGTGTGTGTGTGTGTGTGTATTTATTGATATATTTCTAATACACAAACTCTCTCTCTCTCTCTCTGTGACATCCTTTATGTTTGACTCTTGTCCCCTCTATCCCTATCTTCCTATCTCTCCCTCTTCTTCTTTCTCTCCATCTCTATCTCATTATCTCAATATCTCTCTCTCCCATCCACTCTATTTCTCCATATCCTCTCACTTTCCTTTACCTATCTTTCCCTATATCTCCTTCCTTAATTTCCCTACATCATTCTATCTATCTCTTTATTTGTACCTTATTCTCCTTTTCTCTTCCCATGTATCTATATCATTTGTTAAATGACATGCCAATTGAACTCATGTACTACATAACTATATGAAAAAAATAGACCCCTTTTTAATATTAACCTTCCACACCTCTTCAATATACCCATTCACCAAAGTACGATTGCTAGCATAAACTAGTAGTAATAAAATTAATACATTTATAAATCATTTTCAATAAATATTAAGAATTATACGACACCTCAAGGGAAGGTTAAAAAAGTATTTCATATAGTCAAGCCTCACCCTGACTTTTTACCGTACTTCCAACTAAAATGCACTGACCCTTTCGTATAGCTAAGTCTCACCCTATTTTTTGTAGTACTTCCAATTAAAATGGATTTACCAAAGTGTATTTGTTTGTATTATTTTTTTAACCATTGATTTGGTTATCTTCCTACTAGCTTGGACTATTAAAAACATGGACCAGAGGGGATACTCACAAAGGAGAACTAAGGAATACATCCTCAATCTATTCAATTTATAGCCAATTGCATAATAATTTATGGTCATCAGGTTAGCTCCAATATTCATGACATGTAGTTGGAGATAATGCTAGGTGGTTGGACTGATCAAGAATATAAGACTGAGTTGGAGGTGGACCTACTTGACCAGTCTAGTTGGTCTCTGCTATAGTATTGCCAGATAAATAATTTAACTTTCTAACATCCCCCCATAAATTAATTATACTAAATATTTTCAAATATCCTCCCATAAGATAAAAAAATGTGGGTCTTGAGCTACAACAGGTACTTAGGTACCCATTTACAAAAGTTATAAAAGTTTTTTTAATTGGGTTTTATGTGCTAGTTCATTATTTTTGACTTTCCCTCATCATAATCACTTTGGGATTGTGCATCTCATCCCTTACTAATACACTTCTCAAGTGGTTTCTTGCTAACCACAAAATCTTCACACAAATGGTTTCTAGCTGACCATAAACATTGCACTTGAGTGGTTTCAGCTAACCATGAACCTCACATACAAGTGGTTAATAATAACCATGAACCTCATAGATGGTTTTGGATTACATAAAACCTCATGTACAAGTGGTTACTGTTGACCACAAACTTCACATTATGGGGAAACTAACTTATAATGCACACACTTCTTGATCGTCACTCTGGAATTTTTTCATTGTTTTTTATGCTTATTCTTCTATACCTACATTAATTATCAAGTCCATATAAAAAGTGATCAACCTACTAAGATACATGGTTACCCAACCATTATACTCCCTAGTTCTATAGGAATCGTTTTCACCTACATGGTTCATCAATATGTTAAGCCAAAATACTTTGGGGTGTCGGGTGAAACTGATCATGCACCCCTACAATAACTCAAGTACAATAAACATCCTCCCATTGAGACACATTACTAGTGCTCAAGGATCCTATCTTTTATGGGCTCTATTGGCCTCATACATTGCTTGCACAAATTCAGAAACATTATGCTACAACATTGAAAAATATCACTTCTTATTTGTTTTCATAGAAATACAATTCTATTACTAAAGCCCATTTACTTCTCAATACTATGGGGAATATTTTTACCTCTTCTCTTCTTGTCTGCAATGATTTCAATAATACTTTGGTGATTTAGAACAGATTGACACAACTTCAATCTTTTGTAGGATCTCTTTGACTTCAGATACAACTGATTGATTTTTCTCTAACTCTGATCCAAACATTTCAACGATCTCAATTAGATTGAAATTTTCCTTGACATCTTTTAAACACTGGGACCTCCTTTATTTTTCTTTTTAAAACTAGTAACTTTTATTTATTGGTGATCTTATTTTGCTTCAACTCTCTTCTAAAACACTTTTCTCCTTCCTTTCTATTGTAATGAATTGCTCTCCCCCTTCATTCCTCCATCATGCATCTCCACACAGATCTCACAACAATATGAAGTTGCTTTAAACAACAATTTAATCCATGATCTACCTTCAATGACCATGATTTAGTTTTGATAAAATAGAACTCATCAACTATACTCTGCAAATGGTGACTTTGACTACAACAACACTTTGATCCCTTTCAGACTGAGGTCTCCGCCTTCTTCGTGATTCCTTATTTTCTTCTAATGCTTAACCAATGGAAGCACCATTCAACATGACAATAGATCTACACTCTGGCAACTACAAGTACAAAAATTCTGATTTCTTCTTTCCATTTTTTAGAAAGCGGTGATCTCCACATACAACGAGATCTATAGTCAACAACTTCATCAGTGACTTGAAACAACAGTTTCCTTTGATTTATGAGCAACTTTCAGATTGTTCAATTGGCCTCCTTCATTCTAACACATTAACAACAACCTCCTTTTAAAAAATTCACTCCTATCTTAACAGGGCTTCGACTAAAAAGCAACACCTTTGTCTTGGCTGCTCAACGCAGTAGTTAAACTCTTTTTCAATAGTAGAAAACTGCCCAAAGTTTAAATACAACACAAAAATCAAAAGGATATCTTAGACCTTACCAACACTATCTTTAACATAGTGACTGCCACTGTAAGCAATTCCAACAAAGTGACATTTACAAATATCACCAAAACATTCGACTCTAATACCATGTTAGAAACACATATAGAAAAAGATACTAACAAAGGAGCACTAATAAATACATCCTCAATTCATTCAATTTATAGTCAATTACATAATAAATGATGGTCACAGATTAGCTCCAATATTCATGACATATAGTTGGAGATAATGCTAGATGGTTGGGTTGATAAGAAGATAAGACTGAGAGCAGGAAGTGGACCTGCTTGACCAATGTGGTTGGTCTCTATTGGCAGATAAATAATTTACCTTTCTAACACGGATAACTTCCACCTTTTTATGGCACGTCATTCTGTCTCTTGGATTTGGTCTTCTTCAATAGTTAAAAAATAATTGTATACTATGCCCGATTTTACTATCTTTTGGGTGATTTCTCTGTCTTTTTCGGCTGTTGGTGGGATTTTAACTTGTGAGACTACGCAACATAAAAAGGACTGGCTGAAGAGAATGCACATAATGACGTGACGAAGAAGCAGAAGGATGGGTGGGTGAAGATGAGGCCAATAATCAGCCAGTGCGCAGACTTGGTCTAGATTTCTCATTAGGATCCGATTTGATTTCATTTCAATGCATGTACATTAAAACCAACTCCCGGCTCAAACATTATAGATGCGTAATAATAGCTTAAAGAAAATGGATCGTTTAGCATTCAACTGTTTGAAACGTTTTATTTTAGCTCTTGCTATTCTTATTACCCAACGCAGTTACAATTTATTTGTTGATGGTGGAGACATCCTGTCTTTGGGGGCTTCTCTGACGGAAAAGCAGACCATCATTTCAAAGAATGGAACTTTTGAATTGGGATTTTTTAGTCCCAATGGAACCAACAACTGGTATGTTGGCATCTGGTATGCCCAAATATCTGAGAAGAGCATTATTTGGGTAGCTAACAGGGAGACTCCTATCAGAAAATCTCCCGGCATTTTGATGCTGTCTAGAGATGGTTATCTCACTGTGTCTGATTTTGGAGGAACACAGATTTGGTCTACTAATGGTACCCAGCAAGGAAAAGGGTCCAGTGCTTCCATACTCGACACTGGTAATTTTGTTATTTTTCGCGCCCGAAACACTTCAGAGATTGTGTGGGAGAGCTTCGCGCATCCCACAGATACATTTATGCCACACATGAAGTTCTGGAAAGGAATAAAAATCAGATCTTGGAAGAACCATACGGATCCAGCATCTGGGCCCTTCGTTCTAGAAATGAATCCGGCCCTAGAACAGAAAGACTTTCTACTGCACTATAAAAACGGTGTTCCATATTACAGCACTGGAGCGTGGATGGGGAGCTACTACGCCACCATGCCAGAGACAATATCTCCTTCCATACTAGAGGAGGATTTGATAGAGTTTTCTCCCACAAGAATGTACTACATATACTGGTTTACCCCCAAAGCTGGTTCAATGATGGAGAGGACAGTTCTGACCCCGGGCGGCTACCTGCTATCATTTCTGTGGGTTGATAACAGTAGATGGACCATGTCTTGGTCGCAACCGCAGGAAAGTTGTGGTGTTTATGGGGTCTGCGGGGCTTATGGGGTCTGCTTCACCCAAGCAAACATTCAATTGTGTACCTGTGCTCAAGGCTTCCAGCCAAGGGACGCTAATGCCTGGCATTCACGACAGTGGTGGTTAAGCGGTTGTGTTCGGCGGAGTCCATTGCACTGTTCCACCGAAGCCGCCATTAATGGCAGTGGTAGTACCACCACAGATGGTTTCCTCCAAGTCGGCAATATTTCTTTGTCCGATAATGAAGCTCCCCAATATACCCAAGAGCCGTTGACTATCCAAGAATGCAAAACTGTGTGTCTCAACAATTGCTCTTGCACGGCCTTTGCTCTCACTAATTCCAATTGTAAATTGTGGTTTGGCGATCTGTTAAGCATTCGGTCTACTTCATCTGGCGGCGAGACCTTGTTCACTCGATTGGCAGGTTCTGATGTGTCACGGTCGTCACCCAACGCAGGAAGAAAGAGCAGAGCACTTGTGCTCTCAATTTCCATTTCTTTGAGCGTTGCTGTTTTGGGTACTCTCTTTATTGTTGCATGGTTTATTCAGTGCAAACCCGCGAGATTCCAGGAAATCGTGGACGATGACACATCAAGATCGCTCAGAACATTCAAATATAAAGAGCTCAAGATAGCCACCAACAATTTCGCCCATAATTTGGGAAAGGGAGCATTTGGCTCTGTCTTCAAAGGAACTCTTCCAGACAATACGCTTGTCGCCGTGAAAAAGTTGGAGGGCTCCGCAAAAGCAGAAAAGCAATTCCGTGCGGAAATAAGCACCATTGGAAACATACATCATGTGAATTTGGTGAGGCTCCGGGGATTCTGTGTAGAGGGATCTCAAAGAATGCTTGTATATGAGTACATGCAAAATGGGTCTCTCAACTATTTCTTGTCCCGCAAATCTAAAGAAGAAAAGGTGCTGGACTGGAATACCCGATTTGGGATCATTTTGGGCATCGCAAAAGGGTTACTTTATCTCCACGAAGAATGCAGAGATCGCATCATCCATTGCGATATCAAGCCAGAAAATATTCTTCTAGATGCTGATTTCTCTCCAAAAGTGGCTGATTTTGGGCTGGCAAAGCTTGTTGGCAGAGATTTCAGCAGAGTTTTGACAACTACAAGAGGAACGAGAGGATATGTGGCTCCAGAGTGGCTCACCGGGGTGCCAATAACAGTAAAGGTGGATGTATACAGCTTCGGCATGACCCTGCTTGAGATAATCTCAGGCCGACGAAATATTGACTCGAGTGTGCAGGAATCACAGTACTACTTCCCCACCTGGGCAGCAACTCTACTTCAGAAGGGCAACACAATAGGTATCGTGGATGAAAGAATTGCAGATAAGGCAAATATTGAAGAGGTGAGAAGAGCAGCTGTGGTAAGCATTCTATGCATTCAAAAGGATGAGAATTGGAGACCAAGCATGGCCCAAGTGGTGAGAACGTTGGAGGGCATATCAGAAGCAGACATGGAACGATATGAAAAGTCCTTGCAAGCACTAGTGGAGGATCATTGTTGTGTTTAGCACAATTTAGTACTCATCTCAATGTTAGTGTTTTTAAGGAACTCTGTATTATACAAACTAGTATAATAATAAGTTACTTTTAATACTAGTTAGAATTCTTTATATCGCCTCCAAGTAGTTAAAATTAATACAAAGTTCAAATATTTGAAGGTTATTTTCTTGCATAAATTGTTATATTTTGATTGATAATAATAAATTCATATTGTAAATTGCTTGGAGACTACTTATATTTTTTAATTGATGATCTCATTTTTAATATTTAATGAAATATGCAATGGAAGGAATAAAAAGGCGAGAATTTCATTTTTCTTCATATTAAGAATAATCAAATATGAAAATTTACATTTGTTTAAGAATATTAATGTATTTATATGTTTTCTTAATTGTTAATAAATGAATTAATGAGATTCTAGAATTAAAATAGCCTCATCAGTTTTTTGATGTAAATATTTTCTATTTTTCGAAATACCAAAACTAATTTATCAATCATTCTATTGAATAATAATTGTGAATAGGAATATTAGTGTGATGTAAGCTAAGAAATCTCTTAACTATAAAAAACTAACAATGTAAAAATTATGTAATAAAAATTACCCAACAATAATAGCTTAAAAGTAATTTATATTTATTTGTTTTATAGGTTATTCAAGAAGATATGTACCTGTGTATGTATGTACATACATACACACATATCTATGTGTGTGTATGTGTATGTGTATATACATATGCATATATGTGTTTATATATATTTGTGTGTGTGTGCACATGCAAATGAATATGAATATGTATAGTTAATCCATTTAGTTCAAATATAATTATATAATTACATCATATTTAGAGATTTATCTGTCATTTGGAATTTTGTCTCTTGATTAAAGTTGCAACATAATTTTAACTTCTATTTGATTAGATTATTTTATTTTATCTTTTAAACATCATTTGTAAAAGAAACTTTTAAAGTAGTCCAAGAAATTTTTATCTTTAATATGTCAAGTCATTTAATAAAATTTTATTATACTAGTAGTACTGACAAATTAATTATTATTATAATTTTTAAAATCGACTACCATATTACACATCTTAAGCTTGCGAGAATTAGATGCAATGAGTTTCTTGTTACATTAGTTATGATTTGAATAATGAAGATAAGAAAGAAATGAAATCATGCAAGATCATTGTTTGACTATAATTATATAGTGTGTATGACACCCTCTGGAAAAAAAATTTATTTCTCACTCATTGTTATTCTTGTCATTACAATCAACTAGCCTTATACGTGTTGAATGGGTAAGCTGAATAGGTTGTTGTGGTAAAAAGGGTCTCAATAGAGTCATCATATGCTTTTAAAAAATGAGAGGGAGTTGGATCAGAGGTGAGAGTATGGGAAGTAGGATTTTAGGAGGCGACAATGCTGTAGGGGAGGCATTGAAAGAGGATGGTGATACAAATATGGATGGTTTTCCTCAATGGACTGGATGTATGATTATGGTGGAGGTTTTTTTCCTATGTGGCCAGGCTAGGAGCTTGCAGTGGAAACCATTTTTGTCTTGTTCCTATGTCATTGTGTGTCCTTTACATGGGCTTCTTTCCTAACTATGGACGTTTGAGGACCGCATAGTGTTTGGTCCTTTTTAGAGAGATGTCTATGTGGCTTCCCTTGCCACCATTGGAGTTCAATGTGTTCACTTTTTGGGGGGTTGTAGTCTTTTCACCATTTCTTTTGCGCTATGGTGATGCTAGCTGGGGAGGCATTTGGCACTTTTTGTGGTGTACCTATTTTTGTGTTGCAAGGGATTGGGTCCTTTGTTGTCTATAACCAGGTTTCTTTATTTTCCTTGTGGCCTTGGTATTTATGGTTGGTTCTTCTCTCCACTGTTTCTTTCATGGGTAGAGTTTTCTATGTGGCTCCTACAGATTCTACCATGATTGGTTTTTTTTTTTCCTTCGGCTCTACTATCATGTGTTCCTTTGCTTGGTTGGGTCTTTTGTTGGGTTTAGGGGGTTTTATTTTACTATCGTGTATTTTTGCCCTACTTTTGGTTAAATTTGTGCCTTCTCTCCTTCTTCCTTCTTGTGTGGCTCCTGCTTGGCCCAGGGTCCTGTGTCATTTCAGTGTTGCTTTTTGGTTTGGCTTGTATCTACCTAGGCTTTGTGGTTTCTGAATGGTTGTCCATGGAGTTTACATGGTTGGGTTGAGCTCCCTTTTCTATTCAGGGCCTTTTATCTACTAGGGTTTTGTGTTTCTATTCGTTAGTTTTATTTGTCACAAACTAGTGGGTCTTCTGTTATGGGGGTTTTCGTAAGCCAGTTGTTGTTAATTTTAAAGGGCATATGCTTAGTGGTTGTTATTTTTGGATAAGGAAATTGTTTATTCTTGTGTTGTCTTTAGCTTGAGCCTCACTCTTTTTGGCTTTCTATTATTTATGGGCTCTATCTTTAGGCTTCTAGTTTTATCCTATGAGACTCCTTTAAAGGTGGAGTGTCCCCCTATTTAGGTGGGGTCTTTTAGTGTTGTTACTTTGGGGGTTTGGCTTATGTTTCTCCAGTCTCCCTCTTCCAAGGATCCTTTATAGGTAGAGGCATATTTTATTGAGGTGGAGATGTGCTTTATGGGAGAGTTGATTTATTGCATTATGTGCTTTATCCTTACTATTAGCAGCTTGAAAATGGGATGGAATCAGGTGGAGATGTCTCAACTGGGGTTTTCGGTCTTAAATACTTATTTAGAGGTGGATCCCTTTTATATTGAGATCAAAAGGAGTGTGGTAGTGGAGTTGAAGACTCTTTTTTTGGATTCAATTTCTTGGATGGTTATGGCTGCCATTTTAAAACCCTTCTTGAAGGTCTTGGGCACCTTGTTAGATTTGAAAGATCGGGTTGAGGGATCATGGAAAACCCTTAGTTGGTGGTTTGGGGAGCCCTTCAAAACCCTCAATTCTTAGTTGGTGCTTCATTGTTCTGTCTTTTGAAGTTGTTTGCAATGGTAAGGGAAGCTTGTAATAACCCCTTATTTTTCCTCCACTTGTTTGTTGATGGTGAGGTTTTGTATGTGGTGGTTTGGGTAGCCCTATAAAACCCCTTATTGTTAGTTGTTTATTCATCATGCATTCTCTTGAGGTTGCTTGTGAATATTATGGGAGTATGTCAAAACCCCTTTTATTTCTTGAGTCATTTTTTGACTGGGAGGTTGTCTTCATTTCAAACAAGATCTTCAAAGTATATCGTAATGTTATTTTTTAAAGGTTTTGGGAGCCTTGCCAAAATGCAAGGTTTGTAGTTATGGGTACTAGAAAAACTAATGGTTTCTTAATGAAGGATAATAAAATCTCTATTGTGTAAGGCCTTGGTCCTACATTTTTGTGCATCTAAAACTATCTATGTTTCTTATCTATTAGGCTATTGCTTGTTAGTTGATGGTGTAGCTGGAGCTATCTATTGTCTTATGTGTTTGACTCTAGTTGCTAGTTGTTGGTGTAGTTTCTGATTATTTGGGCTCGATCTATTATACCTATTTGGTTTTAAAGTTTTTATCTTTCCAAAATATATTTGTATTAGGTTTTGGGGCACCATCAAAACCTATTTTACCCTTAATAAAAAAAAGGTCTCAATAGAGTTCAATCGTAGCTTCAATTGAACTATGCATCCACTTGCACGCATCAAAACATGAATCAATGAAAACATTTGAATCATAAAGATAATTAGTTTCCATTAGCAATTCAGGCTCATTTTATGTTTAAAATAGGGAAGGACAAAGACAAAGAGAGATAGATATAGAGAGAGATATAGATATAGATTGAAAAAGAGAGATAATTAGATGTACAATAAGAGAGAGGTGCTTCAAGCAATAGAGATAGAGCGAAAAATAGAGATGGACAAGGAGATTGAGATGGGCAAGGAGATTGATATGGAGGAAAAGAGATGGAGAGATAAATAGAAGAGAGTACTAGATTTTGATGTGGCCTAAATCTTTCCATACAACCAACAACCAGTCTCTCTTCTTCTAGATTTTGACCTTGATTGTGATTTGTCACGATCTTTTACATACTCTTTCATCTTTCTCTTGATTTTCCTATTTCATTTGTAATCAAAGCATTACCTGTTGTTGAAATCTCACCCTCGATTTTCCTTCTCATTTCCTTGCTTAAAATTACACTAACAACATCATCAAATTTTAGTTTATTAGTACTACAAACAGAGTTACTAACTATCATAACGATGTTATTCCAACTTTTTGGTAAAGAGGATAAAATTAATAGAGCCAGGTAAATTCTTCATCAAAACTAATTTTAATAGAAGCTACCTGACTAGTAATAGTATTAAAATTATTTAAATGTTCTACTACAAAACTTCCTTCATCCATTTTCATATTAAACAATCACTCAATTAAAAAAAACTTATTTAATGTTGATGGGTTCTCATATAGCTCATCCAAAATACTAATTAAATCATTAGTTGTTTTATCTCTAGATATGTTAAATGCTAAAGATGGAGATAAGAACAAATAAATCATTCCCAATGCTTTTCTATCTAAAATACCCCAATCTTCATCTAGCATGGTTGAGGGTTTCTTTGCTTTACTATGTATGGTTGGCACAAATATTTCTGGTATAGAAAGTCCTCCGTCTACATTTTCAACAATGTATAATTATGACCATTAAAGCTTTCTACTTTTACTTCTTCAGTCCCCATTACCCACTCAAACTTGAATCTCTCCTACTAAACACAACCATATTTGATACCAATTTTTAATTATAAAGCAAAAAATTAATGAAATTTAAACAAAATTAAATAGAGATTCAAAATACAAGAATAAGACAACACAAATTTATAGTGGTTCACCATAAAATTACTACATCCACTCTCACGTAGGGAAGTCTCTTATTGTCATCCATTTTTTGATACATACAATGTAGCATCAATATTCTTTTATAAACCTATATTATTTAGAATATGAACAACCAAAAGATTTGGAGGGAAACCTTGAATATTGGGTTTCAAATTTTTTACACATATAAGGATCAAGCCAATAAAAGATTAAAAATAATAGAAGAAGCGACAAATGAACTACCACCAAATCAAGTATGGTCCAAACAAAAGATGAGTCATTTGATGTGATAGTGACCCCACAAACCAAGGGAAACCACCATAAAAAAAACATAGGCTCACCAATCAACCATGACACTACTAATCAACCCAATCTATCAATGTGAAGACAAATTGTGGGCCTCTACAAAAAATTCCAAAAGCACCTAAGATAAACTTTGCAGATTGGTGATGTCCCATGGCATGTGCAAAGCCAATCAAGTCACATCAAATGTGGCTCACCAACTCAATCAAAACCATCAATCGTGAGGACAAATAGTAAGCTTTAATATGCCAGTAGCAATAATAAAAAAATCACACAGATCATAAATGCCAACCACAAATGAAATTTTCCATTCTACAAAATATGGAAATTGATATAACCAAGAATGACACCAAATGAAATGATATCTTTATCATAGAATCACAATTCCCTAGAACTCAATCTCAGTTGATGAAAAATTTAGATGTGGAAGGAGTTGTTGTGAGATGGCTCTAATATCATGTTGGAGTGTTGACTCTAACGTCAAGAACACAAGTAGCTATAAATTTTCACAAGAGAGAATATAATATTTCATCAAAATGTGAATGGAATTGAGATAATAATAATGTAAAATATGCTCTACTTATATAGGCAAGACAAAGAAAAGGAGCACCAATAGATTGTGAGGGTAGGTAAGGAGTAAATAACATCCAACTACTAAATGACAAATACAGATACATACTTAGGAAATATTAATTTATGACAAATAATAGCTAACTGAAATTTAAACATAGACTAAATATTAATCTACTTGAACACCAACAAATGAAAGACATCAATTTTTCTAATCTTTTAATAATTATTTATTAAAAAACTATCCATAATAATATTTGCTAAAAATAGTCATTGTTAACATTAAAAAAATTTAAATAAAAGTCCAAAAATTAATTTTATTGAAAAATATTTAGATACAAAACCTTTTGCTTTCAACTTTATTTCACTTTTAAACAAGATTCCACATTTAAAAAGAAAGAATCCATTGAAAACACTCACCATTAAAACCTAATATAAACTCATAGCAATAAAATTTGTCCCTGAATAGATGATTTTTCAATAAATATTAAGAATTAAATGAGACCTCAATGTAAAACTATTCTATATAGTCAAGCCTCACCCTGACTTTTTACATTACTTCCAATTAAAATGCACCGGCTCTTTCGTATGGCAATGTCTTTCCCAAATTTTTGTAGTACTTCCAATTAAAATGGATTGACCCCAGTGTCTTTGTTTGTCTTTTGTAGTACTTCCAATTAGCATGGATTGACCAATGTCTCTGTGTCTCTTCGTCAATAGTTACTATGCCCGTTTGTACCATCTTTTTGGTGATTCTGTGACTTTTTCAGCTGTTGGTGGGTAACATTCAAAGGACTCATTGAAGAGAACGCACATACTGACGTGGAGAAGTAGCAGAAACCACACATAGGAGGAGTGGGTGAAGATGAGCCCAAATACTGACGTGGAGAAGTAGCAGAAACCACACATAGGAGGAGTGGGTGAAGATGAGCCCAAATACTGACGTGGAGAAGTAGCAGAAACCACACATAGGAGGAGTGGGTGAAGATGAGCCCAATTAGTCTTCTATTTTTAGTCTCGTTGTTGAGATTTATCGAAGTATTGTTTAAAGCAGAGTGACATTTGGAGATTATGAGTCTCAAACATCTATTCAGAATGACTAATTTTTCAAGTGAACAAAATAGTTCAGAAATTTGAGAGGAGAGGTGTTTCCAATGGTGCTTATTTCTGAACCAAATTGACATGTGGATGTTTCGAATGGTGCTTATTTCTGCACGAAATTGCTTTTCTGCTAATTATCCAGAACACTCTAATTTTTTCACTACCACAAGGGTATTGTCTGGAAGAGTTCCCTTGAAGACAGAGCCAAATGCTCCCTTTCCCAACTTATGGGCGAACTTGTTGGTCGCAATTTTGAGCTCTTTGTAGTTGAATGTTCTGAGCGATGTTGATGCGTCGTCCATCACGAATTTCTCAAGAAGTCTTCTGTGCCTGCGCTGAAGAAGCCATGCACCAATAAACAGAGCACCCAAAATGACAATTCCAGAAGGAATTGAAATGAAGAGTGTAACTGCTCTTCTGCTGTTGCTTCTTCCTACGCGGGCTGACAACTGTGACACATCAGAAGAAGCCAATCGAATGAAGAAGGGCTGGCCTTCAGAATGAATGCTTAACAGATCACCAAACCATAATTTACAATTTGAATCAGTGAATGCAAAGGCCGTGCAGGAGCAATTGTTGAGACAAGCAGTTTTGCATGCTTGTACAGTCGACTCTTGGGTGTATTGAACAGCTTTTTCATTAGAGAATCACTTATCACTGACTTGGAGGAAACCATCTTTACTGCCACTGCCATTGATGGAGGAGCAGTTTAATGGAGTACGCCGAACACAACCGCTTGACCACCACTCCTCAGAACTCTAGGAAGTAGTATTTCTTGGCTTGAAGTCTTCCATACAGCTGCATGACTGGACGTTTTGTTGGGTGAGGCAGACTCCATAAGCCCCGCATATACCATACACTCCACAGCTTGATTGGGGCTGATTCCAAACCACATACCGTGTACCAGCCATTATTAAGCCAATGGTAGATTGATAGCTCACCTTTCCAGTTGATTTTCACCATCTGAGTACCAGCCTCGGGTGCAGTGTTATATGTGTAGTACATTCTTGTGGGAGAGAAGACTACAAATTCCTCCTTCAAAATGGTATAAGCTGGACACCCTGGTAAAGTGGAGAAGTAGCTACCAGTCCATTCTCTTGTACTGTAATATGAAACACCATTTTTATACTGCAGGAAATAGTTTTTCTTTCCTGGGGAGGGATTCATTTGGGCAGAGAAGGGCCCAGGTGCTGGATCCACCGAACTCTTCCAAGATTTTAGTTTCAAGCCCTTCCAAAACTTTATGGTAGGCAAAAATGTATCAGTGGGATTCGTAAAACTCTCCCACACAATCTCAGAAGTGTTTTGGACGCAAAAAAAACAAAATTACCAGTGTTCAGCATGAAAGCAGTGGATGACTTCGCTAGCTGAGTATCATTACTTGACCAAATGATTCTTCCTTGCAAATCAGAGACAGTGAGATAACCAGCTGCAGAGAGCGTGAAAATGCCAGGCATGTCTTTGATGGGAGTTTCTCTGTTAGCCACCCAAACAATGGTCTGCTCAGGGATGTGAGCATACCAGATGCCAACATGCCAGTTGTTGGTTCCATTGGGATTAAAAAATCCCAATTCAAAAGTGCCATTCTTTGAAATGATGGTCTGCTTTCCCCTCACAAAAACCCCCAAAGATAGGTTGTCTCCACCATCGGCAAATAAATCACAACTGTGCAGGGGAATAAGAACAGCAAGAGCTAATATGAAACGTTTCAAATAGTTGAATGCTGAATGATCCATTTTCTTTCAGCTATTATTCGTTTCTCTTACTTACAGATGTTGAGTGATGGAAGAAATATCTATCTATGGGCAACAAGTAGATTTTATTGAGATAATCAATACACCAGGTATTTACGAACCACTTTTGTCTACTTTGAAAAACTACTTATTTTCTACCGGCAAACTGTCCAATGCCAATTACGCCAATTAACTTATTTTCTAACATTAAAGAAGTGACATAATGATGACAAGATCCAAGGCATTAAAGATCATCAAATATCTTCCGTCACGGCATTTTAACTGGAAGTACCGTATTACTGACTCACAATTACTTGACTTGAAGTTGAACATGAATGCAGTGTAGAAATTGAGTCGACTCTTTAACTTAGTCAAGTTGATTATGGACTTACAAACAATTTTAATCCATTCCATCCACCTTCACGCCTTAAAAAGATGACGACTCCTATCTAAACGTCAAGATGTAAATTTGATTTTGTCATTATTTGGATAGATGCTATTCTTAAGTTTATTCTATATAAAATACGATAAGATGTATCGAGAAATTGAATTTTTTTAATTTAATAATTTATATAAAGTTTTTGATAAAATTAAATATCTTGATGTATCTCGACATAAAGTGTTCCATTCATTCTCATGAGAGATGGGTTCGTGTTGAACCACTTCTCATGAATCATGGGTCAAAGAGTTTGACTCAAAAAACTACACAGCTGAATCTTGATAGCGATATCACAATTTGACTTGCTGTGGGAAATATCTCCTACTTATCAATATTTTATATAGATTAAATTTGAGATATATATGCTAATAGTAGTCATAGTTCAGATGTAAAACGTCAAATAGATTAGGGATAGAGTTAGGGTCAAATTTAGAATTATAATTATGGTTAGGATTAGGGATAGAGATAGAGTAAGGTTAGGGTTGGGAATAAGATTAGGGCTAAGGTTGTAATTAGTGTGAGGGTTAGGATTGGATTTATAGTTGGGGATAGGGTTAGGCTTAGGCATAGAAATGTAAGTCTAGGGTTAAGGTTGGATTAAGGCTAGTAGAGGGTCATGATTATGATTTGGCTTAGTATTAATGTTAGTGTTAGGGTTTTTGGTATGGTAAGAGTTGCAGTTGGGGTTAGGACTAGGGTTGGGGTTGAGGTTTACGTTAGTTTTGAAGACAAAATTAGTATAAGGGTTATGGTTGAGGTTGGGGATACGGTTAGGATAAAGGTTAGAATTAGATATAATCTATTAGGATTAGGCTATAATTAGAATTAGGGTTAGGTTTATGTGTAGGATTAGAGATATAAATAGGGTTAGGATTAGGGTTAGTGTTAGGGTTAGAACCGGAGTAATATTGGGATTATACTAAGGGTTGGGATTAAGGTTAGGATTAGGTTAGGGCTAAGGTTAGTGTTAGGATAGGGATTTGGATTATGGTTAGGGTTCTTTTTAGGGTTACGATTTAGGCTTAGGGTTAGGATTACAATTTACATCTTCTTGTTCAGGTTAGAGTTATGGTTAGGATTAGGATTTGAGGTATCTTTGGGATGAGGGTTAGAATCATGGTTAGTGGTATGGTTTATGTTAGAAGTATAATTAGGGTTAGGGTTTGAATTATAATTAGGGCTTAGGTTAGGATTAGGATTATTTTAGGATTAGGATTTTCAACCTGTTTCGCATGAAACATGGATTTTTTCATCTTGCGCAATTCTGTATGATGAAATAGGATCTTGCTAAGTTAGGATTATGTTCTTGGATCATGTGTGGAGCTAAATATAACTTAGCATCAAGTTTTATTCATTCTTTCTTTAGTTTTGGTTTACTCTTCCCGCTTGGACCTATAATGTAATTAAATGTCTGACTGGTCGACTTGTGCCTTAGCTGGCTATATAAGAAGCTTAGGTTATTTAGCAGGTGCCTAACGTAGGGGTAGGGTAGTTTCAAGAATATTTGACTCAAATTGAACCAACAAACAAGCCCTTCTTAGAGTTACACACAGAAGCAATATATAATTCACATGAACAATGAAAACACAATGTATATGAGGCAAGGAAATTGGAAACCAAATTGGTGCGATTAAAAAAAATCCAGCAACATGCTCGAGTATAAGGCCTTCTGGGTTTCGACCTTATACAAAGAGAATTATGAATTCAAAGTCTAACCTCTCATATTATCTTCTTTTCTACTTCACTATTCTTCTACTATCACCATCTGCCATGAGCTAAACAACCTAAGCTTCTTATATAGCCAGCTAAGCCACAAGTCGGCCAGTCGGGCATTTAATTACATTATAGGTCCAACCAGGAAGAGTAAACCAAAACTAAAGAAAGAATGAACAAAACTTGATGTTAAGTTACATTTAGGTCCACATGACCCAAGAACATAATCCTAACTTAGAAAGATCCCATTTCATCATACAAAACCGTGCAAGATAAAAAAACTCCACGTTTCACGTGAAACTAGCTGAAAATCGATAACCGAGGAAAACGGTGATAACTACCAACTCCCGATGAATTAGGATTTGTGGTCTTAGATGAAGATATTATTTTAGGTCCTCTTTAAGACCCCAAGATTGCAAAGGCTGATTCATTAAGGATCAATGGCTACACAATGCACAATGAGCATGCAGAAAGTAGGAAAATATGACTCTAACAGCAAGGCAAAACAACAGCTTGAAAATAGGATGAAATCAAGTGGAGATGTCTCAACATGGGTTTTTGGTCTTGAATGCTTCTTTAGAGGTGGATCTCTTTTATATTGAGGTGGAAAGGAGTGTGGAAGTGCTGTTGGAAAAACTGAGAGGGGGGTGAATCAGTTAAACACTATCCCAAATCAAAATGTATAATCCAAAACAAAATCTTCAATTCCTGCTGCTCGGTAAACAGAAATACTTTCACTGTTTGTGCTTTTACCGATTGTCAATTCTCAACTTATAGTACTTATTGATCAAATCTAACATGTAATATGCAAAGTATGATAAAAAACAAATATCACAATCAACACATAATACAAGAGATTTAAGGTGGAAACCCTGTGAAGGGAAAAACCACCTAGGACCGGCAACCCAAAAATATTCACTCTTCTCAAGTGAGGTCAGTGAGGACCCAACCCTATTAAAGGTTACAAACACACTGTTAGGTGTGACCTTGTTAGAGGATTTTAGACTAGAAGTTATCGTCCAACCACCAGTCAATCTGGGGTTGTCACGATAACAATGTTCACTCTAATGAATGATACATCAAAAGACCTTGTAAGTCCACTCGGTTACCTCAATTTCTTACACTTTCCAGCTCATCACTTTGTCGGCTAAAGTGATCATTTAATTCCATTATATCTTTGTCGGTTAACAAAGAAATGCGTCAGTGAACATATGCTCGGTTAATACTATGCTAGGTATACACTACACTTCGTTGGTGTATACTGAAATGCTTTAGTTTACCGACAACACTGCTTTGTAGCTTTCAGCTCTATTCTTCATTATAGATGAATACAACATAATGAAGTCGATTCCATGAAGTCATAGACTCATCAAGAAGTTACTCAATGTATTCTTTATCCTCATCTGAAGTGTACATCTTCCTCATGTAGATTTCTATGTTCTTCATTTCATCCACCTTTCTTCAAATGTGTCAGTATAGTAACTTACAAGATAAGTACTGTCAAGCTAGTTGACATCAATGAAAACATAAAATTGATTTAATTATCTTGCATTATCTAAACATCAATTCCTTAGTAATCACGAATTACCGATTCTTCATTCAAGTTCCAAATCAGTTGTAGTTCATCAATCTCTCCCTTTGGCATTGATGGCAACTTAAGTAATATGAAATATACCATACACATACCAAACATGTATTCTACAACTCTTAAACAAATGTTGTAATTCGAATAGACTTAATATGTTTAATTACTACGTTACTCAAAATTTGTAAAACTGTAATGCTTGTCATCAAATGTGCTCTGTTCAGTTCTCCTGTTCTTGTTTCTGTTCTTAGTAACTGATCTTCAATGTTTTTTTCCATTCAGATTGTCTCTCCCTCAGATAGTTCTCATCGGTGTTGTTTCTCTCCCTTTAGTTATTTCTCCTTTTCATATTATTTATCTCTCCCTTTGACAACAATGCCAAAGAAACAAATAAACAAATAGCTCTGTTGGTAGCCAAGTAACTCTCTGTTGTCCATCAACTTCTCTGTATCTCTGAATACTGTTTAGCTCAATCTGTTCTAGTTCTCAAACTTAATCACAACCTTGAACATGATTCAAAGTGTGAACTATGCTGCATCAACATAAATGATCTTCTGATATGAATAGGTTGATGCAACATCCTGATCACCTTAGTGACTGATAGACAGGGGACGGACCCCAAGTCTAGTCCTGAAGTATTCAAATGTGTCCTTCGGTAGGGGCTTTGTAAAAATATCTGCAAGTTGTTCCTTAGATGTAACAAATTCTAACTTCACTTGCTTCTCCTACACTTGTTCTCTTAAGTAATGATACTTAATAGATATATGCTTTGTCTTTGAGTGCATCACAAGATTCTTTGAAATATTAATAGCACTGGTGTTGTCACAATATATAATCACTGGGTCAGTGATTAGCTCATTCATTCCTTCCAACACTTGCTTGATGTACGCAATGTTTGAGCAATTTGTAGCAGCAGCAACATACTCTACTTCTGCAGTTGATTGAGAAATGCAGGCTTGTTTTTTACTTGTCCAAGCTACAAGTCTTTCACCAAAGAAACATACTCCTCTGGTGGTGCCTTTTCTCTCATCTACATTTCCAGCCCAATCAGCATCAGTGTAAACTTTCAGTTCAAACTTTCCTTCCTTAGGATACCAAATACCATAATCTTCTGTCTTTTTTAGATATCTCAAAATTATTTTATTAGCTATCATGTGTGACTCTCTAGGGTTAGCAGAAAACCTAGCAACAATCCCCACAACATGTGCTATGTCTGGTCTACTGTGAACTACATACATAAGTTTACCAATCATGGATCGGTAAAGTGTCTAGTTTACCTCAGTAGTTTCATCCTCCTTTGTCAATTTGCATCCAGTAGCCATCGGTGTTCCCACAGGTTTAGCATCTTCCATGCCAAATGTCTTCAATACTTCTTTTATGTACTTAGATTGTGTGATGAATATCCCATCACTTTGCTGAATCACTTGTAATCCTAGAAAGAATTTAATCTCTCTAAACATAGACATTTCAAATTCTTTTTGCATTTTATTAGAAAAGGCTTTGCATACATGATCTTGTCCTCCAAAAATAATATCATCCACAAATATTTCAGCAATAAGAATAGTGTCATCAGTATTACCTTTCATATATAGATTGTTGTTTTCACTTGTTCGAACAAATCCAATACTTAGCAAGTAAGTATGCAGTCTCTCATACCGTGCTCTCGATGCTTGCTTCAATCCATATAAAGCTTTGTGTAATCTACATACCATATCACTATTGTCTGGATCAACAAATCCTTCCGATTGTTCTATGTAGACTTCTTCTTCAAGTATACCATTCAAAAATGCAGACTTCACATCCATTTGATAAACTTTAAATTTCTTGTGTGCAACTTATGCAAGTAACATTCTGACTCCTTCTAATCTAGCAATAGGTGCAAATGTTTTACCATAGTCAATGCCTTCTTCTTGTGCATATCCCTTGCATACCAATCTAGCTTTATTTCTTGTAACTTCTCCATTCTCATTCAACTTATTTCTGAATATCCATTTACTACCGATAACATTTTTATCCTTTCGTCGGCATACTAAACTCCAATTTTTGTTCTTCTCTATCTGCTCTATTTCCTCAATCATTGCATTGATCCATTCATCATTCTCTAATGTAAGTCTCACATTTTTCGGTTCAAGTTCACAAACTAAGCATGTACCTTGTCTTGTTTTGCTTCTAGTTTGCATTATAGCTTGTCTATCTCCAATAATTTGTGTCTCTGGATGGTGTCTTTTGACAAATCTAGCTAGTATCCTGTTGGAAATATTCAGGAATTAACCGAGTTACTGAGAGGGGAGGGGTGAATCAGTAACTCCAAATTTTCTTTCAATTACAGATGTATTAACATATAGTTCACCTTTTTTCTTATGCATATAGAAAGCATGAAACTTAAAAGCATTCACAACAATGACACATAGATTTGGTTACCCAGAAACCTTCCAAAAAGAAAGTAAAACTGGGGTGGGGATGAAACCCACAAAGCTTTAGTACTGCAGTATAAAGTTGGCCGGTTAAGGCTTACAATTGATCACTTCTGATGATCTGCCCCGCTAGGAGCAATAAGGATTGCTAAATCCACCCTGTTAAAGGATTTACAAACATACAATGAAGTATGCACTCGGTAAAGAGATTTTACAAAAGACTGTTAAGTCTACCCGGTTAAAGGATTTTAGTACTGATTCACCTGTTAGGATAAAACAGTAGATCTCTTGCTTTGCAACTGGATTGTTGATTGAGATTCGCTGATGTACTGATCACCTTTTGTGATGAATTTGTCTTTGCTATTCCTTATACTGTTGTAGCCCTTTGTAATTCGCTTATCTCTGCCTTTCTTTCTTTTTCACATTCATACTCATTTTATTACATCTTGACATTTTTACAACATTGTTTATATACAAGTCTAAACAATTAATTACAATTACAATTACAAAGTCAGCTTGACAAATAAACATAAGTGCCACTAAGTCGGCCCAAGTATGGTTACACGGTTCCTGCAAACTATCTCGGTGACTTTCTGATACTCGGGGTCCACTGCATTACTCGGCATAGTCATGCACTCAGTAGAAGTGAAGGCACGGTTCATACTAACCACTCGGTAGGTTTTGAACTCGGTAAATACTGGTGACTCGGTAGACATAATGTTACTCAGGTTACACTGTCCTGCTCGGTTTGCACTATCTTGTTCGGTTTGCACTGTCTTGCTCAGTTTGCACTGTCTTGCTCAGTTTGCTCTGTTCTACTCGGTTTGCACTGTTCTGCTCGATTTGCACTGTTCTGCTTGATTTGCACTGTTCTACTTGGTTTGCACTATTCTACTCGGTTTGCACTATTCTGCTCGGTTTGCACTGTTCTGCTCGATTTGCACTATTCTGCTCGGTTTGCTCTGTTCTACTCGGTTTGCACTCAGAATGCAAATAAGTGTTGTCACTAGTGGCAATTCTGCTTAATGCCAACAATCTCCCCCTTTGGCATTAGTGACAAAAACACTTATTGCCCAAAACTTATATACATGAATCACGCTGAGATTTATTTTTGATTTTTCAAAATTTGTCTTTGTCATAGGGCTTTATACATTATCTCCCCCTTTCAATGTGCTAACTTTTCTTCTATACATGTCTTCTTCTATACATATCTCCTTCTATACATATCTCCCCCTTTTTTACGATAATGCGAAAGGTGTATATACAAGTGATTTACAGAGAGAATCCAAAATTTGATAGAAAATTAGAATGTACCTTCATTATTAGTGCCAGGGTTCTGTCCCAATTTTCTTGCAGAATCTTGCATGTTTGGATTGCAATTTGAACTTCTGCAGAGAGTTCAATCATGTGATCTACTATAGAGAACTGATTTTCATGAATCAATGTTTTGGAATGTTCAATGTGCTTATACATTGTATTCATGATGGGAAGGATCATGTTCTGGATGTCTAGCAGTGTGGACCGGATCCTTGTGTCTTCTTTCAGTAGATCTGACTACATATTTGATAGGTATGAGATTTTCATGTGATGAGCAGAGCTTGAACTTGGTTCAAGTTGTAGCTTCTGTATGCTAATCTTCATATCCTCATCCATTTTATTCATTTTATCCTTGACATCCTTTGTGAACTCGGCAATATTGCACAGTCTGGCCAAAAGAGAGGTGACACTCGAATAGGTAGATTCAATGTTTGACAAAACTGAAGACAATTCCACTTGATTAATAGCTATGTGTTGAGCAATGTGCTCAAGCACTTTATTGTTGAATCTCTTCTCGACTCTTTCAACTAACTTTTCTGTCCCAGATGAATCCTCATTGTATTTATTTACTGCTTCTGCTAATTGTAGCAAAACATGTTGAGAGGAGTCTACTTTAATACCTAATGCATCAGACAAAATGTCCTTAGCATCCTTAATGATTTGATATTCCTTGTCTCTCTCCTCTTTAAGCTTCTTTTGCTTTGCTTTCCTTTGGAGGATTTCACCTATATTTTGCATTTGGTCCGCTGATAGATTTGCAAAATCTAATGTTGGAATCTCTATTTCTTCATCTAGGTCTATATCCTCTACTATATTTTTACCCAAAAATTTTATACTCGGTTGAGCCTTAGGCTTATCTGTACTTAATGCCTTAGTAGTAGTGACAGTAGACATAGTAGGACTGGCTATAGAGACTAGCATACTGTCTACTGGAGAACTTAAAGTATTTACACTTGTAGAATCAAAAATTGGAATACTTACTGCTGGAAAACTTGATGAAGTGGGAGACTGAAACTCGGTAGAAGAAATGGTGGTTGCTTCTGTTGTTTCTATAGGTGATTGGACAAATGTTGAAGTTGTCACAACCATGCTTGAAGGTGTCTCTGGGCTAGATGTAGAAACTTTTACTGGAGAGGTAGGAAGTGATGCAATGACTTCTGCCGCTATCCTCACAGTATCATCTACCTCAGTGGCTTCTTCTTGTTCATCATTGTCATCTTCAATGTCTTTTATTATTACTGTTTCAATACTCGGTTGGTGAAGATGGTATATGTTCTTCCATGTGGCATTTGCAGCCTTCACAATCGATTCAATATTGTTGATCAGAATCAAACAAGTATTGAACTTTAGTGTCATCTTATTTTCATTTTCCTTCAATGCCTTCTTTATTTCATCATTTTTCAAGCTCAGCATTAACTGTCTCAGGGTTTGATCAAATATGTCTTTTACAGTTTGCTTGGCATTGCTCCATCTCATTTTTATTGGATCTAATAGAACTCCTAGAACCTGTGGGGCTATTTCATCAGGAGAGTATTTCCACTGTCCCATCTTTTCAATAACAGCATCTTCTATTTCCTTATGTTCTATTTCCGATCTGGTTTCATATTTAAAAGATTTTATGTTACTTACTCCAGATCCTGATCCTTCTCTAAAAAGTTTGATCCTCTCTTGAAAGTTTAGAGGAGGCCTTTTGAATACTATATCTTTGTCTGCCTTGTCTGCCTTGTCTGCCTTACCTCTTGCACTTCTCCTTGTAAATACAGTAGTGGGAGGCTTAGGTGCCTTAGTGATGAATACCTTTCCTTTCTTCTTTGCAGGTTCTGGTTCCTCTATTTTCTCATCCTTTTCCTCTTCTTCTTCATCATTTTCTCCTTTTTCCTCGGTTAGCATTTACATTTTGGCTATCCTCTTCTTTCCTTTGTTTACCGCCTATGGAAGCTTTATGCTTAATTCAATTCTTACTTTTGCTTCATCATATGTTCCAAAATATGGAGCTTTGGGATTGACAAGCTGATTAAGAAGGGCTTCAATGATATTCTTGGTTTCATCAATATTTACCTCATAAGGAAGAGGTTTTGCATGTACAATCCTTGGTTTAGCTACTTGAATATATACATTATCACAGTCCACCATGAAACAAATGTCATCCTTATAATCTTCAACCAACTTCTGTGGAATCCGGAATCTGTCATTCATCTTCTCTTTAAAAGACTCAAAATAACTATCCATGATGCTTTCAAAATTTTCACCCATTTCTGAAATGTATTCATTTATCTCATAAAGGACTGGCACATCTTTTCTCCATACAAATTTTCCTTTGGAAGGGAAGAATTTCTGAACATAGAAGAATAAACAGACCAGTAAAGATCCAAACTTACATGGATTGTTTTGGAAGTTTGAATGCTTTCCATGTTCTTGTTAAACTATTTTAACAATAAATCTGCAAGGTCAAATGATAAGTTATTCTTGACCACTTTGTATGCTAGGTCAATAGCTTCACAAGAGACACTATTCTGTCGACTTGAACTGTATATTTTATGGGCAATTATGTGTGTACCAAACTTTAGTTCAGCATCGGTAATGCTGCTAACTTTCATGCCTCTACCGTCCCACTCGGCTAGGGTTTTCTTCTCCAGTTCTGGCCGACCTAGGGTTTTGGTAGTTTTTGCTTTGTTCAACATGGGAAGACCGGTGATTTGATGAATCATCTTCTTGGTGATCTCTATGGGTTGCTCAAGCTAAATCTTGCCATCATGTACACGGCTGAGAATGTATCTAACCCATTTCTCCTGAAAGTTTCGAGGTAAATGTGCAATGTGAACTAATCCTTTATCTTCCAGATGTTTGTGCTCGAGTTTTAGAATACCATCCACACACAGTTCCTCACGCACAATATCTAGCTCTAGGTTTCCCATTTCTTGAATTGCATGGTGCAGTTGAAATGATTGTGAATATCATTAATAAGTAGTACCTTAGGAGGAATCTGAGATTGAGCTCTGTTCGGATCTAGGGCTGCTGCAATTGCGGGCACGATCTTGAAATCTGGTGTTCTCCATTCCCCTTGGACTAACATTTCTGATCCTTTCTTCATTGAAGTGCTGGATGATGCCATGGTAGCTCACAGAAAATTCCTTTCGCAAAAGTTTTTGAATCGTTGGGTTGCTCTTAAAATTTTCTGCTCTCAAAGTGCTAAAGTTCGCAATGAAGAATGAGTTCAATTTCTTGCCTTTTGTTTACAACTCTGTCATTAATGCTCAGTACAAATTAGGGTATGAATTCCAACAGACTGTCACCCACTAAGAATTAATTTCTCAGTAAAGACTTCACAACTCGGTGAACTCGAGAATTCATATTGCTCCGACCTCGCTCGGTAAAGACTGGTACTGACCTTGCTCAGTAAAGACTGATACCGACCTTCCTGTGATCTTACTGCATCTTGTATGCTGATTTAGATCTTTCTTTTAATTCGGTTCTGGAACTGCTTGAAGTTTGTCTATGAGAATACAGTTCCAATGCTTTCTTGGAAATTTAGTTTGAGTCGGTAGAGCCACCCATTCCATTACTTGGACTGGTTTGCTCGGTAGATTTAGGAACCCATTGTTGTCTCACCTGTTTCCTGACCTTATTTGCTTCATTCTTCTTTCCATCTTCAATTTCACTAGCATTCATGCAGTTTCTGGCTATGTGACCGAGTTTAGTGCATTTGAAGCATCTTACGGTAGTATCTCTTTTCCTTAGATGATGTTTTATGCAGTTCATGCCAATGTGTCCATATTCTCCACAGTAATGACATCTACACCAGGTGTTGTAGTCCCATCCAAACATTGCTTTCATAATTTGTTCTGCTGGATTGAATGTTTTGGATCTGCACTCGGATGCCTTGTGACCTTGTTTGTTGCATTTGTGACAATTACCTCTGAATCTTGGTTTTTCCCTGCATTCATTTGCTTTGTGACCATGTTGATTGTAGTTGTAGCATTTTCCATTGAATTCTATTTTTTCATTGCTCCAACATTTATTTGAAGTATGTCCTATTTTACCACAATGATTACAAGTAGGTTTCTGATTTCTTTGAGTACCTTGCTTAGAAGATTCACCTTCTCCTTTATATCCAAGTCCTGCATTTCCTTTTGGTCTATGAAGATTTCGCTCATACAGCTGATTTAAGTCTTCTTAGCTTTTCAGCATTCCTTCATTGATTTTTTTTTCGGTGTTTAGGTCATCCATCAATCTTAGATTGATTTCCTTTTCAGATCTTAGTTCTTCTCTTGTGCTTTCTATTTCTGATCTTAGATTCATAATTTCCTCATTTGTATGGGAGATCTGATCAATTAGGTTTTCTAGCTGAAGGGTTTTATTTTGGACTTCATTGTTCCTTCCATCTAATTCATCTTTCAACTTGTTTCTTTGTTCTAAGATCTCACAAAATCTTGTTGAGTGTAGCTCTTGTTCTCTTTTTAATTTTCTCACTTCTTCCTGCAGAGACCCATTCTTTTCTAGGAGTTCTTTGACAACATTGTTTGCTTCATCTGAGCTATTTGAGGGAAAAAGATCTTCAATCTTTTCTTCAATGTAATTCTGATCATTCATCTAATTTGCAAGTTCCTTCCTTCTTCTTAGGGATTGGGAAAGATGTTCTTTTGCTTCTTTAAGTTTAGCTATGGCCATTTCCAGATCTAGCTTTTCATTTTCAATCACCTTGTTCAGTTTGAATACCTCCATTGTCCTGGATCTTTGCTCAAGCTAGTTAAGCTTTATCTTGAGAACCAATACAGCTCTGATACCAATTGTTGGAAATATTCAGGAATTAACCAAGTTACTGAGAGGGGAGGGGTGAATCAGTAACTCCAAATTTTCTTTCAATTACAGATGTATTAACATATAGTTCACCTTTTTTTCTTATGCATATAGAAAGCATGAAACTTAAAAGCATTCACAACAATGACACATAGATTTGGTTACCCAGAAACCTTCCAAAAAGAAAGTAAAACTGGGGTGGGGATGAAACCCACAAAGCTTTAGTACTGTAGTATAAAGTTGGCTGGTTAAGGCTTACAATTGATCACTTCTGATGATCTACCTTGCTAGGAGCAATAAGGATTGCTAAATCCACCCTGTTAAAGGATTTACAAACATACAATGAAGTATGCACTTGGTAAAGAGATTTTACAAAAGACTGTTAAGTCTACCCGGTTAAAGGATTTTAGTACTGATTCACCTGTTAGGATGAAACAGTAGATCTCTTGCTTTGCAACTGGATTGCTGATTGAGATTCGCTAATGTACTAATCACCTTCTGTGATGAATTTGTCTTTGATGTTCCTTATACTGCTGTAGCCCTTTGTAATTCGCTTATCTCTGCCTTTCTTTCTTTTTCACATTCATACTCATTTTATTACATCTTGACATTTTTACAACATTGTTTATATACAAGTCTAAATAATTAATTACAATTACAATTACAAAGTCGGCTTGACAAATAAACATAAGTGCCACTAATTCGGCCCAAGTATGGTTACACGGTTCCTGCAAACTAACTCGGTGACTTTCTGATACTCGGCGTCCACTGCATTACTCGGCATCATCATGCACTCGGTAGAAGTGAAGGTACGGTTCATACTAACCACTCGGTAGGTTTTGAACTCGGTAAATACTGGTGACTCGGTAGACATAATGTTACTCGGTTTACACTGTCCTGCTCGGTTTGCACTATCTTGTTCGGTTTGCACTGTCTTGCTCGGTTTGCACTGTCTTGCTCAGTTTGCACTGTTCTGCTCGGTTTGCACTGTTCTGCTCAGTTTGCACTGTTCTACTCATTTTGCACTGTTCTACTCGATTTGCACTGTTCTGCTCAGTTTGCACTGTTCTGCTCGGTTTGCACTGTTCTGCTTGGTTTGCACTGTTCTGCTCGATTTGCACTGTTTTTCTCGGTTTGCACTGTTCTACTCAGTTTGCACTCAGAATGCAAATAAGTGTTGTCACTAGTGGCAATTCTACTTAATGCCAACATATCCTAGCTCTTCTTTCTTCTTCATCCTATTCAGGTTCATCAGCTTGCTCGACAGCTTCATTTTGTTCATTGGTTTCCTCTTCCTGCTGTTCAACATTGTTTGCCTATGGACTGGTTATCATAGGTTGTGGTTTTAGCTGATAATCAGGAAGTTCAATATAAGTGAATCTACTATAGTCTTTCGGTTCCTTTCTACTATCCTCTGTGTTCTTGTCATCAAACTCATCAACATGAACATTAGTACTTTCAATAATCTTATTTGTAACCTTATTCAAACATTTGTATGCTTTGCTCTTGGTAGGATATCCTAAAAATATTCCTTCATCTCCTTTAGAATAAAATTTACCATTTCTTTCATCTTTCAAGATAAAGCATTTGCTTCCAAAAATTTTGAAATAACTTACAATAGGTTTGTGTCCAAACCATAGCTCATAAGGTGTTCGGTTGGTGTCCTTCAGTTGTACTCGGTTAAGAACATACATAGCTGTACTGACAACTTCTCTCCAATATGTCTGAGCAAAATTCTTCTGTATCATCAATGTTCTAGCACAATCAACTATTGATCTAATCCTTCTTTGAGCAATGCCATTTTGCTGAGGTGTCCTCGGTGCAAAAACCTATCTTTTAATTCCATGCTCATTACATAAATTAGTAAATTCATCAGAGATAAATTCACCTCCTCTATCAGATCTTAAGCATTTAATTTATTTTCGAGTCTCTTTCTCTACCTTAGCCTTATACCATTTAAATATTTGGAAAGTTTCTGATTTCTCCTTCAAAAACATATCAGTCATCAGTCTAGTATAGTCATCAACAAAAAGAATAAAGTATCTATCACCATAATAACTCTGAGTTCTCATACGACCACACAGGTCGGTATGAACCAACTCAAGTATCTTCTTTGTTGAATAGTCTTTTCTTTTGAAACTAGACTTAGTAATTTTACCTTTCTGATATTCATGGTACATAACATGATCTGGATTTGACAAGTTAGGCAATCCTCTAACTCTTCTCTTTTTACTAATCTTGATCATGTTATCAAAATTTACATGACAATCTTTTGTGCCACAACCATGATCTTCATCTTTCATTAATAAACAAGAAGACTGATCCATATCAAGATAAACTACATTACCTCTGGATTGTGTACCAGTTTCGACAAGTCTTCCTCCATCTTCATAGATTTTTACCTTTTTTCTATCAAAATCAAGTCGGTGGCCTGAGTTGTTCAACTGTGCCACACTTAACAAGTTATAGTTCAATCCATCTACCCAATATGCATTTTCACATCTTAGTCTATCATTAATCATCAATGAACCTTTACCTCTTACCATACAGGGTGCATCATTTCCCATTCTCACAGATCCTCCATTATATTCAACAAGTTGATCAAATTTCTCTACATCACCAGTCATATGATGTGTGCAGCCACTGTCTATGATCCATGTATCATTTCTATCTATTCTAGAGATCAGTGTTGTTTCTTCATGTTTCTCTTCTTCTTCTCAATCATCTTTCATAGCAACAAATACTACTTCTACATCATCATCAGTGTCAGATTTAGATTCAATATCTTTGGCAATGTAACATACCTTCTTTCCTTTGTCATAGTTGTCTCAATCATCTCTTTTGTTGTATCGGTAGCCTCTGTTGACTCTTCTCCCATAGCTTCCTTCTGATCAGTTTTTGGATCTATCATCATCTTTCTTCTGTGAACATCTAGCAGCAATGTGACCAACTTCTTTACAATTAAAACATGCCAAAGGTAACTTACCTCTATATCTTCCCTTTTCTTTGGGCAATCTTCTGGCCATAAGAGCTTCAAGCTCATCAAGTTCATGATCGGTATTGCTATCACTATCATCATTCTTAATATTCTTGCTAGACTTACTAATCTTCAAAGAAGACATGAAAGCGAACTCAATAGAAGGAACAATACTATTATCAAAGTTATTTAACTCAAAGATAGTAAGCTTACCGATCAGTGTGTCAAGGGTAAGGTTAGAAACGACCCTTGTTTCATGAATTACAGAGATCCTAATCGCATAAATTGGCAACAAAGTTCTGAGAATCTTGCTTATAATTGTTTCATCATCAATCACTCCATCAGATGCTCTAATAGCATGTACTACTTCTTTTAGTCTATTTGAATACTGTTCTATGTTCTCACCTTCCTTCATTCTCATATCATCAAAATGACCTCTTAGACTTTCTAATCTGGCTCTCTTAACATTCAAGTCTCCACTGTATATCAAGTTTAACTTATCCCACATCTATTTGGTAGTAGTGCATCCCTTAACATCTTCAAACTCAGTGTCGGTACAAGGAGCAGCATGTTCCATCATAGTGATATTGTGTTCATGCTTATCTCTCAGTTGATCAAGGGTTAAGGGACTAGTGGGTGGTTGTATATAGCCATTCTTCATCAGGTCTACAGCTGAGTTTCCAATTCCAAAAATGTGCAACAACATTCTGCTTTACCATACCTCGAAGTTCTCTTTGTTCAGTCTAGGCACTTCCCTCTTATACATCTTGAGATCTTTGTGCTGAAGTCCTTAAAACTTTGTTCTAAGCAACCGAGGCTCTGATACCAATAGTTGGAATAACTAAGAGGAGGGTGAATCAGTTAAACACTATACCAAATCAAAATGTATAATCCAAAACAAAATCTTCAATTCCTGCTGCTCGGTAAGCAAGAAGTTGGGTCCCACTTTTGGCCAAAAAGTTGAAGTGTTTTCTCTATTTTTTAAAATTTCTCAAAATTTGAAACACTTAAAGATTGAATCTTGGAAAACTTTAGTAATATAAAATTTAGTGCTTGGAATCTAGTTTTTAAAGATGTAATTTATTTCAATACCCACATGGTATAAATTGAATTTTAGTATGTATGTGTAAAAACCACTTTTTCAAAATGCCTGTTTCAGGACCACACCTCACGCGTTTATGGACACCCTTTTTTGAAGTAAATGAATGTATTTTTGGGAATCCTTTTGGGAAAACGTACCTAAAACACTAAAGATTGATGAGAATATTTTATCTTTTTTTTTACAGAATATTTTTTTTAATTAATTTTTAATTGACTATAAAGTACATTTTTTAAACCTCTAGAGTAAGGACAGCATAATTTTATGATAACTTCAATTTTTTTCAATTTTTCTTTTTTAAATTGAAAAGAATTATATGTAGTTTGATTACATATAACTCATTTTTCAAAAAACAAAAAATTAAAAAAGTTATTAAAGTTTTAGTTAACCTTGGTATTTCAAGTTTAGGTACCACGTTGGCTTAATAAATATTGTATAAATATTAAAATTTATCATATCACTATAAAATTTATATTTTTATAATTTGCACAATAAGAGCTAAAATGGGTTTTCGTTTTATCAAAAAATTCATTCGGGAAGTTGTCCTAAAAATTATGGCAATGTAGAAATTTTACTCTGTAATGCCTTAACCAAATTTTTGGAGGTCAAGGCATAGGCTTGGTTCTATCAAACCTAAACCAAACCAAATTTGAAATGAAATTCGAGGCAGATGTGTGCTTCCTGCTCATGTCTTAAGAAACGGGCGCCTGTTTTTTGAATTAAAAAAATAGGCGCCCATTTTTTTAAAAAAAAATTCAAAGTCTTAAAATGCATTTTTAAATCTTAAAAAAAAATTAAAAAAATTAAAAAAATTTAGAAACGAGCACCCATTTTTTGAATTCAAAAATGGGCACCCATTATGAATTCAAAAAATGGGTACCCATTTTTTTAATTTAGGATCAGGTGCCCGAACCTAAAACGAGTGCTCATTTTTTGAAAACGGGCACCTGTTTCGAGCAACATCTCTTATTTCTAAAAGACTTCTGTGGAATTGTCCCCCAACTCCAAACTCTTACCCACATAACACAAGCAATTTAACGTGGAAACCCTGTGAAGGGAAAAACCACCTGGGATGGGCAATCCAAAAATATTCACTCTTCTAAAGCGAGGTCGGTGAAGACCCAACCCTATTAAAGGTTACTAACACTCTGTTAGGTGTGACCTTGTTAGAGGATTTTAGACTAGAAGTTATCGTCCAACCAGCAGTCACTCTGGGGTTGACAAGATAACAATGTTCACTCTAATGAATGATACATCAAAATACTTTGTAAGTCCACTCGGTTAAGAGATTTGACTGTGTATAATGGTCTCTTTGTAGCTCGGTAACTGTTCTGCAGCTCAATTCTCAATAACTAGTATGATCAGAATGCATGAAACCTTCTTCATGCAATAATTTTGCAGCTTCTTCTTCTTTCGGCATTTTTCATAATGAAACTCCAGTCTCTTATATAGACATGTAAAACATTTTCTTTTCCTCCATCAATTTTTTTTGCTTAATCATCTCCATTGATTTTACTGCTTTAGGCTTCCTCGGTTGATGTGTCAATAACTCATTTCAATCTACTTCGTCAGATCCTTTTGATTTATGTTAGCCGTCGATCTTCATAACAAACCTTATCTATTACCTCAATTTCATACACTTTCCAGCTCATCACTTTATCGGCTAAACTGATCATTTAATTCCATTCTGTCTTCGTCGGTTAACAAAGAAATGCATCGGTGAACACACGCTCGGTTAATACTATGCTTGGTATATGCTACACTTCGTTAGTGTTTACTGAAATGCTTTAGTTTACCGACAACACTGCTTTGTAGCTTTCAGCTCTATTCTTCATTATAGATGAATACAACATAATGAAGTCGATTCCATGAAGTCATAGACTCATCAAGAAGTTACTCAATGTATTCTTTATCCTCATCTGACATGTACATCTTCCTCATGTAGATTTCTCTGTTCTTCATCTCATCCACCTTTCTTCAGATGTGTCAGTATAGTAACTTACAAGATAAGTACTATCAAGCTAGTTGACATCAATGACAACATAAAACTGATTTAATTATCTTGCATTATCTAAACATCAATTCCTTAGTAATCACGAATTACTGATTCTTCATTCAGGTTCCAAATCAGTTGTAGTTCATCAAGTGCAACTTGAGACTCTTTTTTGGAATTCCATTTCTTGAATGGCTATGGGTTCCATTTTAAAACCCTTCTTGAAGGTCTTGGGTGCCTTGTTAAATCTGAAAGATTGGGTTGAGGGAGCCTATAAAATCCTTGGTTGGTGGTTTGGGGAGCCCTTCAAAACCAAAAATTCTTAGCAGATGCTTCACTGTTCTATCTTTTGATAATTATCTCTTCAATATATGTATGTGTCTTTGTGTATACATGCATAAAGATAATTAGTCACCATTACCAATTTAGGCTCATTTTGTGTTTACAATATGGAGAGAGAGAGAGAGAGAGAGAGAGAGAGAGAGAGAGAGTTGGATGTAAAACAAGAGAGAGGAAGTTTTCTTTTCAGTTATTTTTGCCAAACTATTTCAGGCCACATTTATGTGTGCGTTAATTATTTCAGTAATATTTGGATTGTTAATTTGATTAAATATGAACCTTTGGAAAATGTTTTATATATCATGTGTTTTCAATTAGATGAATATGGTTATTCTCTTATCAATTTAAATATTTATGATGATGTACATGATATGTTATTTCATGATGGTAATTTATATGTTAAGATGTTATTTACATTCATGGTTTTACTAACCCCATGCTTGCATGTGTATGGTTGGCATGTGTGTTTTATATTTTTGTTTGATGTGATTGATGTGGTTGAGGGACAGAGTCATAGGTGCTTGCGAGATCCACATGATTGGTTGATCCCCACCATTGTTTGTTATATATTATACATGTATGTACATTCTTATCTTTTATGTCAGATTTCAGGTTCTGGGCATTGACTTCCTTGAATTGTTAGGATGAGCATGCCCTATTGCAATATCTAATATGGTAAGAGAGGGGAGATAGCATAATGTCCCAATCCCAACGCAGGCCATTATTGTCCTAAATTAAGAGACAAGTTTCTAATTGAGTTTTCTATTTGAATTCATCAAGGTGACATGAATTCGTGAACCCTCCCTTGGTGTTTGCTTGTTTTGGAGTTAGTTGATTTTCGAGTTTTGGGAGTCAATTGGTTTTTCTTATGTGAATTATTTGATTTAAATAATTGAATTAGGAGTAATTATGGGATTTGAATAGTTATATTTTATGAATGTGGAAATATTAGATATAGAGAATATTTAATTTTTAAGATTGATTAAATACCTTTGTTAAATTAAAAATTGAATTAAAAGTTGAATTAAAAGTTTAAATTTGGAATAAAAGGGGTTTAATTAATTATTAAATCCAATAATGAAATTTAAGGCATAGTTGATTTATTTAATATCTAATTTATCAGTTTGCATAGTTAATTATGTGCTAAAGTATTTATTAATTAATTAAATAATTAAAATGCAATTTAAGTTGCACATTCGGTTTAGAGAAAATTAAACTAGAATTTAAAGTTAAAGTTGAGTTAGGAATTTAAATTGAAAAATGTGCATTCTTTTATTATGGTAATTAAAATTAATCATGCATCATAATTGATAAAAAAATAATTGAGAGTTGAGTTCTATTTTATGATTTAGAGTTGCATGTTGAGTTCTTTTTCTCGATTGGAGTTGCATGTAGGGTTTTGTTTGGGGAATTTTCATTTTTAGGGATTCTTTTAGTCATTCTACACACATAGGTTTCTGAGGAGGCTAGTTTTGGAGGAAAATTGTGTAGATTCTCTGAAGGATTTTTTTTTAAAATGTTAGGAGTATTTTAGATTCGTAGAGTCTTCAATTTTGTCTTGATTGTTTCAGATTTTTCTCGTGGATTTTAGGTAGGGTTTGAAGAACCCATGTTAATCTCATTTTGAAAAGAATGTCTGTATTGTGTTTGCAATGCTTGTTGAATATTTTCTTCTGTTATTATTTAATTTTTTTAGTTGAATTGGGTATTAAAATCTTGTGTGGGAATTTTGAGAGAAAACCCAAACCCAAAATATTTTATGATTAAAAATTTAGGAAATTATGCATGTTGAAACCCTAGGTTGTTCGCAGTAATTTTTCCATGTACTAGTAGGGTGAACCCACAATAGTGGGTTACACATTTTTTCTTGAACAGATATTGAACTGTACATTTTGAAAAAAAAAAAAGATTGAGATTCATATTGTCGTTAAATTGTTTGAAATAAGAAGATGAAGTAAAATATAGTGTTTTATGATTTTTCGTGTAGATTCTAAATGTATTTTTTATTTTTATTTCTAATGTGTTTTATGATTTTTCGTGTAGATTCAAAGAGTTACTTGGTTTTCATAGAGCATAATTTTTTTTCTAAAATAGATATCAATGTGCTTCTTTTGAATTTAGGTTTTGATAAAATTATCACAATTATTTCATATTCTATTAACGTTTGAAGTTGAGTAAACCGTCATTTTGACATACCTTGACTGCATAGCTTATAACTTGTCATGTATTTTTCCAATTTAATTTTTATTTTTTTTGATAGAAAGAGAACTTCAATACCTAGGGCATAGATATTTTTTCAAATTTTTTTCTCTCATTTACTATTCTTCCATAAGCGTCAAACATAGAGGTAGACATACGGTGAAATATCTATGTTTAGTAAAACTAAAAATACAAAGTCATAATAAACTTAATATATATTAACATTATATAATCATTGGAAAGATTTTTCTTAGTAGTACCTTACTACATATATAGGTTTGTCAAATGGATTTATTTGATCTTCCAAAAGATAAATTCGAAGTAATTTTTTGTCAGCATTTTAATAGGTGTGAAGGAGACTTCATTGTAGGTATGAATGAGGAATATAGATGTTGTATCAATGTTTTTTTTTATCTAAGAGGTTTTGAGCTAACCATTTATAATTAGTTCTTCAAATGGAACCTCTCAAGGTTTAAATCATCATATTTTATTATAAATGTGTTATTTTAGCAAAAATCAGCATGTTTAAAAAAGTGTAACCCACTATTGTTCTCTGGGAATTAATTTAAAATGTTCTCTGCCTGAATTAATTAATTAGATTGGTTTGACCTCTATATTCATTTGGAAAAAAAGAAATTAAAATTAGTTTCCTGATTTTTTTTTTGAATTTAGATGATTAAATTGATTGTAATCTTGGTTGCAAAAAAATATATATGTATATGTATATCTTTATTTTTTAGATCTTTTTTATAAAAACAAATTTTTATTCTCTGCTCTGCGTCAAACAAAATTTTGATAGAGAAAAAAATTAAAAAATTAAAGATGGTGGGGCAGTCACCCCTGCACCACCTCCCTTCCGACACTACAAGGCTTGCATAGGACCGCAAGGCCTACAATTACCCGCAAGGCTTGTAGCCTGCCGCAAGGTGGGGAGGGTCGGGCCCCCAAACATGCACTACCTTTTTTTAAATTTGTTTTTTTTAAAATTATTAATTAAAATAAATTTTATTTTTTAGTAGTTGTTAATTAAAATTAAATTTATTTCCTTTTTAAAATTTTATTTTTAAAGTTATTTTTATATTTGCTATAAAGTTTTTAAATTACGATTATTTTTTATAGTAATTATTAATTTAAAATGAAATATTAATGATTGATAATTTAATTATTATTTTTGAATACTGGTAAAAATAGGTTTTGGGGGGACCCGAAACCCCTTACAAAGAAGCTACGAAAGATTAAACATTAGACCCACCAAAAAGAGTCGAGGGTGAAAACCCATCAAAAAGATTAATTAATGTTATTATTTAATATTTATTATTATTTATTGATGATTATGTGATCATTAATGTATTTTTTTGTGAGGTTAAATGGTAGATATTCAGATGTATATCGGGTTGATATTTTATTTGAAAAAAATAATTTATTTTCAACTTGAAAGCTTCGTTTGTTAGTCGTAAGGGATATTTTAGACATTTGTGTTGGGTTATGTATATGAAACCTAGTGTTGAGATTTTATGAATCATTATGGAATGTATTTTGTGATGTGATTATGGGTTTTATGGGAGTTTTGCATTCCTATTTTAGGAACGCACCAGAGGCTTGGGGTTGTGTGGATGTTTATTTTTACTCCCATGTGTTTTATTATTAGAGTTATGTTTAAGAACACTTTGAGAAGTGTCATTATGATTTATGGATTTGTGAACCTAGGTAGGTTAACTAAGTGTATCGGTGGGAAGTGGCTTGCAATAGGCATTGGGGTCCGCAAGTCATTGCCAGGAAAACTTATTGCAAGTGACCTAATAAGTGATAACTAAATGACATTGAGAGTTTAAAATAAATTAATAAGACATTGTGTGCCTCACCCATGCCTGAGTTACTTGATTGATTTTTTACTAGGATGGGAGTGGGAATATCCTTCCCGCCTATGTGGACTGGATATGGCATAGTTGGTACCTCATCTGCATGAGAGGTTACCGATACCGCATAGAGTCACTAAGGCATCGGGGTCTTGAGAGACTACAAGGATAACCTTAGATTTGTCTTGTGCGATGACACTTCCCTTTATGCATCTCAGGTTGCCTACATGTGTTGGTTGCCTCTGGTTGAGTATGCTTTACCTTGTTATCTTATTGTACCCTTGAGTTAGAAATCTTTCAGGATCCCTTCCTTAGCTTGTATTGTGTTGATTATTGATGTTTGATATCCAAGTGGGGTTTGTTGTTATCTCCTCAGCATAGTGGGAGTGGACCATTTAGGTTCCATGAGCTCAGGTGGTAGTGATTCTTTTACCATTTGAGATTCTAACATTCATGCACCAGTGTTGAATGATCCATGTAATAGTTGTACTTTCTTATTTACCATTGTTGAAGATGTATTCATATTCTATGTTCTAGTATCATTGTATCAGTTATTCGGGAGATATCATGTTGTATTTTATATTGGGTTATTGTATTACATACCTTGCAACTTGTGTAGTGAATGTGGATTATTATGGATACGTTATGGTATCATTTGTATTTATGACTTCCTTTATATGATGATGTATTTATCATTCATTTGTATATATGAAGTTTGTAATTATATCTAATCTAAAATAATTAATTATTATTTACGTAATCTACGTCAAGGAACCCTTGATATTTGTAATCTATGTTTGATTTGTACTTGTATGAGAGTTGTAAATTATATTGTATTTCTTCCTTATTGTAAAACATTGTTTTTGTTATTTGTAAACACTTTAAAAAAATAAATTTGTAACTTAGTTTCATGTTCAGGTTAATTTCTCCTGGGTTCCTTGGCGGGGCATTACAGATGGAGAGGGAGATTGAGATGGACAAGGAGATTGATATGGAGGGAAATAGATGGAGAGACAAATATAAGAGAGTACTAGATTTTGATGTGGCTCCTCTCTGCTTCTAGATTTTGAGCTCAGCTGTGATTTATCATGATCTCTTGTACTCTTTCCTCTTTCTCTTAATTCTCCTATTTCATCTGCAATCAAAGCATTACCTATTGTTGGAATCTCACCCTTGATTTTCCTTCTCATTTCCTCGCTTAAAATTACACTAACAACATCATCAAATTTTAGTGTATTAGTACTAGAAACAGAGTTACTAAATACCATATTGATTTTATTCCAAAGTTTTGGCAAAGAGGATAAAACTAATAGAGCTGTGTAAATTCTTCATCAAAACTAATTTGAATAGAAGCTAACTAACTAGTAACTGTATTAAGATTATTTAAATGTTCTACTACAAAACTTCCTTCATCCATTTTCATATTAAATAATCACTTAATTAAAAAAAACATATTTGATGTTGATGGTTTATCATATAGCTCATCCAAAATGCTCATTAAATCATTAGTTATTTTATCTCTAAATATATTAAATGCTAAAGATGGAGATAAGAACAAAAGAATCATTCCCAGTGATTTTCTATCTAAAATACCCCAATCTTCATCTAGCATGGTTGAAGGTTTCTTTTCTTTACCATGTATAGGTAGCACAAATCTTTCTGGTATAGAAAATCCTCCATCTACATTTTCCACAATGTATAATTCTAACCATTAAACCTTTCAACTTTTACTTCTTCAATCCCCTTTACCCACTCAAACTTGAATCTCTCCTACTAAATACAACCAGCTTCGATACCTTTTTTTAATTATAAAACAAAAAAATAATTAAATTTAAAAATAAATAAATGGAGATTTAGAATACAAGACTAAGACATTACAAATTTATAGGGGTTCACCATAAACTTGCTACATCCACTCTCAAATAGGGAAATTTCTTATTATCAACCATTATATGATGCATACAATGTAGCAACAATATTCTTTTAGAAACAAATATTATTCAGAATATGAACAACCAAAATATTTGGAGGGAAACCTTAACTATTGGGTTTCATATTTTTACAGATATAAGGATCAAGCCAAAGAAAGATCAAAAATAATAAAAGAATCCACAAATGAACTACCACCAAATCAAGTATGGTCCAAAAAAAAGATGGGTCATTTGATGTGATAGTGACCCCACAAACCAAGGGAAATCGGAATAAAAAAATACAAGATCACCAATCAACCATGACACTACTAATCAACCCGATTTGTCAATGTGAAGACAAATTGTGGGCGTCCACAAACAATTCAAAAAGCACCTATGATAACTGTTGCAGATTAGTGATGTCCCATGGCGTGTGTGAAGCTGATCAAGTCACATCAAATGTGGCTCACCATTTCAATCACAAGCATCAATTGTGAGGACAAGTAATAAGCTTTAATATGGCACTAGCAATAATAAAAAAAATTGCACAGGTCATAAATGCCAACCACAAATGAAATTTTCCATTCTACAAAATATGGAAATTGATATAACCAAGAATGAAACCAAATGAAATAATGCCTTTATCACAGAATCACAATTCCCTAGACCTCAATCTCAGTTAATGAAAAATTTATATGTGGAAGGAGTTGTTGTGAGATGGCTCTAATATCATGTTGGAGTATTGACTCTAACGTCTAGAACACAAATAGCTATAAATTTTCACAAGAGAGAATATAATATTTCATTGAAATGTGAATGGAATTGAAATAATAATAATGTACAATAATCTATGCTTATATAGGCAAGACATAGAAAAGGAGCACCAATGGATTGTAAGGGTAGGTAAGGAGTAAATACCATCCAACTACCAAATGAAAAATACACATGCACTAAGGAAATATTAAATTATGACAAGTAATACCTAAATGAAATTTAAAAATAGACTAAATATTAATCTACTTGAACACCAACAAATGAAAGATATCAATTTTTCTAATATTTTAATAATTATGTATTAAAAAATTATCCAAAATAATATTTATTAAAAATGGTCATTGTTAACATTAAAAAAATTAAACAAAAATCTCAAAAAAAATTTCTTGAAAAATATTTAGATACAAAACCTTTTCTTTTCAACTTTATTTCACTTTTATACAAGATTCCATGTTTAAAAAGAAAGAATCCATTGAAAACACTCACCATTCAAACCTAATATAAACTCATAGCAATAAAAATTTTCCCTAAGTAGATGATTTTTCAATAAATATTAAGAATTATATGAGACCTCAATGCGAAGGTTAAAACTATTCTATATAGTCAAGCCTCACGCTGAGTTTTTACAGTACTTCCAATTAAAATGTACTAGCTCTTTCGTATAGCAAAGTCTTTTCCAAATTTTCGTAGTACTTTCAATTAAAATGGATTGACCCCGGTGTATCTGTTTGTCTTTTGTTTTCGTAGTACATCCAATTAGCATGGAATGACCAATGTCTCTGTGTCTCTTCCTTTTTAGTTCCTGCCAAGGCAAGAAACTATTGCGGAGGCAACCATCTTTAAATGATGATTAATCTATCTGCAATCAACCAATAATAGATCAGATTTTTGGGTAGTTTTTATATTAATGCTTTGTTAGATCATAAAAAAGGTGCAAAATTTTTAAGTTCAAAATATTTGACAAATGTTAACCAGCGATTTAATTGGGCAGTAGTTGGTGGCAACAGATTGTCAGGGAAAAAATGCAAATTCCAAAGCATAAGAATGCACATTTCCCAACATCTCTTGCAGTGCATTATAGACACTAAAAGACCACCACATTACGAGGCAACTATGAAATTGCATAAGCCTTTGCATACAAATTTTAAGATATTATATTTAGGCTATCAAGTTCATCATCGGTGTTGCTATCTCTATCATCATTCTTATTTTTCCTGCTAGACTTACTAATCTTCAAAGAAGACATGAAAGCGTATTCAATAGGAGAAACAAAACTATTGTCAAAGTTGTTTAATTCAAAGGTTGTAAGCTTACCGATCAGTGTGTCAAGGGTAAGATTCGATAAGGCCCTTGTTTCATGAACTGCAGAGATCTTGATTGCATAAACTGGTAACAAAGTTCTAAGAATCTTGCTTATAACTATTTCATCATCAATGACTCCATCAGATGCTCTAATAGCATGTACTACCTCTTTCAGTCTATTTGTATATTGCACAATGTTCTCACCTTCTTTCATCTTCATATCATCAAAATGACCTCTTAGACTTTCTGCTCTGGCTCTCTTAACATTCAAATCTCCACTGTATATCAAAATTAGCTTGTCCCACATCTATTTGTTAGTAGTGCATCCCTTAATGTCTTCAAATTCAATGTCGGTATAGGCAGCAACAATTTCCATCATAGTGATATTGTGTTCATGCTTGTCTCTCAGTTGATCAAGGGTTAAGGGACCTAGTGTCAGTTCAATGTAGCCATTCTTCATCAGATCTACAGCTGAGTTCCCAATTCCAGATACGTCCAACAACATTTGGCTTTTCCATACTGCAAAGTTCTCTTTGTTTAATTTCGGTATTTCCCTCTTATACATCTTGAGACCTTTGTGCTGAAGTCCTTAAAACTCTATTCTAAGCAACCACAGCTCTGATACCAATTTTTAGAATAACTGAGAGGGGGGTGAATCAGTTATCCAGTGTCTCAATTCAAAATGTATAATTCAAAACAATTTCTTCAATTTATGCTGCTCAGTAAACAATAATTAATTTCACTATCTGTGCTTTTACTGATTATCAGTCTAATACTTCTAACTATTACCGATCAAATCTAACATGTAATATGCAAAGTATGATAACAAACAAATATTGCAATCAACACATAACACAAGAGATTTAACGTGGAAACCCTGTAAAGGGAAAAACCACCTGGGACCGGCAACCCAAAAATGTTCACTATTCTGAAATGAGGTCGGTGAAGACCCAACCCTGTTAAAGGTTACAAACACACTGTCAGGTGTGACCTTGTTAGAGGATTTTAGACTAGAAGTTATCGTCCAACCAGCATTCACTATGGTGTTGATAGGATAACAATATTCATTCTATGAATGATACATCATAAGACTTTCAGAGTCTACTCGGTTAAGAGATTTTGACTGTTTGCAATGGTCAAATATGTAGTAGTAAATGATTTACCTTAATACAACTTCAATTGCAGATTACAGACCAATATTTAGCTCATACAAATCCTTTTGATCAATATTGCACTTTAGATTCAATACTGTATCAACTTACTGTCCGTCAGTAATTGCTATCTGTAGCTTGGTAACTATTCTGCAGCTCGGTTATTACTAACCAGTATGATAAGAATGCATGAAAACTTGTTCACATGATAATCCTGTAGTATCTTCTTCTTCCAGCATTTTTCATAATGAAACCCTAGTCTCTTATATAGACGATTAAATCATTTTCTTTTTGTCCATCAAATTTTACCGCTTAATCACATTCATTGATTTTGCCGCTTCAAGCTTCCTCGGCTGATGTGTCAATAACTCATTTCAACATGCTCCATTAGATCTTCCTTCAATTATGTTAGCTGTCAATCTTCACAACAAACTTTATCTGTTACCAATGAAATCGAGGTCCTTTACAGCTCATCAATCTTATCATCTAAACTAATCATTTAATTCATTCTATTCTTGTCGGTTAACAAAGAAATGCATCGGTGAACACAAGCTCGGTTACCACTGTGCTCAGTATACACTACACTCCGTTGGTGTATACTAAATGCTTTCATTTACCGACAACACTGCTTTGTGTCTTTCAGCTCTATTCTTCATCATAGACGAATGCAACATAATAAAGTCAATTCCATCAAGTCATAGACTCATCAACAAATTACTTAGTGTATTCCTTATCCTCATCTGACATGTACATCTTCCTTATGTAGATTTATCTGTTCTTCATCTTTTTTCACCTTTCTTCAGATGTGTCGGTATGGTAACTTACAAGATAAGTACTGTTAAGCTAGTTGACATCAATGACAACATAATACTAATTTAATCATCTTGCATTATCTAATCATCAACTTCTTAGTAATCTTGAATTACAGATTCTTCATTCTGGTTCCAAATCAGTTGTAGTTCATCATAATTGACCTTCTAAACATCATAGAAATCCAGAATTCAACTTAACTGATTATCTTACATCAAACTATCAAGATTTCAACTTGGTCAACTATGGTCAAATCATGGTCAAACCTAGTCAAACTTGGTCTGGACAAGACCTCTAAATGATGCAGAATGCATTCTCGAACGTGTATAACCACTTCTAAAATCAATTAACATGCTTCTAAACTATAACACTGACTTTTCTTGTCAGATTTCAATTTTAATCCCAAAGGGGGCATGGTATTGCACATCATTCAAGTTTGTAAATCTAAATCTGTAATCAATCTTTCCTTAGTAATCAAGACAACAACCACGTCTAGTTGCTGATTTATCAAAAGTCCTCGTCGCTTGGGGAAAATCTATCATCGCTTGGGCATATCAGATTCATCAAGATCCATATCAATTTGGTATCTGAATCTATCGTGTAAACTATATCAGCTTTTCATAACCATCGGTTTATTAGTTTTATTTCCTTGGTTCTTCGTAACTGAAGGGTTCAGATGTGATACCAATGTGATTCTTATTGACAATCGGGTCTGGAATCGGTCACTCACTTCTTAGCAATCATCAGGTTCAGAATCAGGCATTTTGACACTTTTTCATAATCACCGGTTCATCATTGCTATAGTGAACATTAGCTTTGGTCATTCATGACCTAACATCTTCAAATCTTTCAATCGGTTTCTATCTCAGAATCAGTTCATCTTTCCAATCAGTTTCAATATCCTACATAGACTATCTTTGAACAACTGCGCTTCGCACAATAATTCAAAGAGGGGCAAAATGTAATACCCAAAAATGGGCTATAGGTTCATTAACCTCCTACATCCTCAAATCAAATGAAATTGACATCGAAGTCCTAAACTAAGGCACATCTAAACATCAAAATCCTAATTGATTATCCTAAATTCTGCATCAGTGAATATTCCTAGAAATATTCCTATTTATCTAATTATCTTTAATTTAATGATTATTTGGCGATAAAACTAATTTATCCTAAAGTCTGATTAATTGAATATTCTGAATATTTAATTAATTAGAGTTAATAGTGCCACTTAATTATTTAATTGAATTTAATTACCTTTATTCCTAAATTGTATTATTTCATTTGACAATAAATCAAAAATCTTATGACAAATTGACTAAATTCTTATTTAATTAATTAATGTCAATTGTTAGATTGAATGATATAGTTTTCGAATAAAAGTTTGATTTAATAATTGATTAACCCATAAAGTAGTTATTCTTTAAATTTAAAATTAGTTAAGTTGAGGATAAATCACTTTATTTATTTAATTAATTCATAATTATTGTGCACATTCAAAGAGCAGTTAAACTTAAAATTAGAAAATCAATGCAAGTTGTTAACTTTTGGAAACTCAACATCTATTTTGAGTTCAAACCTGATCTAAACTTTTGATTTGAGTTAAAAAGTTGTTCTTGCATGATTTTGCATGATTTTTTGAGTTAATGATCTCTGATTTCTTGTTGACTCAAAAATCAATGTGAGTTCATCAAGAGTGATTTATGGCTTTTCCCATGCACCTCCAAAGCCCTGGATTTCTATAAAATCAAGGCTTCAGCTCTTCATATCGATCCATCCACAAATTGCATCCTCACGCTGGCGAATTGGTGATCGAAGAATCCATCTTTTTGAATCAAAGCTATTGTGAGATTTTCATTATTTTTGAGCATTCATATCATTTAGCATATCAATTCTTAGATCAATTGCATATCAGTTTTTCATATAGATTAGATTCATATCAGTTTTCTTTCATCATAGTTGCATGGAAAAACCAAAAATATAGATTAATTTGCATTCATCCCATATCTAGATTTTGCATTCAAATCCTTCATTTAGGTGTCTTCAAGGTCAGTGATCTCGGTCTAATCTGAGAATATCATACTCGCACCTACTAGAAGGTAGTAAATCACCTGGTTAGTTTAGTTTCCATTACATTGCATGATTTCAATTTTTGCTAACCTCTAATGTTTTACTGAAGTGTTGTGTCCACAGCTAGGTACAAAATTCACATACACAGTCAGTAAATGAAGACTTCAGTATACACCAAGCTAGTATTAACCGAGCTTGTATTCACCGACACATTTCTTTGTTAACTGAGTATGGATGAAAGTATTAAATGCTTAGTTTAGCCGACATAAATTCATGAGTTGGAAATTATTATGATTTCAAGGTTAAGGGTAAAGTTTGTTATGAAATCCACAGCTAACAAAATTTGGAGAAGATTTAAAGAATGGAATTTAAATGTGTTATTGACACAACCGCCGAGGAAGGTTTAAGATGAAAAATCAACAAAGGAGAATAAGAGGAAAAATTTGATGGATGATATGAAAATGATTTATCTGTCTATATAAGAGATATGAGTTTCATTGTTGAAACTATGCTGGAAGAAAGAAGATTGTAGAGATTTCGCATGAATATAGTTTCATGCATGCTTGATCAGACTGGTTAAAGGAGAACCAAACTGTAGAACAGTACCGAGCGTTAGAGAGCTATTACTGAGTAAAAGTAAGTTGAAGAAGTGAATTGATATATTGATTAGAGGATTTGTATAGGCTTTGAATAGATCTGAACATCAGCAAGATAAGTTGTATTGTAATTAGATCAACTACTATTTTAGTTTAACCATTGATACAGAAAAATTTCTTAACTGAGTGGACTTAACCATCTTATGTTATGCCCTATGTCATTCAATGAATGTACATTGTTATCCTATCAACCCCATAGTGAATGTTGGTTGAATGATAACTATTAGTCTTAAATACTCTAACAAGGTCACACATAACAATATGTTTTGTAACCTTTAACAAGCTTGGCTCTTCATGATGCAGGGGCATTCTTGGTCCTCGATGAATGTGTATGGTGGTTTGTTATTTGGTCGGTGTTACTTAGTTGTAGCCTTAACTGATGGTCTCAGTTATTGAAGGAATCTCAGTCACTGAAGGCACTTGGTGGAATCTCTGGTGCTCAGTGGAACTGGTGCTCGGTAATGCCTATATTGCTTGATGTTGCTTAGCGGGGTTGGTTGTTTCACTGGTGCTCGGTTGCTTCTATGGCACTCAGTAGTTATGGTTTACCAACTAGAGTTCTGTGTGATTTGTTGAGCCGACTTGGTGCATTTATTGTTGGTAGTTTTTGTTATAGGCTGAAATGTTAAATTAAATGTTTGTAAAGCTATTTGAGAGTTGACTTGTGTGGAATTTAATATTTTTCTGTAGTAGTTAAGAGTTTCATCGAGCCAACTTGTGGCTGATGATTAGTATTTAAGGGGTGTTTGGGTAGATGTTTTAGGACAAGACTTGGAGGATCATGAAAGTAGATCTGAGGGTGGTAGATTAGCGAAGTTGTGGAAAAGATCATGCATGATCTTGCAGATCAGATAGTTGTCTGATAGTTTGTAATAGTAGAGCTAGTGGTTTGTACACTTGGAGACAAGGAGATTGCTTGGAGGCTTGCGACCTCAAGTTTAGATTTTCCTTAGGGTTTCCATCATTTGCTGATTATTTTTAGAGCTGAACTAGCTAGAATTGTATTGGATCTTGAAGATCTTATAGAATTGTTTTTTATTGTAATTGGCCCTAACTTGGAAGGCCTTACAGCTAGGCATGTTAATGGAAATTTTATTGGTAACAATTGTTGTGTTGTGTTATTTTTTTGTGTTGTTCTGAAACTGTAAGGCTAGGATTGTCCTTAATTGGACCCTCCCTGCTTTGATCTGCATCACTTCTATTGGTGTTCGAAAACTCTTATGCTCTAACAGGCTACCAATATACCCTCAGAGGATTTTAGGAATGGTTAGCTCCAAAATTGCTATGAGGTCTTAGGGTAATTGGACCAACTATAGGGACAAGACTGCCCTCTTCTGCTTCTGGCTCTGCAAAACCAAGGCAGGTGCACCTAATCCAGACAAAATTCAAACTCACTACACACCGTGTACATTTGGATTCATGAAGTAGATTATAGTAAAGGATTGCTAAATGCTAACCAGGCATTCATTGAATCAACTCTACTATGCAAGATAAAATGGACTTGTGAAGAGTATTACTTGAAATGGTATTGATATATATAGATGCAGGAAATAACCAAAACCCATCAAACATTGGACTCAACTAAATATACTAATCCTTGATCAGTGCCATTATCCATTGTGCAAATCATCAAATGCAAATATAAAGCATGAACCAACTACTGTTAAAGATTCAAAGCCATAAATACAACTATCCCAACCCATCCACTCCTTATAAGATCCTTTTGTAGACAACCAAAATGAATCTATGCCCTATCTGAAGTATATTTCACTTGATCCTAGATCAAGAACTAAAGACTAGAACACATGCAGAGGCAACCCAATGCAATGGATCAGAAAATCCAAAACTCACAAGACTGACACCAAGGAGAGACATGAAAGCATGAGAGTAATTGTATTAAGTTTGATGAATCATGTACATGTCTATACCAGAAATGAGACAACCACTTCAATAACCTGCAAAAGATATTAGAAAGTTCTATTAAGCCTCCTACAATACGACAAAATTCACTACTTCCCACAGGAACCAAACAGAGTGGAACCCTGAACAAGTCAAAATTTTGACCCTTTGGTTACCTTGAAATCCTAAACTAGTAGGATGCAACAAGCTATGGGTAACCAGGGTTAAGACTTCAACCACCCAACCAACAAGAAAATTTCAAAATCCAAAAGCCCCTGCAGAAAGCCTCGAACCACAAAGCTTGTCCATCACTGCACGGCAAAACACCCCCGCAAACACTCACGGCATCCTAGACCACACTGCAAACCAGTCGCTTCTCACCAAACCGGGTCACTTCTACATTCAATTCCATGAATTCGGTACTCCCTGTCTCTTAGAAAATTCAAACTCAAAATGCAATGGCTATCATGCATTTGGTGGGATCTATGTTTCTAGCCTTTGCCCCAGTCACGCAACCGCGTAGTCATAACTCACCGCTACAGGAAATGGGCTCAAAATTTGCATGGTCGCATGATCGCAAGGCACCAAACTAACCCTTACGATCATGCGACCGCAATCTCCAAGCCACAGTCAATTGGTTACAAACTCTCTGCAAAGTCTCCGGCCATATCACCCCCGCAACCATGACAAATAGACGGTTAGTCACTTGATCGTATAGCCCAGGGATGGGCTATGCTAACATGCGACAACCCGCAGATCTTAATCCTACCGCAACCGCCACCGTTAAGACCGTTGTCGCATGGTCACATAACCCAGAAATGTGAACATGCGACAACCTGCAGATCTTAATCCTACCGCAACTACCACCGTTGAGACCGTTGTCGCATGGTCACATAACCCAGAAATGGGTTATGCAAACATGCGACACCCGCCATCCACTTGCCCTCTGCATAACCACTGAGAAATCCAAACCTGGGCCCGCGTTCAAACTTAACATCCCGCCAGCGTAGACCAATCAGAGATCGCCACGATCTCAAGACTACGGGACCACCAAACAATTGTAGACGGGCCCACAGGGACATGTGGCACTGTGTCGAATGATCGCATAGCCCGAAAATGGGCTATGCGAACATGCGATAGCCCGCAAACACTAACCACCACCGTTACTGCCAGCCAAAAGAAAACTGCCACCGCAACCACCACGAAAACTATCATTGGAACCTACCACGGACACATGTCAGCCAGTCGTATGATCGCATAACTGAGAGAAAGGCTATACGATCATGCGATAGCCAATAGGAAGCTGCCACATTACCGCCCCGGGACCACAGAACACTACCACTGCACAACTCCGCAATCACAAACAAGGACACATGTCAACCGGTAGCATGATCGCATAGCCAAAGAATGGGCTATGTGATCATGCAACAGCCAACCAAAGGCTGCCACATCATCACATCTGCCAGTGGGCCCAAAGCGAATAAATTGTCGCTATCAAATCGGATGGTGGACGCATGATCGCATGCGTAAGGAATATTCCATGTGATCATACGCCAACTGTAGATCTTCGATCTCTGGCCCCACAACATCGCACTTGCACTGTTAGAGAAGTAAACCATAGGCAGCTGAAAAGGAACGGGACCCACACGGCCACGTGGCAAGTGGTCGCATGATCGCATGTCAGAAAAGTCTAACATGTGGCCATGCGACAGCCAATAGGGAAGAAGCCGGACCCACCACACAGTCGGACATGCACAGCTAAGACACTGATGAACAAGGAGAGCCGGTAGAAAAGAAGTAATGCAAGATCGAAAGCAATGCAGGTTTTCGGTGAGAGGTCAAAAACACACAAGAATTTTTGACAGACTGAAAGGCAAACAAAGAAGCCGAAAACACACAAATTTTTTATGCAGGCCAAAGAGGTCGAAAACAACATGGATTTTTGAAAACACTGTGGGTTTTTGACATTGTGGGTTTTGACCAGAGCTTGGTGACAATGCAAGGAACACAGGGGCATGACACTTGACAAACACATTGCATGGAACAGGCCAATTTCACAAGATTTGGAATGACAAAAAATTGTCCTAACAACTTCATTGAGCTCACTTTAGAAGAGTGAAAACTATTTTAGCTTACCAGTCCCAGGTGGTTTTTCCCTTAGCAGGGTTTCCACGTTAAATCATTATGTAGGGTGTTTCTATGATGATTGTTTTACTATCATACTTTACATACTGTATATTTGATTTCATCGGTAATCACAATCAGTTAATTGATTGGTAATCAGTAAAGGCACAGACAGTTTAATAGTTTATGTTACCGAGCTGCAGAATTTTTTGAAATTTTTTAATAAGTTACATATTTGCAATTGGGACTGTAGGATAACTGATCTAACTGATTCACCCCCCTCTCAGTTATTCTAACATAAGGTCAATTGCAAACTAGGGTTTGACTAAGGAAAACCCCGCATCCAAACAACAAAACCATTTTTCTTGCAGGTACAAGTTACAGGTGCACGACGACGAATATCTATACAGATCTCGATACCCTTTTCAGCAAACTTTCAAGATCCACGAACAAAATTTATGTCGAAGATGTTTCAGGTCAAGGCCGACTTTCAGTGGGGGTCAAGATTGTACCTTGGGGAAAGATCTTACTCTGATCCTGAGGTCAAGGTCAACCTTGCTCCGAAAGATAAAATTTTTCTAGATTTTCTCTGTTTCTGCATTTCCAAGCTCGGTTAGGTTGCAAAATCTCTCAAAACTGAATACAGACATCAGAAAAAGGTGATTTCTGAATTAGACTCTTTTCAAGATAAGTATCTATGTTTTATTAAGTTTGCATGTCCATAACATTTTCCATCACATATTTACACCCTTACACTTTGTTATCACATCCCCCATTTTACCCCTTTACAACACATTATATACACATTCTTTATCCTCTACATTTTTGAATGTCCTAAAAGATTTGGAAAAAAACCTTGCTAGAAGATTGACTGATGTATTGGATAAAATTTTGGAAGTGACCCAGACTAGTTTCATTGGGGGAAGATATATATTAGAAAATTTAATCACTAGCTAGAAATGTATGCACTAGGAAATGCACAAAAATTAGAACATTGCAACGATTCTTCTAGACTTTGAAAAAGCCTATGATAGGTTGTGATCTTTTGTGCAAGGTATTCTTTGAGATTTTTTATTTTTGCCTAAGTTCTATAAGTGGATTAACATTTTATTTCAAGGTTTTTCTACATTCATAGATGTTAATGAGGAACTATCATATATCATTATTGTTTAGAGATCTATCAAGATAGGCTTCCCTATTGCTCCAACCCTCTTTTTCATTGTCATTAATGCTTTTGTTTATATTCTTACGTCAAGTTCCTTTCACCCCCTTTGAAAGGAACCTTACTCCCAAATGGTGATCAACTACTTAATACCCAATTTGAAAGTGATACAATGCTCTTTATTGAACTTGTTGAGGCTAATTTTGACAACATGTTGAATACAATTTGGGGTTTCCATCAAGCCTTTGACTCCAAGGTGGCTCCTCATAAATCTTTAGTTATTTTCTGGTCGGAGATGCCTCTTGACTAGTTTGGAATTAAAGGTTGGGTTTGGTCTAGCCCCAATAAGATTGTTAAATACATTGGGATCCCCTTTACAGTCTCTCTCTCTCTCTCTCTCTCTCTCTCTCTCTCTCTCTCTCTCTCTCTCTCTCTCTCTCTCTCTCTCTCTCTCTCTCTCTCTCTCTCTCTCTATTAAGGACATGTGGAAACAATTATTTAAGAAAATAGAGAAGAAGCATGAAAAATGATAGACTCACATATATTATTTAATAGGTAGAATCCAATTACTGAAAAATTTATATCTTCTCATTCTATATATCCCTCTTTAGCTTGGTTCTTTGCAATGTTCATTTTAATAAATTGGAAAACGTTCTTAGATACTTTCTTTGGTCCGATGGTAAGGAGAATAGGAAAAGACATTGTGTGTCATAGAAGTGGTGTTGCTTCCCTAAAAACCAAGGTGGTCTAGGGCTAAATGATCTAAAACTCCAATCATATCCCCTCACTTGAAAATGGATCTTTAATTCAATTCATGTAAACAAACCCTAGAAGGTTCTTATTAGAAATACCTATCTCTTTCACACTCTGAAAAGGGGAAGATGTGGGACCTAATATCCATCTTTCATATTCTTCTTGGCCACTTTAATGTTAAAATATTTGGATCAAACTCTTCTGGTCTCTTTGGAATGATTGGTCTCTAGTTGGATCCTTGATCTCTCCTAGATTTGCACTGGGTAGGTCTCCCTCATTTTATGCTACACATAGATCATTATTGTGGTGATTATTTAATAGAGATAAACCCCTAGCTTTAAATCAAGGATGTTTTCCCAAGAGTTGCTTCCCTACGGGAATTAAAACCTTGGGTGATATTCTTATTAATCCTAAGATAGGGTTGTGGGAGTAGTTGATGTAGAAGTACAGATTGATCTCCTCTCATGAGAAGCCTTACTCCATGATTGTCAATCCTATGGGTTCTAATTTATTGTGGCTTAAGTGGTCTAGTAATGATATTATTATAAACATTCGGTGGAAAGATGACACTAAATTCTTGAATGTTTCTCTTAATAATATTTACAATATGCTAATTGATTCTAATAAGGTTATGACAAACTAAACAAATGGTATAACTTTGATTAATCAGACACCAAATGGCTCAACTGTCTTAATTTCATGTGGAAAATTTAAGAAAAACCTAAAAATATTTATTTCCATTGGCTTTTATTGCTAAGAAAACTTGTTGTTGATAGTGTGTTTCATACTTATGGCCTCCCTAGTCGGTTGTGTGATGCATGCCAAGTCCCTAAACATTTTGAACATTTTTTTTTTAGTGTCATTTTCAGTTTCTCTTTGGTCCCTTTTGTTTGTCCATTGCCTATTAGTTGGAATACAGATGAAGGATTTTCTTGGATTGAAATCGTGGCTTGTTATGTGCAATTCTTTGATACCCCTCATAATAGATTTTGATTTATTTTTACTAGCAAAGTGCTTTGTTTTTTGTGGAAAAAGAGGAATGATGAGATCATTGACCCTAAATGAAGGATCCTTACTGAGTTTAAATGAAAACTCACATATTATGACATAGGTATCTACTAAAATGGACATTTTAAAGAATAATTCTATGACATTGTTGAAGGAAGGTGTAATGTTGGTGTACAAGAAAGATATCCAATCTGCCCACTTCTTCCCTACTAGAAAGAATAAGTTGAACAAGGATGAACTCAAGTTCCTGAAAGGTTTATTGAATGAGAAGATCACTAATTAGGACATCATGAAGAGAATCGAAATAGGGAGGGACCCCAGAGCTCAGAAAAGGGGATGTTGTGGTGAATCTTGAGATTGAGCTTCGACTTGGAGATTTCACTTGTCATGAGGTAGAATGCAGTAGTTATATCATTGGGGGCTTGGGATTAGTTATATTATGTCTATTATTTGAGCTCCTGTTTTGAGATTACAATAGGTAAAGACCATTTATTTATATCTTGGATGATCTTTTTGAGTAGACACTTGGGGTATCAACTTGTATGATCTAAAGTTTTCTATACACTATCTTTAATATAATAATATATAATGTAGTTATATAGAAAATTTATATGTTATATTTTATAATAGAGATGATTAAATATTAACACAATAATATATAATTAAAAAAATAATATATAAAATAATTTAAAAAGTATAATTTAAATTATGTATAATATAATTATAATACTATATATAATATTTGATATAATTCAAACTTTATTATTATTATATTTTATATTTATATAATGTAAATTATTTAATTTATTTTTTAAATATTGTGGTTATATTTATTAGTATATATTACATTTTATAATATAAAATTATAATATCTCACTATCCCTACCTTTGTATTTAATTTTTTTTCTCTCCCCCTTTCCATTTGTTTTTTTATATTCTTCTCTATCTCTATCTCTTTATCTCTTCTTGCATCTCTCTCTTCCCCTAGTCACCCTTCCCTCCCACCCTCTCTCTTACCCACCCACCACGCCACATACACACACAATCTCTCTCTCTCTCTCTCAACATACATACATACATACATACATACATATATATATATATATATTATATATATATATATATATATATATATATATAGACACACACACACACACACACACACACACATATATATACACACATACATATTTATATATATAGACACACACACACACACACACACACAGATATATATATATATATATATATATATATATATATATATATATATATATATATATATATAGACACACACACACACACACACACACATATATATACACACATACATATTTTATATATATAGACACACACACACACACACACACACACAGATATATATATATATATATATATATATATATATATATATATATATATATATATATATATATATTATATATATATATATATATATATCTGTGTGTGTGTGTGTGTGTGTGTGTATTTATTGATATATTTCTAATACACAAACTCTCTCTCTCTCTCTCTGTGACATCCTTTATGTTTGACTCTTGTCCCCTCTATCCCTATCTTCCTATCTCTCCCTCTTCTTCTTTCTCTCCATCTCTATCTCATTATCTCAATATCTCTCTCTCCCATCCACTCTATTTCTCCATATCCTCTCACTTTCCTTTACCTATCTTTCCCTATATCTGCCTTCCTTAATTTCCCTACATCATTCTATCTATCTCTTTATTTGTACCTTATTCTCCTTTTCTCTTCCCATGTATCTATATCTATCATTTGTTAAATGACATGCCAATTGAACTCATGTACTACATAACTATATGAAAAAAATAGACCCCTTTTTAATATTAACCTTCCACACCTCTTCAATATACCCATTCACCAAAGTACGATTGCTAGCATAAACTAGTAGTAATAAAATTAATACATTTATAAATCATTTTCAATAAATATTAAGAATTATACGACACCTCAAGGGAAGGTTAAAAAAGTATTTCATATAGTCAAGCCTCACCCTGACTTTTTACCGTACTTCCAACTAAAATGCACTGACCCTTTCGTATAGCTAAGTCTCACCCTATTTTTTGTAGTACTTCCAATTAAAATGGATTTACCAAAGTGTATTTGTTTGTATTATTTTTTTAACCATTGATTTGGTTATCTTCCTACTAGCTTGGACTATTAAAAACATGGACCAGAGGGGATACTCACAAAGGAGAACTAAGGAATACATCCTCAATCTATTCAATTTATAGCCAATTGCATAATAATTTATGGTCATCAGGTTAGCTCCAATATTCATGACATGTAGTTGGAGATAATGCTAGGTGGTTGGACTGATCAAGAATATAAGACTGAGTTGGAGGTGGACCTACTTGACCAGTCTAGTTGGTCTCTGCTATAGTATTGCCAGATAAATAATTTAACTTTCTAACATCCCCCCATAAATTAATTATACTAAATATTTTCAAATATCCTCCCATAAGATAAAAAAATGTGGGTCTTGAGCTACAACAGGTACTTAGGTACCCATTTACAAAAGTTATAAAAGTTTTTTTAATTGGGTTTTATGTGCTAGTTCATTATTTTTGACTTTCCCTCATCATAATCACTTTGGGATTGTGCATCTCATCCCTTACTAATACACTTCTCAAGTGGTTTCTTGCTAACCACAAAATCTTCACACAAATGGTTTCTAGCTGACCATAAACATTGCACTTGAGTGGTTTCAGCTAACCATGAACCTCACATACAAGTGGTTAATAATAACCATGAACCTCATAGATGGTTTTGGATTACATAAAACCTCATGTACAAGTGGTTACTGTTGACCACAAACTTCACATTATGGGGAAACTAACTTATAATGCACACACTTCTTGATCGTCACTCTGGAATTTTTTCATTGTTTTTTATGCTTATTCTTCTATACCTACATTAATTATCAAGTCCATATAAAAAGTGATCAACCTACTAAGATACATGGTTACCCAACCATTATACTCCCTAGTTCTATAGGAATCGTTTTCACCTACATGGTTCATCAATATGTTAAGCCAAAATACTTTGGGGTGTCGGGTGAAACTGATCATGCACCCCTACAATAACTCAAGTACAATAAACATCCTCCCATTGAGACACATTACTAGTGCTCAAGGATCCTATCTTTTATGGGCTCTATTGGCCTCATACATTGCTTGCACAAATTCAGAAACATTATGCTACAACATTGAAAAATATCACTTCTTATTTGTTTTCATAGAAATACAATTCTATTACTAAAGCCCATTTACTTCTCAATACTATGGGGAATATTTTTACCTCTTCTCTTCTTGTCTGCAATGATTTCAATAATACTTTGGTGATTTAGAACAGATTGACACAACTTCAATCTTTTGTAGGATCTCTTTGACTTCAGATACAACTGATTGATTTTTCTCTAACTCTGATCCAAACATTTCAACGATCTCAATTAGATTGAAATTTTCCTTGACATCTTTTAAACACTGGGACCTCCTTTATTTTTCTTTTTAAAACTAGTAACTTTTATTTATTGGTGATCTTATTTTGCTTCAACTCTCTTCTAAAACACTTTTCTCCTTCCTTTCTATTGTAATGAATTGCTCTCCCCCTTCATTCCTCCATCATGCATCTCCACACAGATCTCACAACAATATGAAGTTGCTTTAAACAACAATTTAATCCATGATCTACCTTCAATGACCATGATTTAGTTTTGATAAAATAGAACTCATCAACTATACTCTGCAAATGGTGACTTTGACTACAACAACACTTTGATCCCTTTCAGACTGAGGTCTCCGCCTTCTTCGTGATTCCTTATTTTCTTCTAATGCTTAACCAATGGAAGCACCATTCAACATGACAATAGATCTACACTCTGGCAACTACAAGTACAAAAATTCTGATTTCTTCTTTCCATTTTTTAGAAAGCGGTGATCTCCACATACAACGAGATCTATAGTCAACAACTTCATCAGTGACTTGAAACAACAGTTTCCTTTGATTTATGAGCAACTTTCAGATTGTTCAATTGGCCTCCTTCATTCTAACACATTAACAACAACCTCCTTTTAAAAAATTCACTCCTATCTTAACAGGGCTTCGACTAAAAAGCAACACCTTTGTCTTGGCTGCTCAACGCAGTAGTTAAACTCTTTTTCAACAGTAGAAAACTGCCCAAAGTTTAAATACAACACAAAAATCAAAAGGATATCTTAGACCTTACCAACACTATCTTTAACATAGTGACTGCCACTGTAAGCAATTCCAACAAAGTGACATTTACAAATATCACCAAAACATTCGACTCTAATACCATGTTAGAAACACATATAGAAAAAGATACTAACAAAGGAGCACTAATAAATACATCCTCAATTCATTCAATTTATAGTCAATTACATAATAAATGATGGTCACAGATTAGCTCCAATATTCATGACATATAGTTGGAGATAATGCTAGATGGTTGGGTTGATAAGAAGATAAGACTGAGAGCAGGAAGTGGACCTGCTTGACCAATGTGGTTGGTCTCTATTGGCAGATAAATAATTTACCTTTCTAACACGGATAACTTCCACCTTTTTATGGCACGTCATTCTGTCTCTTGGATTTGGTCTTCTTCAATAGTTAAAAAATAATTGTATACTATGCCGATTTTACTATCTTTTGGGTGATTTCTCTGTCTTTTTCGGCTGTTGGTGGGATTTTAACTTGTGAGACTACGCAACATAAAAAGGACTGGCTGAAGAGAATGCACATAATGACGTGACGAAGAAGCAGAAGGATGGGTGGGTGAAGATGAGGCCAATAATCAGCCAGTGCGCAGACTTGGTCTAGATTTCTCATTAGGATCCGATTTGATTTCATTTCAATGCATGTACATTAAAACCAACTCCCGGCTCAAACATTATAGATGCGTAATAATAGCTTAAAGAAAATGGATCGTTTAGCATTCAACTGTTTGAAACGTTTTATTTTAGCTCTTGCTATTCTTATTACCCAACGCAGTTACAATTTATTTGTTGATGGTGGAGACATCCTGTCTTTGGGGGCTTCTCTGACGGAAAAGCAGACCATCATTTCAAAGAATGGAACTTTTGAATTGGGATTTTTTAGTCCCAATGGAACCAACAACTGGTATGTTGGCATCTGGTATGCCCAAATATCTGAGAAGAGCATTATTTGGGTAGCTAACAGGAGACTCCTATCAGAAAATCTCCCGGCATTTTGATGCTGTCTAGAGATGGTTATCTCACTGTGTCTGATTTTGGAGGAACACAGATTTGGTCTACTAATGGTACCCAGCAAGGAAAAGGGTCCAGTGCTTCCATACTCGACACTGGTAATTTTGTTATTTTTCGCGCCCGAAACACTTCAGAGATTGTGTGGGAGAGCTTCGCGCATCCCACAGATACATTTATGCCACACATGAAGTTCTGGAAAGGAATAAAAATCAGATCTTGGAAGAACCATACGGATCCAGCATCTGGGCCCTTCGTTCTAGAAATGAATCCGGCCCTAGAACAGAAAGACTTTCTACTGCACTATAAAAACGGTGTTCCATATTACAGCACTGGAGCGTGGATGGGGAGCTACTACGCCACCATGCCAGAGACAATATCTCCTTCCATACTAGAGGAGGATTTGATAGAGTTTTCTCCCACAAGAATGTACTACATATACTGGTTTACCCCCAAAGCTGGTTCAATGATGGAGAGGACAGTTCTGACCCCGGGCGGCTACCTGCTATCATTTCTGTGGGTTGATAACAGTAGATGGACCATGTCTTGGTCGCAACCGCAGGAAAGTTGTGGTGTTTATGGGGTCTGCGGGGCTTATGGGGTCTGCTTCACCCAAGCAAACATTCAATTGTGTACCTGTGCTCAAGGCTTCCAGCCAAGGGACGCTAATGCCTGGCATTCACGACAGTGGTGGTTAAGCGGTTGTGTTCGGCGGAGTCCATTGCACTGTTCCACCGAAGCCGCCATTAATGGCAGTGGTAGTACCACCACAGATGGTTTCCTCCAAGTCGGCAATATTTCTTTGTCCGATAATGAAGCTCCCCAATATACCCAAGAGCCGTTGACTATCCAAGAATGCAAAACTGTGTGTCTCAACAATTGCTCTTGCACGGCCTTTGCTCTCACTAATTCCAATTGTAAATTGTGGTTTGGCGATCTGTTAAGCATTCGGTCTACTTCATCTGGCGGCGAGACCTTGTTCACTCGATTGGCAGGTTCTGATGTGTCACGGTCGTCACCCAACGCAGGAAGAAAGAGCAGAGCACTTGTGCTCTCAATTTCCATTTCTTTGAGCGTTGCTGTTTTGGGTACTCTCTTTATTGTTGCATGGTTTATTCAGTGCAAACCCGCGAGATTCCAGGAAATCGTGGACGATGACACATCAAGATCGCTCAGAACATTCAAATATAAAGAGCTCAAGATAGCCACCAACAATTTCGCCCATAATTTGGGAAAGGGAGCATTTGGCTCTGTCTTCAAAGGAACTCTTCCAGACAATACGCTTGTCGCCGTGAAAAAGTTGGAGGGCTCCGCAAAAGCAGAAAAGCAATTCCGTGCGGAAATAAGCACCATTGGAAACATACATCATGTGAATTTGGTGAGGCTCCGGGGATTCTGTGTAGAGGGATCTCAAAGAATGCTTGTATATGAGTACATGCAAAATGGGTCTCTCAACTATTTCTTGTCCCGCAAATCTAAAGAAGAAAAGGTGCTGGACTGGAATACCCGATTTGGGATCATTTTGGGCATCGCAAAAGGGTTACTTTATCTCCACGAAGAATGCAGAGATCGCATCATCCATTGCGATATCAAGCCAGAAAATATTCTTCTAGATGCTGATTTCTCTCCAAAAGTGGCTGATTTTGGGCTGGCAAAGCTTGTTGGCAGAGATTTCAGCAGAGTTTTGACAACTACAAGAGGAACGAGAGGATATGTGGCTCCAGAGTGGCTCACCGGGGTGCCAATAACAGTAAAGGTGGATGTATACAGCTTCGGCATGACCCTGCTTGAGATAATCTCAGGCCGACGAAATATTGACTCGAGTGTGCAGGAATCACAGTACTACTTCCCCACCTGGGCAGCAACTCTACTTCAGAAGGGCAACACAATAGGTATCGTGGATGAAAGAATTGCAGATAAGGCAAATATTGAAGAGGTGAGAAGAGCAGCTGTGGTAAGCATTCTATGCATTCAAAAGGATGAGAATTGGAGACCAAGCATGGCCCAAGTGGTGAGAACGTTGGAGGGCATATCAGAAGCAGACATGGAACGATATGAAAAGTCCTTGCAAGCACTAGTGGAGGATCATTGTTGTGTTTAGCACAATTTAGTACTCATCTCAATGTTAGTGTTTTTAAGGAACTCTGTATTATACAAACTAGTATAATAATAAGTTACTTTTAATACTAGTTAGAATTCTTTATATCGCCTCCAAGTAGTTAAAATTAATACAAAGTTCAAATATTTGAAGGTTATTTTCTTGCATAAATTGTTATATTTTTGATTGATAATAATAAATTCATATTGTAAATTGCTTGGAGACTACTTATATTTTTTAATTGATGATCTCATTTTTAATATTTAATGAAATATGCAATGGAAGGAATAAAAAGGCGAGAATTTCATTTTTCTTCATATTAAGAATAATCAAATATGAAAATTTACATTTGTTTAAGAATATTAATGTATTTATATGTTTTCTTAATTGTTAATAAATGAATTAATGAGATTCTAGAATTAAAATAGTCTCATCAGTTTTTTGATGTAAATATTTTCTATTTTTCGAAATACCAAAACTAATTTATCAATCATTCTATTGAATAATAATTGTGAATAGGAATATTAGTGTGATGTAAGCTAAGAAATCTCTTAACTATAAAAAACTAACAATGTAAAAATTATGTAATAAAAATTACCCAACAATAATAGCTTAAAAGTAATTTATATTTATTTGTTTTATAGGTTATTCAAGAAGATATGTACCTGTGTATGTATGTACATACATACACACATATCTATGTGTGTGTATGTGTATGTGTATATACATATGCATATATGTGTTTATATATATTTGTGTGTGTGTGCACATGCAAATGAATATGAATATGTATAGTTAATCCATTTAGTTCAAATATAATTATATAATTACATCATATTTAGAGATTTATCTGTCATTTGGAATTTTGTCTCTTGATTAAAGTTGCAACATAATTTTAACTTCTATTTGATTAGATTATTTTATTTTATCTTTTAAACATCATTTGTAAAAGAAACTTTTAAAGTAGTCCAAGAAATTTTTATCTTTAATATGTCAAGTCATTTAATAAAATTTTATTATACTAGTAGTACTGACAAATTAATTATTATTATAATTTTTAAAATCGACTACCATATTACACATCTTAAGCTTGCGAGAATTAGATGCAATGAGTTTCTTGTTACATTAGTTATGATTTGAATAATGAAGATAAGAAAGAAATGAAATCATGCAAGATCATTGTTTGACTATAATTATATAGTGTGTATGACACCCTCTGGAAAAAAAATTTATTTCTCACTCATTGTTATTCTTGTCATTACAATCAACTAGCCTTATACGTGTTGAATGGGTAAGCTGAATAGGTTGTTGTGGTAAAAAGGGTCTCAATAGAGTCATCATATGCTTTTAAAAAATGAGAGGGAGTTGGATCAGAGGTGAGAGTATGGGAAGTAGGATTTTAGGAGGCGACAATGCTGTAGGGGAGGCATTGAAAGAGGATGGTGATACAAATATGGATGGTTTTCCTCAATGGACTGGATGTATGATTATGGTGGAGGTTTTTTTCCTATGTGGCCAGGCTAGGAGCTTGCAGTGGAAACCATTTTTGTCTTGTTCCTATGTCATTGTGTGTCCTTTACATGGGCTTCTTTCCTAACTATGGACGTTTGAGGACCGCATAGTGTTTGGTCCTTTTTAGAGAGATGTCTATGTGGCTTCCCTTGCCACCATTGGAGTTCAATGTGTTCACTTTTTGGGGGGTTGTAGTCTTTTCACCATTTCTTTTGCGCTATGGTGATGCTAGCTGGGGAGGCATTTGGCACTTTTTGTGGTGTACCTATTTTTGTGTTGCAAGGGATTGGGTCCTTTGTTGTCTATAACCAGGTTTCTTTATTTTCCTTGTGGCCTTGGTATTTATGGTTGGTTCTTCTCTCCACTGTTTCTTTCATGGGTAGAGTTTTCTATGTGGCTCCTACAGATTCTACCATGATTGGTTTTTTTTTTTCCTTCGGCTCTACTATCATGTGTTCCTTTGCTTGGTTGGGTCTTTTGTTGGGTTTAGGGGGTTTTATTTTACTATCGTGTATTTTTGCCCTACTTTTGGTTAAATTTGTGCCTTCTCTCCTTCTTCCTTCTTGTGTGGCTCCTGCTTGGCCCAGGGTCCTGTGTCATTTCAGTGTTGCTTTTTGGTTTGGCTTGTATCTACCTAGGCTTTGTGGTTTCTGAATGGTTGTCCATGGAGTTTACATGGTTGGGTTGAGCTCCCTTTTCTATTCAGGGCCTTTTATCTACTAGGGTTTTGTGTTTCTATTCGTTAGTTTTATTTGTCACAAACTAGTGGGTCTTCTGTTATGGGGGTTTTCGTAAGCCAGTTGTTGTTAATTTTAAAGGGCATATGCTTAGTGGTTGTTATTTTTGGATAAGGAAATTGTTTATTCTTGTGTTGTCTTTAGCTTGAGCCTCACTCTTTTTGGATTTCTTTTATTTATGGGCTCTATCTTTAGGCTTCTAGTTTTATCCTATGAGACTCCTTTAAAGGTGGAGTGTCCCCCTATTTAGGTGGGGTCTTTTAGTGTTGTTACTTTGGGGGTTTGGCTTATGTTTCTCCAGTCTCCCTCTTCCAAGGATCCTTTATAGGTAGAGGCATATTTTATTGAGGTGGAGATGTGCTTTATGGGAGAGTTGATTTATTGCATTATGTGCTTTATCCTTACTATTAGCAGCTTGAAAATGGGATGGAATCAGGTGGAGATGTCTCAACTGGGGTTTTCGGTCTTAAATACTTATTTAGAGGTGGATCCCTTTTATATTGAGATCAAAAGGAGTGTGGTAGTGGAGTTGAAGACTCTTTTTTTGGATTCAATTTCTTGGATGGTTATGGCTGCCATTTTAAAACCCTTCTTGAAGGTCTTGGGCACCTTGTTAAATTTGAAAGATCGGGTTGAGGGATCATGGAAAACCCTTAGTTGGTGGTTTGGGGAGCCCTTCAAAACCCTCAATTCTTAGTTGGTGCTTCATTGTTCTGTCTTTTGAAGTTGTTTGCAATGGTAAGGGAAGCTTGTAATAACCCCTTATTTTTCCTCCACTTGTTTGTTGATGGTGAGGTTTTGTATGTGGTGGTTTGGGTAGCCCTATAAAACCCCTTATTGTTAGTTGTTTATTCATCATGCATTCTCTTGAGGTTGCTTGTGAATATTATGGGAGTATGTCAAAACCCCTTTTATTTCTTGAGTCATTTTTTGACTGGGAGGTTGTCTTCATTTCAAACAAGATCTTCAAAGTATATCGTAATGTTATTTTTTAAAGGTTTTGGGAGCCTTGCCAAAATGCAAGGTTTGTAGTTATGGGTACTAGAAAAACTAATGGTTTCTTAATGAAGGATAATAAAATCTCTATTGTGTAAGGCCTTGGTCCTACATTTTTGTGCATCTAAAACTATCTATGTTTCTTATCTATTAGGCTATTGCTTGTTAGTTGATGGTGTAGCTGGAGCTATCTATTGTCTTATGTGTTTGACTCTAGTTGCTAGTTGTTGGTGTAGTTTCTGATTATTTGGGCTCGATCTATTATACCTATTTGGTTTTAAAGTTTTTATCTTTCCAAAATATATTTGTATTAGGTTTTGGGGCACCATCAAAACCTATTTTACCCTTAATAAAAAAAAAGGTCTCAATAGAGTTCAATCGTAGCTTCAATTGAACTATGCATCCACTTGCACGCATCAAAACATGAATCAATGAAAACATTTGAATCATAAAGATAATTAGTTTCCATTAGCAATTCAGGCTCATTTTATGTTTAAAATAGGGAAGGACAAAGACAAAGAGAGATAGATATAGAGAGAGATATAGATATAGATTGAAAAAGAGAGATAATTAGATGTACAATAAGAGAGAGGTGCTTCAAGCAATAGAGATAGAGCGAAAAATAGAGATGGACAAGGAGATTGAGATGGGCAAGGAGATTGATATGGAGGAAAAGAGATGGAGAGATAAATAGAAGAGAGTACTAGATTTTGATGTGGCCTAAATCTTTCCATACAACCAACAACCAGTCTCTCTTCTTCTAGATTTTGACCTTGATTGTGATTTGTCACGATCTTTTACATACTCTTTCATCTTTCTCTTGATTTTCCTATTTCATTTGTAATCAAAGCATTACCTGTTGTTGAAATCTCACCCTCGATTTTCCTTCTCATTTCCTTGCTTAAAATTACACTAACAACATCATCAAATTTTAGTTTATTAGTACTACAAACAGAGTTACTAACTATCATAACGATGTTATTCCAACTTTTTGGTAAAGAGGATAAAATTAATAGAGCCAGGTAAATTCTTCATCAAAACTAATTTTAATAGAAGCTACCTGACTAGTAATAGTATTAAAATTATTTAAATGTTCTACTACAAAACTTCCTTCATCCATTTTCATATTAAACAATCACTCAATTAAAAAAAACTTATTTAATGTTGATGGGTTCTCATATAGCTCATCCAAAATACTAATTAAATCATTAGTTGTTTTATCTCTAGATATGTTAAATGCTAAAGATGGAGATAAGAACAAATAAATCATTCCCAATGCTTTTCTATCTAAAATACCCCAATCTTCATCTAGCATGGTTGAGGGTTTCTTTGCTTTACTATGTATGGTTGGCACAAATATTTCTGGTATAGAAAGTCCTCCGTCTACATTTTCAACAATGTATAATTATGACCATTAAAGCTTTCTACTTTTACTTCTTCAGTCCCCATTACCCACTCAAACTTGAATCTCTCCTACTAAACACAACCATATTTGATACCAATTTTTAATTATAAAGCAAAAAATTAATGAAATTTAAACAAAATTAAATAGAGATTCAAAATACAAGAATAAGACAACACAAATTTATAGTGGTTCACCATAAAATTACTACATCCACTCTCACGTAGGGAAGTCTCTTATTGTCATCCATTTTTTGATACATACAATGTAGCATCAATATTCTTTTATAAACCTATATTATTTAGAATATGAACAACCAAAAGATTTGGAGGGAACCCTTGAATATTGGGTTTCAAATTTTTTACACATATAAGGATCAAGCCAATAAAAGATTAAAAATAATAGAAGAAGCGACAAATGAACTACCACCAAATCAAGTATGGTCCAAACAAAAGATGAGTCATTTGATGTGATAGTGACCCCACAAACCAAGGGAAACCACCATAAAAAAAACATAGGCTCACCAATCAACCATGACACTACTAATCAACCCAATCTATCAATGTGAAGACAAATTGTGGGCCTCTACAAAAAATTCCAAAAGCACCTATGATAAACTTTGCAGATTGGTGATGTCCCATGGCATGTGCAAAGCCAATCAAGTCACATCAAATGTGGCTCACCAACTCAATCAAAACCATCAATCGTGAGGACAAATAGTAAGCTTTAATATGCCAGTAGCAATAATAAAAAAATCACACAGGTCATAAATGCCAACCACAAATGAAATTTTCCATTCTACAAAATATGGAAATTGATATAACCAAGAATGACACCAAATGAAATGATATCTTTATCATAGAATCACAATTCCCTAGAACTCAATCTCAGTTGATGAAAAATTTAGATGTGGAAGGAGTTGTTGTGAGATGGCTCTAATATCATGTTGGAGTGTTGACTCTAACGTCAAGAACACAAGTAGCTATAAATTTTCACAAGAGAGAATATAATATTTCATCAAAATGTGAATGGAATTGAGATAATAATAATGTACAATATGCTCTACTTATATAGGCAAGACAAAGAAAAGGAGCACCAATAGATTGTGAGGGTAGGTAAGGAGTAAATAACATCCAACTACTAAATGACAAATACAGATACATACTTAGGAAATATTAATTTATGGCAAATAATAGCTAACTGAAATTTAAACATAGACTAAATATTAATCTACTTGAACACCAACAAATGAAAGACATCAATTTTTCTAATCTTTTAATAATTATTTATTAAAAAACTATCCATAATAATATTTGCTAAAAATAGTCATTGTTAACATTAAAAAAATTTAAATAAAAGTCCAAAAATTAATTTTATTGAAAAATATTTAGATACAAAACCTTTTGCTTTCAACTTTATTTCACTTTTAAACAAGATTCCACATTTAAAAAGAAAGAATCCATTGAAAACACTCACCATTAAAACCTAATATAAACTCATAGCAATAAAATTTGTCCCTGAATAGATGATTTTTCAATAAATATTAAGAATTAAATGAGACCTCAATGTAAAACTATTCTATATAGTCAAGCCTCACCCTGACTTTTTACATTACTTCCAATTAAAATGCACCGGCTCTTTCGTATGGCAATGTCTTTCCCAAATTTTTGTAGTACTTCCAATTAAAATGGATTGACCCCAGTGTCTTTGTTTGTCTTTTGTAGTACTTCCAATTAGCATGGATTGACCAATGTCTCTGTGTCTCTTCGTCAATAGTTACTATGCCCGTTTGTACCATCTTTTTGGTGATTCTGTGACTTTTTCAGCTGTTGGTGGGTAACATTCAAAGGACTCATTGAAGAGAACGCACATACTGACGTGGAGAAGTAGCAGAAACCACACATAGGAGGAGTGGGTGAAGATGAGCCCAAATACTGACGTGGAGAAGTAGCAGAAACCACACATAGGAGGAGTGGGTGAAGATGAGCCCAATTAGTCTTCTATTTTTAGTCTCGTTGTTGAGATTTATCGAAGTATTGTTTAAAGCAGAGTGACATTTGGAGATTATGAGTCTCAAACATCTATTCAGAATGACTAATTTTTCAAGTGAACAAAATAGTTCAGAAATTTGAGAGGAGAGGTGTTTCCAATGGTGCTTATTTCTGAACCAAATTGACATGTGGATGTTTCCAATGGTGCTTATTTCTGCACGAAATTGCTTTTCTGCTAATTATCCAGAACACTCTAATTTTTTCACTACCACAAGGGTATTGTCTGGAAGAGTTCCCTTGAAGACAGAGCCAAATGCTCCCTTTCCCAACTTATGGGCGAACTTGTTGGTCGCAATTTTGAGCTCTTTGTAGTTGAATGTTCTGAGCGATGTTGATGCGTCGTCCATCACGAATTTCTCAAGAAGTCTTCTGTGCCTGCGCTGAAGAAGCCATGCACCAATAAACAGAGCACCCAAAATGACAATTCCAGAAGGAATTGAAATGAAGAGTGTAACTGCTCTTCTGCTGTTGCTTCTTCCTACGCGGGCTGACAACTGTGACACATCAGAAGAAGCCAATCGAATGAAGAAGGGCTGGCCTTCAGAATGAATGCTTAACAGATCACCAAACCATAATTTACAATTTGAATCAGTGAATGCAAAGGCCGTGCAGGAGCAATTGTTGAGACAAGCAGTTTTGCATGCTTGTACAGTCGACTCTTGGGTGTATTGAACAGCTTTTTCATTAGAGAATGACTTATCACTGACTTGGAGGAAACCATCTTTACTGCCACTGCCATTGATGGAGGAGCAGTTTAATGGAGTACGCCGAACACAACCGCTTGACCACCACTCCTCAGAACTCTAGGAAGTAGTATTTCTTGGCTTGAAGTCTTCCATACAGCTGCATGACTGGACGTTTTGTTGGGTGAGGCAGACTCCATAAGCCCCGCATATACCATACACTCCACAGCTTGATTGGGGCTGATTCCAAACCACATACCGTGTACCAGCCATTATTAAGCCAATGGTAGATTGATAGCTCACCTTTCCAGTTGATTTTCACCATCTGAGTACCAGCCTCGGGTGCAGTGTTATATGTGTAGTACATTCTTGTGGGAGAGAAGACTACAAATTCCTCCTTCAAAATGGTATAAGCTGGACACCCCGGTAAAGTGGAGAAGTAGCTACCAGTCCATTCTCTTGTACTGTAATATGAAACACCATTTTTATACTGCAGGAAATAGTTTTTCTTTCCTGGGGAGGGATTCATTTGGGCAGAGAAGGGCCCAGGTGCTGGATCCACCGAACTCTTCCAAGATTTTAGTTTCAAGCCCTTCCAAAACTTTATGGTAGGCAAAAATGTATCAGTGGGATTCGTAAAACTCTCCCACACAATCTCAGAAGTGTTTTGGACGCAAAAAAAACAAACTTACCAGTGTTCAGCATGAAAGCAGTGGATGACTTCGCTAGCTGAGTATCATTACTTGACCAAATGATTCTTCCTTGCAAATCAGAGACAGTGAGATAACCAGCTGCAGAGAGCGTGAAAATGCCAGGCATGTCTTTGATGGGAGTTTCTCTGTTAGCCACCCAAACAATGGTCTGCTCAGGGATGTGAGCATACCAGATGCCAACATGCCAGTTGTTGGTTCCATTGGGATTAAAAAATCCCAATTCAAAAGTGCCATTCTTTGAAATGATGGTCTGCTTTCCCCTCACAAAAACCCCCAAAGATAGGTTGTCTCCACCATCGGCAAATAAATCACAACTGTGCAGGGGAATAAGAACAGCAAGAGCTAATATGAAACGTTTCAAATAGTTGAATGCTGAATGATCCATTTTCTTTCAGCTATTATTCGTTTCTCTTACTTACAGATGTTGAGTGATGGAAGAAATATCTATCTATGGGCAACAAGTAGATTTTATTGAGATAATCAATACACCAGGTATTTACGAACCACTTTTGTCTACTTTGAAAAACTACTTATTTTCTACCGGCAAACTGTCCAATGCCAATTACGCCAATTAACTTATTTTCTAACATTAAAGAAGTGACATAATGATGACAAGATCCAAGGCATTAAAGATCATCAAATATCTTCCGTCACGGCATTTTAACTGGAAGTACCGTATTACTGACTCACAATTACTTGACTTGAAGTTGAACATGAATGCAGTGTAGAAATTGAGTCGACTCTTTAACTTAGTCAAGTTGATTATGGACTTACAAACAATTTTAATCCATTCCATCCACCTTCACGCCTTAAAAAGATGACGACTCCTATCTAAACGTCAAGATGTAAGTTTGATTTTGTCATTATTTGGATAGATGCTATTCTTAAGTTTATTCTATATAAAATACGATAAGATGTATCGAGAAATTGAATTTTTTTAATTTAATAATTTATATAAAGTTTTTGATAAAATTAAATATCTTGATGTATCTCGACATAAAGTGTTCCATTCATTCTCATGAGAGATGGGTTCGTGTTGAACCACTTCTCATGAATCATGGGTCAAAGAGTTTGACTCAAAAAACTACACAGCTGAATCTTGATAGCGATATCACAATTTGACTTGCTGTGGGAAATATCTCCTACTTATCAATATTTTATATAGATTAAATTTGAGATATATATGCTAATAGTAGTCATAGTTCAGATGTAAAACGTCAAATAGATTAGGGATAGAGTTAGGGTCAAATTTAGAATTATAATTATGGTTAGGATTAGGGATAGAGATAGAGTAAGGTTAGGGTTGGGAATAAGATTAGGGCTAAGGTTGTAATTAGTGTGAGGGTTAGGATTGGATTTATAGTTGGGGATAGGGTTAGGCTTAGGCATAGAAATGTAAGTCTAGGGTTAAGGTTGGATTAAGGCTAGTAGAGGGTCATGATTATGATTTGGCTTAGTATTAATGTTAGTGTTAGGGTTTTTGGTATGGTAAGAGTTGCAGTTGGGGTTAGGACTAGGGTTGGGGTTGAGGTTTACGTTAGTTTTGAAGACAAAATTAGTATAAGGGTTATGGTTGAGGTTGGGGATACGGTTAGGATAAAGGTTAGAATTAGATATAATCTATTAGGATTAGGCTATAATTAGAATTAGGGTTAGGTTTATGTGTAGGATTAGAGATATAAATAGGGTTAGGATTAGGGTTAGTGTTAGGGTTAGAACCGGAGTAATATTGGGATTATACTAAGGGTTGGGATTAAGGTTAGGATTAGGTTAGGGCTAAGGTTAGTGTTAGGATAGGGATTTGGATTATGGTTAGGGTTCTTTTTAGGGTTACGATTTAGGCTTAGGGTTAGGATTACAATTTACATCTTCTTGTTCAGGTTAGAGTTATGGTTAGGATTAGGATTTGAGGTATCTTTGGGATGAGGGTTAGAATCATGGTTAGTGGTATGGTTTATGTTAGAAGTATAATTAGGGTTAGGGTTTGAATTATAATTAGGGCTTAGGTTAGGATTAGGATTATTTTAGGATTAGGATTTTCAACCTGTTTCGCATGAAACATGGATTTTTTCATCTTGTGCAATTCTGTATGATGAAATAGGATCTTGCTAAGTTAGGATTATGTTCTTGGATCATGTGTGGAGCTAAATATAACTTAGCATCAAGTTTTATTCATTCTTTCTTTAGTTTTGGTTTACTCTTCCCGCTTGGACCTATAATGTAATTAAATGTCTGACTGGTCGACTTGTGCCTTAGCTGGCTATATAAGAAGCTTAGGTTATTTAGCAGGTGCCTAACGTAGGGGTAGGGTAGTTTCAAGAATATTTGACTCAAATTGAACCAACAAACAAGCCCTTCTTAGAGTTACACACAGAAGCAATATATAATTCACATGAACAATGAAAACACAATGTATATGAGGCAAGGAAATTGGAAACCAAATTGGTGCGATTAAAAAAAATCCGGCAACATGCTCGAGTATAAGGCCTTCTAGGTTTCGACCTTATACAAAGAGAATTATGAATTCAAAGTCTAACCTCTCATATTATCTTCTTTTCTACTTCACTATTCTTCTACTATCACCATCTGCCATGAGCTAAACAACCTAAGCTTCTTATATAGCCAGCTAAGCCACAAGTCGGCCAGTCGGGCATTTAATTACATTATAGGTCCAACCAAGAAGAGTAAACCAAAACTAAAGAAAGAATGAACAAAACTTGATGTTAAGTTACATTTAGGTCCACATGACCCAAGAACATAATCCTAACTTAGCAAGATCCCATTTCATCATACAAAACTGTGCAAGATAAAAAAACTCCACATTTCACGTCAAACTAGCTGAAAATCGATAACCGAGGAAAACGGTGATAACTACCAACTCCCGATGAATTAGGATTTGTGGTCTTAGATGAAGATATTATTTTAGGTCCTCTTTAAGACCCCAAGATTGCAAAGGCTGATTCATTAAGGATCAATGGCTACACAATGCACAATGAGCATGCAGAAAGTAGGAAAATATGACTCTAACAGCAAGGCAAAACAACAGCTTGAAAATAGGATGAAATCAAGTGGAGATGTCTCAACATGGGTTTTTGGTCTTGAATGCTTCTTTAGAGGTGGATCTCTTTTATATTGAGGTGGAAAGGAGTGTGGAAGTGCTGTTGGAAAAACTGAGAGGGGGGTGAATCAGTTAAACACTATCCCAAATCAAAATGTATAATCCAAAACAAAATCTTCAATTCCTGCTGCTCGGTAAACAGAAATACTTTCACTGTTTGTGCTTTTACGATTGTCAATTCTCAACTTATAGTACTTATTGATCAAATCTAACATGTAATATGCAAAGTATGATAAAAAACAAATATCACAATCAACACATAATACAAGATATTTAAGGTGGAAACCCTGTGAAGGGAAAAACCACCTAGGACCGGCAACCCAAAAATATTCACTCTTCTCAAGTGAGGTCAGTGAGGACCCAACCCTATTAAAGGTTACAAACACACTGTTAGGTGTGACCTTGTTAGAGGATTTTAGACTAGAAGTTATCGTCCAACCACCAGTCAATCTGGGGTTGTCACGATAACAATGTTCACTCTAATGAATGATACATCAAAAGACCTTGTAAGTCCACTCGGTTACCTCGATTTCTTACACTTTCCAGCTCATCACTTTGTCGGCTAAAGTGATCATTTAATTCCATTATATCTTTGTCGGTTAACAAAGAAATGCGTCAGTGAACATATGCTCGGTTAATACTATGCTAGGTATACACTACACTTCGTTGGTGTATACTGAAATGCTTTAGTTTACCGACAACACTGCTTTGTAGCTTTCAGCTCTATTCTTCATTATAGATGAATACAACATAATGAAGTCGATTCCATGAAGTCATAGACTCATCAAGAAGTTACTCAATGTATTCTTTATCCTCATCTGAAGTGTACATCTTCCTCATGTAGATTTCTATGTTCTTCATTTCATCCACCTTTCTTCAAATGTGTCAGTATAGTAACTTACAAGATAAGTACTGTCAAGCTAGTTGACATCAATGAAAACATAAAATTGATTTAATTATCTTGCATTATCTAAACATCAATTCCTTAGTAATCACGAATTACCGATTCTTCATTCAAGTTCCAAATCAGTTGTAGTTCATCAATCTCTCCCTTTGGCATTGATGGCAACTTAAGTAATATGAAATATACCATACACATACCAAACATGTATTCTACAACTCTTAAACAAATGTTGTAATTCGAATAGACTTAATATGTTTAATTACTACGTTACTCAAAATTTGTAAAACTGTAATGCTTGTCATCAGATGTGCTCTGTTCAGTTCTCTTGTTCTTGTTTCTGTTCTTAGTAACTGATCTTCAATGTTTTTTTCCATTCAGATTGTCTCTCCCTCAGATAGTTCTCATCGGTGTTGTTTCTCTCCCTTTAGTTATTTCTCCTTTTCATATTATTTATCTCTCCCTTTGACAACAATGCCAAAGAAACAAATAAACAAATAGCTCTGTTGGTAGCCAAGTAACTCTCTGTTGTCCATCAACTTCTCTGTATCTCTGAATACTGTTTAGCTCAATCTGTTCTAGTTCTCAAACTTAATCACAACCTTGAACATGATTCAAAGTGTGAACTATGCTGCATCAACATAAATGATCTTCTGATATGAATAGGTTGATGCAACATCCTGATCACCTTAGTGACTGATAGACAGGGGACGGACCCCAAGTCTAGTCCTGAAGTATTCAAATGTGTCCTTCGGTAGGGGCTTTGTAAAAATATCTGCAAGTTGTTCCTTAGATGTAACAAATTCTAACTTCACTTGCTTCTCCTACACTTGTTCTCTTAAGTAATGATACTTAATAGATATATGCTTTGTCTTTGAGTGCATCACAGGATTCTTTGAAATATTAATAGCACTGGTGTTGTCACAATATATAATCACTGGGTCAGTGATTAGCTCATTCATTCCTTCCAACACTTGCTTGATGTACGCAATGTTTGAGCAATTTGTAGCAGCAGCAACATACTCTACTTCTGCAGTTGATTGAGAAATGCAGGCTTGTTTTTTACTTGTCCAAGCTACAAGTCTTTCACCAAAGAAACATACTCCTCTGGTGGTGCCTTTTCTCTCATCTACATTTCCAGCCCAATCAGCATCAGTGTAAACTTTCAGTTCAAACTTTCCTTCCTTAGGATACCAAATACCATAATCTTCTGTCTTTTTTAGATATCTCAAAATTATTTTATTAGCTATCATGTGTGACTCTCTAGGGTTAGCAGAAAACCTAGCAACAATCCCCACAACATGTGCTATGTCTGGTCTACTGTGAACTACATACATAAGTTTACCAATCATGGATCGGTAAAGTGTCTAGTTTACCTCAGTAGTTTCATCCTCCTTTGTCAATTTGCATCCAGTAGCCATCGGTGTTCCCACAGGTTTAGCATCTTCCATGCCAAATGTCTTCAATACTTCTTTTATGTACTTAGATTGTGTGATGAATATCCCATCACTTTGCTGAATCACTTGTAATCCTAGAAAGAATTTAATCTCTCTAAACATAGACATTTCAAATTCTTTTTGCATTTTATTAGAAAAGGCTTTGCATACATGATCTTGTGCTCCAAAAATAATATCATCCACAAATATTTCAGCAATAAGAATAGTGTCATCAGTATTACCTTTCATATATAGATTGTTGTTTTCACTTGTTCGAACAAATCCAATACTTAGCAAGTAAGTATGCAGTCTCTCATACCGTGCTCTCGATGCTTGCTTCAATCCATATAAAGCTTTGTGTAATCTACATACCATATCACTATTGTCTGGATCAACAAATCCTTCCGATTGTTCTATGTAGACTTCTTCTTCAAGTATACCATTCAAAAATGCAGACTTCACATCCATTTGATAAACTTTAAATTTCTTGTGTGCAACTTATGCAAGTAACATTCTGACTCCTTCTAATCTAGCAATAGGTGCAAATGTTTTACCATAGTCAATGCCTTCTTCCTGTGCATATCCCTTGCATACCAATCTAGCTTTATTTCTTGTAACTTCTCCATTCTCATTCAACTTATTTCTGAATATCCATTTACTACCGATAACATTTTTATCCTTTTGTCGGCATACTAAACTCCAATTTTTGTTCTTCTCTATCTGCTCTATTTCCTCAATCATTGCATTGATCCATTCATCATTCTCTAATGTAAGTCTCACATTTTTCGGTTCAAGTTCACAAACTAAGCATGTACCTTGTCTTGTTTTGCTTCTAGTTTGCATTATAGCTTGTCTATCTCCAATAATTTGTGTCTCTGGATGGTGTCTTTTGACAAATCTAGCTAGTATCCTGTTGGAAATATTCAGGAATTAACCGAGTTACTGAGAGGGGAGGGGTGAATCAGTAACTCCAAATTTTCTTTCAATTACAGATGTATTAACATATAGTTCACCTTTTTTCTTATGCATATAGAAAGCATGAAACTTAAAAGCATTCACAACAATGACACATAGATTTGGTTACCCAGAAACCTTCCAAAAAGAAAGTAAAACTGGGGTGGGGATGAAACCCACAAAGCTTTAGTACTGCAGTATAAAGTTGGCCGGTTAAGGCTTACAATTGATCACTTCTAATGATCTGCCCCGCTAGGAGCAATAAGGATTGCTAAATCCACCCTGTTAAAGGATTTACAAACATACAATGAAGTATGCACTCGGTAAAGAGATTTTACAAAAGACTGTTAAGTCTACCCGGTTAAAGGATTTTAGTACTGATTCACCTGTTAGGATGAAACAGTAGATCTCTTGCTTTGCAACTGGATTGTTGATTGAGATTCGCTGATGTACTGATCACCTTTTGTGATGAATTTGTCTTTGCTATTCCTTATACTGTTGTAGCCCTTTGTAATTCGCTTATCTCTGCCTTTCTTTCTTTTTCACATTCATACTCATTTTATTACATCTTGACATTTTTACAACATTGTTTATATACAAGTCTAAACAATTAATTACAATTACAATTACAAAGTCAGCTTGACAAATAAACATAAGTGCCACTAAGTCGGCCCAAGTATGGTTACACGGTTCCTGCAAACTATCTCAGTGACTTTCTGATACTCGGGGTCCACTGCATTACTCGGCATAGTCATGCACTCAGTAGAAGTGAAGGCACGGTTCATACTAACCACTCGGTAGGTTTTGAACTCGGTAAATACTGGTGACTCGGTAGACATAATGTTACTCAGTTTACACTGTCCTGCTCGGTTTGCACTATCTTGTTCGGTTTGCACTGTCTTGCTCAGTTTGCACTGTCTTGCTCAGTTTGCTCTGTTCTGCTCGGTTTGCACTGTTCTGCTCGGTTTGCACTGTTCTGCTTGATTTGCACTGTTCTACTTGGTTTGCACTATTCTGCTCGGTTTGCACTGTTCTGCTCGGTTTGCACTGTTCTGCTCGATTTGCACTATTCTGCTCGGTTTGCTCTGTTCTACTCGGTTTGCACTCAGAATGCAAATAAGTGTTGTCACTAGTGGCAATTCTGCTTAATGCCAACAATCTCCCCCTTTGGCATTAGTGACAAAAACACTTATTGCCTAAAACTTATATACATGAATCACGCTGAGATTTATTTTTGATTTTTCAAAATTTGTCTTTGTCATAGGGCTTTATACATTATCTCCCCCTTTCAATGTGCTAACTTTTCTTCTATACATGTCTTCTTCTATACATATCTCCTTCTATACATATCTCCCCCTTTTTTACGATAATGCGAAAGGTGTATATACAAGTGATTTACAGAGAGAATCCAAAATTTGATAGAAAATTAGAATGTACCTTCATTATTAGTGCCAGGGTTCTGTCCCAATTTTCTTGCAGAATCTTGCATGTTTGGATTGCAATTTGAACTTCTGCAGAGAGTTCAATCATGTGATCTACTATAGAGAACTGATTGTCATGAATCAATGTTTTGGAATGTTCAATGTGCTTATACATTGTATTCATGATGGGAAGGATCATGTTCTGGATGTCTAGCAGTGTGGACCGGATCCTTGTGTCTTCTTTCAGTAGATCTGACTACATATTTGATAGGTATGAGATTTTCATGTGATGAGCAGAGCTTGAACTTGGTTCAAGTTGTAGCTTCTGTATGCTAATCTTCATATCCTCATCCATTTTATTCATTTTATCCTTGACATCCTTTGTGAACTCGGCAATATTGCACAGTCTGGCCAAAAGAGAGGTGACATTCGAATAGGTAGATTCAATGTTTGACAAAACTGAAGACAATTCCACTTGATTAATAGCTATGTGTTGAGCAATGTGCTCAAGCACTTTATTGTTGAATCTCTTCTCGACTCTTTCAACTAACTTTTCTGTCCCAGATGAATCCTCATTGTATTTATTTACTGCTTCTGCTAATTGTAGCAAAACATGTTGAGAGGAGTCTACTTTAATACCTAATGCATCAGACAAAATGTCCTTAGCATCCTTAATGATTTGATATTCCTTGTCTCTCTCCTCTTTAAGCTTCTTTTGCTTTGCTTTCCTTTGGAGGATTTCACCTATATTTTGCATTTGGTCCGCTGATAGATTTGCAAAATCTAATGTTGGAATCTCTATTTCTTCATCTAGGTCTATATCCTCTACTATATTTTTACCCAAAAATTTTATACTCGGTTGAGCCTTAGGCTTATCTGTACTTAATGCCTTAGTAGTAGTGACAGTAGACATAGTAGGACTGGCTATAGAGACTACCATACTGTCTACTGGAGAACTTAAAGTATTTACACTTGTAGAATCAAAAATTGGAATACTTACTGCTGGAAAACTTGATGAAGTGGGAGACTGAAACTCGGTAGAAGAAATGGTGGTTGCTTCTGTTGTTGCTATAGGTGATTGGACAAATGTTGAAGTTGTCACAACCATGCTTGAAGGTGTCTCTGGGCTAGATGTAGAAACTTTTACTGGAGAGGTAGGAAGTGATGCAATGACTTCTGCCGCTATCCTCACAGTATCATCTACCTCAGTGGCTTCTTCTTGTTCATCATTGTCATCTTCAATGTCTTTTATTATTACTGTTTCAATACTCGGTTGGTGAAGATGGTATATGTTCTTCCATGTGGCATTTGCAGCCTTCACAATCGATTCAATATTGTTGATCAGAATCAAACAAGTATTGAACTTTAGTGTCATCTTATTTTCATTTTCCTTCAATGCCTTCTTTATTTCATCATTTTTCAAGCTCAGCATTAACTGTCTCAGGGTTTGATCAAATATGTCTTTTACAGTTTGCTTGGCATTGCTCCATCTCATTTTTATTGGATCTAATAGAACTCTTAGAACCTATGGGGCTATTTCATCAGGAGAGTATTTCCACTGTCCCATCTTTTCAATAACAGCATCTTCTATTTCCTTATGTTCTATTTCCGATCTGGTTTCATATTTAAAAGATTTTATGTTACTTACTCCAGATCCTGATCCTTCTCTAAAAAGTTTGATCCTCTCTTGAAAGTTTAGAGGAGGCCTTTTGAATACTATATCTTTGTCTGCCTTGTCTGCCTTGTCTGCCTTACCTCTTGCACTTCTCCTTGTAAATACAGTAGTGGGAGGCTTAGGTGCCTTAGTGATGAATACCTTTCCTTTCTTCTTTGCAGGTTCTGGTTCCTCTATTTTCTCATCCTTTTCCTCTTCTTCTTCATCATTTTCTCCTTTTTCCTCGGTTAGCATTTACATTTTGGCTATCCTCTTCTTTCCTTTGTTTACCGCCTATGGAAGCTTTATGCTTAATTCAATTCTTACTTTTGCTTCATCATATGTTCCAAAATATGGAGCTTTGGGATTGACAAGCTGATTAAGAAGGGCTTCAATGATATTCTTGGTTTCATCAATATTTACCTCATAAGGAAGAGGTTTTGCATGTACAATCCTTGGTTTAGCTGCTTGAATATATACATTATCACAGTCCACCATGAAACAAATGTCATCCTTATAATCTTCAACCAACTTCTGTGGAATCCGGAATCTGTCATTCATCTTCTCTTTAAAAGACTCAAAATAACTATCCATGATGCTTTCAAAATTTTCACCCATTTCTGAAATGTATTCATTTATCTCATAAAGGACTGGCACATCTTTTCTCCATACAAATTTTCCTTTGGAAGGGAAGAATTTCTGAACATAGAAGAATAAACAGACCAGTAAAGATCCAAACTTACATGGATTGTTTTGGAAGTTTGAATGCTTTCCATGTTCTTGTTAAACTATTTTAACAATAAATCTGCAAGGTCAAATGATAAGTTATTCTTGACCACTTTGTATGCTAGGTCAATAGCTTCACAAGAGACACTATTCTGTCGACTTGAACTGCATATTTTATGGGCAATTATGTGTGTACCAAACTTTAGTTCAGCATCGGTAATGCTGCTAACTTTCATGCCTCTACCGTCCCACTCGGCTAGGGTTTTCTTCTCCAGTTCTGGCCGACCTAGGGTTTTGGTAGTTTTTGCTTTGTTCAACATGGGAAGACCGGTGATTTGATGAATCATCTTCTTGGTGATCTCTATGGGTTGCTCAAGCTAAATCTTGCCATCATGTACACGGCTGAGAATGTATCTAACCCATTTCTCCTGAAAGTTTCGAGGTAAATGTGCAATGTGAACTAATCCTTTATCTTCCAGATGTTTGTGCTCGAGTTTTAGAATACCATCCACACACAGTTCCTCACGCACAATATCTAGCTCTAGGTTTCCCATTTCTTGAATTGCATGGTGCAGTTGAAATGATTGTGAATATCATTAATAAGTAGTACCTTAGGAGGAATCTGAGATTGAGCTCTGTTCGGATCTAGGGCTGCTGCAATTGCAGGCACGATCTTGAAATCTGGTGTTCTCCATTCCCCTTGGACTAACATTTCTGATCCTTTCTTCATTGAAGTGCTGGATGATGCCATGGTAGCTCACAGAAAATTCCTTTCACAAAAGTTTTTGAATCGTTGGGTTGCTCTTAAAATTTTCTGCTCTCAAAGTGCTAAAGTTCGCAATGAAGAATGAGTTCAATTTCTTGCCTTTTGTTTACAACTCTGTCATTAATGCTCAGTACAAATTAGAGTATGAATTCCAATAGACTGTCACCCACTAAGAATTAATTTCTCAGTAAAGACTTCACAACTCGGTGAACTCGAGAATTCATATTGCTCCGACCTCGCTCGGTAAAGACTGGTACTGACCTTGCTCAGTAAAGACTGATACCGACCTTCCTGTGATCTTACTGCATCTTGTATGCTGATTTAGATCTTTCTTTTAATTCAGTTCTGGAACTGCTTGAAGTTTGTCTATGAGAATACAGTTCCAATGCTTTCTTGGAAATTTAGTTTGAGTCGGTAGAGCCACCCATTCCATTACTTGGACTGGTTTGCTCGGTAGATTTAGGAACCCATTGTTGTCTCACCTGTTTCCTGACCTTATTTGCTTCATTCTTCTTTCCATCTTCAATTTCACTAGCATTCATGCAGTTTCTGGCTATGTGACCGAGTTTAGTGCATTTGAAGCATCTTACGGTAGTATCTCTTTTCCTTAGATGATGTTTTATGCAGTTCATGCCAATGTGTCCATATTCTCCACAGTAATGACATCTACACCAGGTGTTGTAGTCCCATCCAAACATTGCTTTCATAATTTGTTCTGCTGGATTGAATGTTTTGGATCTGCACTCGGATGCCTTGTGACCTTGTTTGTTGCATTTGTGACAATTACCTCTGAATCTTGGTTTTTCCCTGCATTCATTTGCTTTGTGACCATGTTGATTGTAGTTGTAGCATTTTCCATTGAATTCTATTTTTTCATTGCTCCAACATTTATTTGAAGTATGTCCTATTTTACCACAATGATTACAAGTAGGTTTCTGATTTCTTTGAGTACCTTGCTTAGAAGATTCACCTTCTCCTTTATATCCAAGTCCTGCATTTCCTTTTGGTCTATGAAGATTTCGCTCATACAGCTGATTTAAGTCTTCTTAGCTTTTCAGCATTCCTTCATTGATTTTTTTTTCGGTGTTTAGGTCATCCATCAATCTTAGATTGATTTCCTTTTCAGATCTTAGTTCTTCTCTTGTGCTTTCTATTTCTGATCTTAGATTCAGAATTTCCTCATTTGTATGGGAGATCTGATCAATTAGGTTTTCTAGCTGAAGGGTTTTATTTTGGACTTCATTGTTCCTTCCATCTAATTCATCTTTCAACTTGTTTCTTTGTTCTAAGATCTCACAAAATCTTGTTGAGTGTAGCTCTTGTTCTCTTTTTAATTTTCTCACTTCTTCCTGCAGAGACCCATTCTTTTCTAGGAGTTCTTTGACAACATTGTTTGCTTCATCTGAGCTATTTGAGGGAAAAAGATCTTCAATCTTTTCTTCAATGTAATTCTGATCATTCATCTAATTTGCAAGTTCCTTCCTTCTTCTTAGGGATTGGGAAAGATGTTCTTTTGCTTCTTTAAGTTTAGCTATGGCCATTTCTAGATCTAGCTTTTCATTTTCAATCACCTTGTTCAGTTTGAATACCTCCATTGTCCTAGATCTTTGCTCAAGCTAGTTAAGCTTTATCTTGAGAACCAATACAGCTCTGATACCAATTGTTGGAAATATTCAGGAATTAACCAAGTTACTGAGAGGGGAGGGGTGAATCAGTAACTCCAAATTTTCTTTCAATTACAGATGTATTAACATATAGTTCACCTTTTTTTCTTATGCATATAGAAAGCATGAAACTTAAAAGCATTCACAACAATGACACATAGATTTGGTTACCCAGAAACCTTCCAAAAAGAAGGTAAAACTGGGGTGGGGATGAAACCCACAAAGCTTTAGTACTGTAGTATAAAGTTGGCTGGTTAAGGCTTACAATTGATCACTTCTGATGATCTACCTTGCTAGGAGCAATAAGGATTGCTAAATCCACCCTGTTAAAGGATTTACAAACATAAAATGAAGTATGCACTTGGTAAAGAGATTTTACAAAAGACTGTTAAGTCTACCCGGTTAAAGGATTTTAGTACTGATTCACCTGTTAGGATGAAACAGTAGATCTCTTGCTTTGCAACTGGATTGCTGATTGAGATTCGCTAATGTACTAATCACCTTCTGTGATGAATTTGTCTTTGATGTTCCTTATACTGTTGTAGCCCTTTGTAATTCGCTTATCTCTGCCTTTCTTTCTTTTTCACATTCATACTCATTTTATTACATCTTGACATTTTTACAACATTGTTTATATACAAGTCTAAATAATTAATTACAATTACAATTACAAAGTCGGCTTGACAAATAAACATAAGTGCCACTAATTCGGCCCAAGTATGGTTACACAGTTCCTGCAAACTAACTCGGTGACTTTCTGATACTCGGCGTCCACTGCATTACTCGGCATCATCATGCACTCGGTAGAAGTGAAGGTACGGTTCATACTAACCACTCGGTAGGTTTTGAACTCGGTAAATACTGGTGACTCGGTAGACATAATGTTACTCGGTTTACACTGTCCTGCTCGGTTTGCACTATCTTGTTCGGTTTGCACTGTCTTGCTCGGTTTGCACTGTCTTGCTCAGTTTGCACTGTTCTGCTCAGTTTGCACTATTCTGCTCAGTTTGCACTGTTCTACTCAGTTTGCACTGTTCTACTCGATTTGCACTGTTCTGCTCAGTTTGCACTGTTCTGCTCGGTTTGCACTGTTCTGCTCGATTTGCATTGTTTTGCTCGGTTTGCACTGTTCTACTCAGTTTGCACTCAGAATGCAAATAAGTGTTGTCACTAGTGGCAATTCTACTTAATGCCAACATATCCTAGCTCTTCTTTCTTCTTCATCCTATTCAGGTTCATCAGCTTGCTCGACAGCTTCATTTTGTTCATTGGTTTCCTCTTCCTGCTGTTCAACATTGTTTGCCTATGGACTGGTTATCATAGGTTGTGGTTTTAGTTGATAATCAGAAAGTTCAATATAAGTGAATCTACTATAGTCTTTCGGTTCCTTTCTACTATCCTCTGTGTTCTTGTCATCAAACTCATCAACATGAACATTAGTACTTTCAATAATCTTATTTGTAACCTTATTCAAACATTTGTATGCTTTGCTCTTGGTAGGATATCCTAAAAATATTCCTTCATCTCCTTTAGAATAAAATTTACCATTTCTTTCATCTTTCAAGATAAAGCATTTGCTTCCAAAAATTTTGAAATAACTTACAATAGGTTTGTGTCCAAACCATAGCTCATAAGGTGTTCGGTTGGTGTCCTTCAGTTGTACTCGGTTAAGAACATACACAGCTGTACTGACAACTTCTCTCCAATATGTCTGAGCAAAATTCTTCTGTATCATCAATGTTCTAGCACAATCAACTATTGATCTAATCCTTCTTTGAGAAATGCCATTTTGCTGAGGTGTCCTCGGTGCAAAAACCTATCTTTTAATTCCATGCTCATTACATAAATTAGTAAATTCATCAGAGATAAATTCACCTCCTCTATCAGATCTTAAGCATTTAATTTATTCTCTAGTCTCTTTCTCTACCTTAGCCTTATACCATTTAAATATTTGGAAAGTTTCTGATTTCTCCTTCAAAAACATATCAGTCATCAGTCTAGTATAGTCATCAACAAAAAGAATAAAGTATCTATCACCATAATAACTCTGAGTTCTCATACGACCACACAGGTCGGTATGAACCAACTCAAGTATCTTCTTTGTTGAATAGTCTTTTCTTTTGAAACTAGACTTAGTAATTTTACCTTTCTGATATTCATGGTACATAACATGATCTGGATTTGACAAGTTAGGCAATCCTCTAACTCTTCTCTTTTTACTAATCTTGATCATGTTATCAAAATTTACATGACAATCTTTTGTGCCACAACCATGATCTTCATCTTTCATTAATAAACAAGAAGACTGATCCATATCAAGATAAAATACATTACCTCTGGATTGTGTACCAGTTTCGACAAGTCTTCCTCCATCTTCATAGATTTTTACCTTTTTTCTATCAAAATCAAGTCGGTGGCCTGAGTTGTTCAACTGTGCCACACTTAACAAGTTATAGTTCAATCCATCTACCCAATATGCATTTTCACATCTTAGTCTATCATTAATCATCAATGAACCTTTACCTCTTACCATACAGGGTGCATCATTTCCCATTCTCACAGATCCTCCATTATATTCAACAAGTTGATCAAATTTCTCTACATCACCAGTCATATGATGTGTGCAGCCACTGTCTATGATCCATGTATCATTTCTATCTATTCTAGAGATCAGTGTTGTTTCTTCATGTTTCTCTTCTTCTTCTCAATCATCTTTCATAGCAACAAATACTACTTCTACATCATCATCAGTGTCAGATTTAGATTCAATATCTTTGGCAATGTAACATACCTTCTTTCCTTTGTCATAGTTGTCTCAATCATCTCTTTTGTTGTATCGGTAGCCTCTGTTGACTCTTCTCCCATAGCTTCCTTCTGATCAGTTTTTGGATCTATCATCATCTTTCTTCTGTGAACATCTAGCAGCAATGTGACCAACTTCTTTACAATTAAAACATGCCAAAGGTAACTTACCTCTATATCTTCCCTTTTCTTTGGGCAATCTTCTGGCCATAAGAGCTTCAAGCTCATCAAGTTCATGATCGGTATTGCTATCACTATCATCATTCTTAATATTCTTGCTAGACTTACTAATCTTCAAAGAAGACATGAAAGCGAACTCAATAGAAGGAACAATACTATTATCAAAGTTATTTAACTCAAAGATAGTAAGCTTACCGATCAGTGTGTCAAGGGTAAGGTTAGAAACGACCCTTGTTTCATGAATTACAGAGATCCTAATCGCATAAATTGGCAACAAAGTTCTGAGAATCTTGCTTATAATTGTTTCATCATCAATCACTCCATCAGATGCTCTAATAGCATGTACTACTTCTTTTAGTCTATTTGAATACTGTTCTATGTTCTCACCTTCCTTCATTCTCATATCATCAAAATGACCTCTTAGACTTTCTAATCTGGCTCTCTTAACATTCAAGTCTCCACTGTATATCAAGTTTAACTTATCCCACATCTATTTGGTAGTAGTGCATCCCTTAACATCTTCAAACTCAGTGTCGGTACAAGGAGCAGCATGTTCCATCATAGTGATATTGTGTTCATGCTTATCTCTCAGTTGATCAAGGGTTAAGGGACTAGTGGGTGGTTGTATATAGCCATTCTTCATCAGGTCTACAGCTGAGTTTCCAATTCCAAAAATGTGCAACAACATTCTGCTTTACCATACCTCGAAGTTCTCTTTGTTCAGTCTAGGCACTTCCCTCTTATACATCTTGAGATCTTTGTGCTGAAGTCCTTAAAACTTTGTTCTAAGCAACCGAGGCTCTGATACCAATAGTTGGAATAACTAAGAGGAGGGTGAATCAGTTAAACACTATACCAAATCAAAATGTATAATCCAAAACAAAATCTTCAATTCCTGCTGCTCGGTAAGCAAGAAGTTGGGTCCCACTTTTGGCCAAAAAGTTGAAGTGTTTTCTCTATTTTTTAAAATTTCTCAAAATTTGAAACACTTAAAGATTGAATCTTGGAAAACTTTAGTAATATAAAATTTAGTGCTTGGAATCTAGTTTTTAAAGATGTAATTTATTTCAATACCCACATGGTATAAATTGAATTTTAGTATGTATGTGTAAAAACCACTTTTTCAAAATGCCTGTTTCAGGACCACACCTCACGCGTTTATGGACACCCTTTTTTGAAGTAAATGAATGTATTTTTGGGAATCCTTTTGGGAAAACGTAGCTAAAACACTAAAGATTGATGAGAATATTTTATCTTTTTTTTTTACAGAATATTTTTTTTAATTAATTTTTAATTGACTATAAAGTACATTTTTTAAACCTCTAGAGTAAGGACAGCATAATTTTATGATAACTTCAATTTTTTTCAATTTTTCTTTTTTAAATTGAAAAGAATTATATGTAGTTTGATTACATATAACTCATTTTTCAAAAAACAAAAAATTAAAAAAGTTATTAAAGTTTTAGTTAACCTTGGTATTTCAAGTTTAGGTACCACGTTGGCTTAATAAATATTGTATAAATATTAAAATTTATCATATCACTATAAAATTTATATTTTTATAATTTTCACAATAAGAGCTAAAATGGGTTTTCGTTTTATCAAAAAATTCATTCGGGAAGTTGTCCTAAAAATTATGGCAATGTAGAAATTTTACTCTGTAATGCCTTAACCAAATTTTTGGAGGTCAAGGCATAGGCTTGGTTCTATCAAACCTAAACCAAACCAAATTTGAAATGAAATTCGAGGCAGATGTGTGCTTCCTGCTCATGTCTTAAGAAACGGGCGCCTGTTTTTTGAATTAAAAAAATAGGCGCCCATTTTTTTAAAAAAAATTCAAAGTCTTAAAATGCATTTTTAAATCTTAAAAAAAAATTAAAAAAATTAAAAAAATTTAGAAACGAGCACCCATTTTTTGAATTCAAAAATGGGCACCCATTATGAATTCAAAAAATGGGTACCCATTTTTTTAATTTAGGATCAGGTGCTCGAACCTAAAACGAGTGCTCATTTTTTGAAAACGGGCACCTGTTTCGAGCAACATCTCTTATTTCTAAAAGACTTCTGTGGAATTGTCCCCCAACTCCAAACTCTTACCCACATAACACAAGCAATTTAACGTGGAAACCCTGTGAAGGGAAAAACCACCTGGGATGGGCAATCCAAAAATATTCACTCTTCTAAAGCGAGGTCGGTGAAGACCCAACCCTATTAAAGGTTACTAACACTCTGTTAGGTGTGACCTTGTTAGAGGATTTTAGACTAGAAGTTATCGTCCAACCAGCAGTCACTCTGGGGTTGACAAGATAACAATGTTCACTCTAATGAATGATACATCAAAATACTTTGTAAGTCCACTCGGTTAAGAGATTTGACTGTGTATAATGGTCTCTTTGTAGCTCGGTAACTGTTCTGCAGCTCAATTCTCAATAACTAGTATGATCAGAATGCATGAAACCTTCTTCATGCAATAATTTTGCAGCTTCTTCTTCTTTCGGCATTTTTCATAATGAAACTCCAGTCTCTTATATAGACATGTAAAACATTTTCTTTTCCTCCATCAATTTTTTTTGCTTAATCATCTCCATTGATTTTACTGCTTTAGGCTTCCTCGGTTGATGTGTCAATAACTCATTTCAATCTACTTCGTCAGATCCTTTTGATTTATGTTAGCCGTCGATCTTCATAACAAACCTTATCTATTACCTCAATTTCATACACTTTCCAGCTCATCACTTTATCGGCTAAACTGATCATTTAATTCCATTCTGTCTTCGTCGGTTAACAAAGAAATGCATCGGTGAACACACGCTCGGTTAATACTATGCTTGGTATACGCTACACTTCGTTAGTGTTTACTGAAATGCTTTAGTTTACCGACAACACTGCTTTGTAGCTTTCAGCTCTATTCTTCATTATAGATGAATACAAAATAATGAAGTCGATTCCATGAAGTCATAGACTCATCAAGAAGTTACTCAATGTATTCTTTATCCTCATCTGACATGTACATCTTCCTCATGTAGATTTCTCTGTTCTTCATCTCATCCACCTTTCTTCAGATGTGTCAGTATAGTAACTTACAAGATAAGTACTATCAAGCTAGTTGACATCAATGACAACATAAAACTGATTTAATTATCTTGCATTATCTAAACATCAATTCCTTAGTAATCATGAATTACTGATTCTTCATTCAAGTTCCAAATCAGTTGTAGTTCATCAAGTGCAACTTGAGACTCTTTTTTGGAATTCCATTTCTTGAATGGCTATGGGTTCCATTTTAAAACCCTTCTTGAAGGTCTTGGGTGCCTTGTTAAATCTGAAAGATTGGGTTGAGGGAGCCTATAAAATCCTTGGTTGGTGGTTTGGGGAGCCCTTCAAAACCAAAAATTCTTAGCAGATGCTTCACTGTTCTATCTTTTGATAATTATCTCTTCAATATATGTATGTGTCTTTGTGTATACATGCATAAAGATAATTAGTCACCATTACCAATTTAGGCTCATTTTGTGTTTACAATATGGAGAGAGAGAGAGAGTTGGATGTAAAACAAGAGAGAGGAAGTTTTCTTTTCAGTTATTTTTGCCAAACTATTTCAGGCCACATTTATGTGTGCGTTAATTATTTCAGTAATATTTGGATTGTTAATTTGATTAAATATGAACCTTTGGAAAATGTTTTATATATCATGTGTTTTCAATTAGATGAATATGGTTATTCTCTTATCAATTTAAATATTTATGATGATGTACATGATATGTTATTTCATGATGGTAATTTATATGTTAAGATGTTATTTACATTCATGGTTTTACTAACCCCATGCTTGCATGTGTATGGTTGGCATGTGTGTTTTATATTTTTGTTTGATGTGATTGATGTGGTTGAGGGACAGAGTCATAGGTGCTTGCGAGATCCACATGATTGGTTGATCCCCGCCATTGTTTGTTATATATTATACATGTATGTACATTCTTATCTTTTATGTCAGATTTCAGGTTCTGGGCATTGACTTCCTTGAATTGTTAGGATGAGCATGCCCTATTGCAATATCTAATATGGTAAGAGAGGGGAGATAGCATAATGTCCCAATCCCAACGCAGGCCATTATTGTCCTAAATTAAGAGACAAGTTTCTGATTGAGTTTTCTATTTGAATTCATCAAGGTGACATGAATTCGTGAACCCTCCCTTGGTGTTTGCTTGTTTTGGAGTTAGTTGATTTTCGAGTTTTGGGAGTCAATTGGTTTTTCTTATGTGAATTATTTGATTTAAATAATTGAATTAGGAGTAATTATGGGATTTGAATAGTTATATTTTATGAATGTGGAAATATTAGATATAGAGAATATTTAATTTTTAAGATTGATTAAATACCTTTGTTAAATTAAAAATTGAATTAAAAGTTTAAATTTGGAATAAAAGGGGTTTAATTAATTATTAAATCCAATAATGAAATTTAAGGCATAGTTGATTTATTTAATATCTAATTTATCAGTTTGCATAGTTAATTATGTGCTAAAGTATTTATTAATTAATTAAATAATTAAAATGCAATTTAAGTTGCACATTCGGTTTAGAGAAAATTAAACTAGAATTTAAAGTTAAAGTTGAGTTAGGAATTTAAATTGAAAAATGTGCATTCTTTTATTATGGTAATTAAAATTAATCATGCATCATAATTGATAAAAAAATAATTGAGAGTTGAGTTCTATTTTATGATTTAGAGTTGCATGTTGAGTTCTTTTTCTCGATTGGAGTTGCATGTAGGGTTTTGTTTGGGGAATTTTCATTATTAGGGATTCTTTTAGTCATTCTACACACATAGGTTTCTGAGGAGGCTAGTTTTGGAGGAAAATTGTGTAGATTCTCTGAAGGATTTTTTTTTAAAATGTTAGGAGTATTTTAGATTCGTAGAGTCTTCAATTTTGTCTTGATTGTTTCAGATTTTTCTCGTGGATTTTAGGTAGGGTTTGAAGAACCCATGTTAATCTCATTTTGAAAAGAATGTCTGTATTGTGTTTGCAATGCTTGTTGAATATTTTCTTCTGTTATTATTTAATTTTTTTAGTTGAATTGGGTATTAAAATCTTGTGTGGGAATTTTGAGAGAAAACCCAAACCCAAAATATTTTATGATTAAAAATTTAGGAAATTATGCATGTTGAAACCCTAGGTCGTTCGCAGTAATTTTTCCATGTACTAGTAGGGTGAACCCACAATAGTGGGTTACACATTTTTTCTTGAACAGATATTGAACTGTACATTTTGAAAAAAAAAAAAAGATTGAGATTCATATTGTCGTTAAATTGTTTGAAATAAGAAGATGAAGTAAAATATAGTGTTTTATGATTTTTCGTGTAGATTCTAAATGTATTTTTTATTTTTATTTCTAATGTGTTTTATGATTTTTCGTGTAGATTCAAAGAGTTACTTGGTTTTCATAGAGCATAATTTTTTTTCTAAAATAGATATCAATGTGCTTCTTTTGAATTTAGGTTTTGATAAAATTATCACAATTATTTCATATTCTATTAACGTTTGAAGTTGAGTAAACCGTCATTTTGACATACCTTGACTGCATAGCTTATAACTTGTCATGTATTTTTCCAATTTAATTTTTATTTTTTTTGATAGAAAGAGAACTTCAATACCTAGGGCATAGATATTTTTTCAAATTTTTTTCTCTCATTTACTATTCTTCCATAAGCGTCAAACATAGAGGTAGACATACGGTGAAATATCTATGTTTAGTAAAACTAAAAATACAAAGTCATAATAAACTTAATATATATTAACATTATATAATCATTGGAAAGATTTTTCTTAGTAGTACCTTACTACATATATAGGTTTGTCAAATGGATTTATTTGATCTTCCAAAAGATAAATTCGAAGTAATTTTTTTTCAGCATTTTAATAGGTGTGAAGGAGACTTCATTGTAGGTATGAATGAGGAATATAGATGTTGTATCAATGTTTTTTTTTATCTAAGAGGTTTTGAGCTAACCATTTATAATTAGTTCTTCAAATGGAACCTCTCAAGGTTTAAATCATCATATTTTATTATAAATGTGTTATTTTAGCAAAAATCAGCATGTTTAAAAAAGTGTAACCCACTATTGTTCTCTGGGAATTAATTTAAAATGTTCTCTGCCTGAATTAATTAATTAGATTGGTTTGACCTCTATATTCATTTGGAAAAAAAGAAATTAAAATTAGTTTCCTGATTTTTTTTTTGAATTTAGATGATTAAATTGATTGTAATCTTGGTTGCAAAAAAATATATATGTATATGTATATCTTTATTTTTTAGATCTTTTTTATAAAAACAAATTTTTATTCTCTGCTCTGCGTCAAACAAAATTTTGATAGAGAAAAAAATTAAAAAATTAAAGATGGTGGGGCAGCCACCCCTGCACCACCTCCCTTCCGACACTACAAGGCTTGCATAGGACCGCAAGGCCTACAATTACCCGCAAGGCTTGTAGCCTGCCGCAAGGTGGGGAGGGTCGGGCCCCCAAACATGCACTACCTTTTTTTAAATTTGTTTTTTTTTAAATTATTAATTAAAATAAATTTTATTTTTTAGTAGTTGTTAATTAAAATTAAATTTATTTCCTTTTTAAAATTTTATTTTTAAAGTTATTTTTATATTTGCTATAAAGTTTTTAAATTACGATTATTTTTTATAGTAATTATTAATTTAAAATGAAATATTAATGATTGATAATTTAATTATTATTTTTGAATACTGGTAAAAATAGGTTTTGGGGGGACCCGAAACCCCTTACAAAGAAGCTACGAAAGATTAAACATTAGACCCACCAAAAAGAGTCGAGGGTGAAAACCCATCAAAAAGATTAATTAATGTTATTATTTAATATTTATTATTATTTATTGATGATTATGTGATCATTAATGTATTTTTTTGTGAGGTTAAATGGTAGATATTCAGATGTATATCGGGTTGATATTTTATTTGAAAAAAATAATTTATTTTCAACTTGAAAGCTTCGTTTGTTAGTCGTAAGGGATATTTTAGACATTTGTGTTGGGTTATGTATATGAAACCTAGTGTTGAGATTTTATGAATCATTATGGAATGTATTTTGTGATGTGATTATGGGTTTTATGGGAGTTTTGCATTCCTATTTTAGGAACGCACCAGAGGCTTGGGGTTGTGTGGATGTTTATTTTTACTCCCATGTGTTTTATTATTAGAGTTATGTTTAAGAACACTTTGAGAAGTGTCATTATGATTTATGGATTTGTGAACCTAGGTAGGTTAACTAAGTGTATCGGTGGGAAGTGGCTTGCAATAGGCATTGGGGTCCGCAAGTCATTGCCAGGAAAACTTATTGCAAGTGACCTAATAAGTGATAACTAAATGACATTGAGAGTTTAAAATAAATTAATAAGACATTGTGTGCCTCACCCATGCCTGAGTTACTTGATTGATTTTTTACTAGGATGGGAGTGGGAATATCTTTCCCGCCTATGTGGACTGGATATGGCATAGTTGGTACCTCATCTGCATGAGAGGTTACCGATACCGCATAGAGTCACTAAGGCATCGGGGTCTTGAGAGACTACAAGGATAACCTTAGATTTGTCTTGTGCGATGACACTTCCCTTTATGCATCTCAGGTTGCCTACATGTGTTGGTTGCCTCTGGTTGAGTATGCTTTACCTTGTTATCTTATTGTACCCTTGAGTTAGAAATCTTTCAGGATCCCTTCCTTAGCTTGTATTGTGTTGATTATTGATGTTTGATATCCAAGTGGGGTTTGTTGTTATCTCCTCAACATAGTGGGAGTGGACCATTTAGGTTCCACGAGCTCAGGTGGTAGTGATTCTTTTACCATTTGAGATTCTAACATTCATGCACCAGTGTTGAATGATCCATGTAATAGTTGTACTTTCTTATTTACCATTGTTGAAGATGTATTCATATTCTATGTTCTAGTATCATTGTATCAGTTATTCGGGAGATATCATGTTGTATTTTATATTGGGTTATTGTATTACATACCTTGCAACTTGTGTAGTGAATGTGGATTATTATGGATACGTTATGGTATCATTTGTATTTATGACTTCCTTTATATGATGATGTATTTATCATTCATTTGTATATATGAAGTTTGTAATTATATCTAATCTAAAATAATTAATTATTATTTACGTAATCTACGTCAAGGAACCCTTGATATTTGTAATCTATGTTTGATTTGTACTTGTATGAGAGTTGTAAATTATATTGTATTTCTTCCTTATTGTAAAACATTGTTTTTGTTATTTGTAAACACTTTAAAAAAATAAATTTGTAACTTAGTTTCATGTTCAGGTTAATTTCTCCTGGGTTCCTTGGCGGGGCATTACAGATGGAGAGGGAGATTGAGATGGACAAGGAGATTGATATGGAGGGAAATAGATGGAGAGACAAATATAAGAGAGTACTAGATTTTGATGTGGCTCCTCTCTGCTTCTAGATTTTGAGCTCAGCTGTGATTTATCATGATCTCTTGTACTCTTTCCTCTTTCTCTTAATTCTCCTATTTCATCTGCAATCAAAGCATTACCTATTGTTGGAATCTCACCCTTGATTTTCCTTCTCATTTCCTCGCTTAAAATTACACTAACAACATCATCAAATTTTAGTGTATTAGTACTAGAAACAGAGTTACTAAATACCATATTGATTTTATTCCAAAGTTTTGGCAAAGAGGATAAAACTAATAGAGCTGTGTAAATTCTTCATCAAAACTAATTTGAATAGAAGCTAACTAACTAGTAACTGTATTAAGATTATTTAAATGTTCTACTACAAAACTTCCTTCATCCATTTTCATATTAAATAATCACTTAATTAAAAAAAACATATTTGATGTTGATGGTTTATCATATAGCTCATCCAAAATGCTCATTAAATCATTAGTTATTTTATCTCTAAATATATTAAATGCTAAAGATGGAGATAAGAACAAAAGAATCATTCCCAGTGATTTTCTATCTAAAATACCCCAATCTTCATCTAGCATGGTTGAAGGTTTCTTTTCTTTACCATGTATAGGTAGCACAAATCTTTCTGGTATAGAAAATCCTCCATCTACATTTTCCACAATGTATAATTCTAACCATTAAACCTTTCAACTTTTACTTCTTCAATCCCCTTTACCCACTCAAACTTGAATCTCTCCTACTAAATACAACCAGCTTCGATACCTTTTTTTAATTATAAAACAAAAAAATAATGAAATTTAAAAATAAATAAATGGAGATTTAGAATACAAGACTAAGACATTACAAATTTATAGGGGTTCACCATAAACTTGCTACATCCACTCTCAAATAGGGAAATTTCTTATTATCAACCATTATATGATGCATACAATGTAGCAACAATATTCTTTTAGAAACAAATATTATTCAGAATATGAACAACCAAAATATTTGGAGGGAAACCTTAACTATTGGGTTTCATATTTTTACAGATATAAGGATCAAGCCAAAGAAAGATCAAAAATAATAAAAGAATCCACAAATGAACTACCACCAAATCAAGTATGGTCCAAAAAAAAGATGGGTCATTTGATGTGATAGTGACCCCACAAACCAAGGGAAATCAGAATAAAAAAATACAAGATCACCAATCAACCATGACACTACTAATCAACCCGATTTGTCAATGTGAAGACAAATTGTGGGCGTCCACAAACAATTCAAAAAGCACCTATGATAACTGTTGCAGATTAGTGATGTCCCATGGCGTGTGTGAAGCTGATCAAGTCACATCAAATGTGGCTCACCATTTCAATCACAAGCATCAATTGTGAGGACAAGTAATAAGCTTTAATATGGCACTAGCAATAATAAAAAAAATTGCACAGGTCATAAATGCCAACCACAAATGAAATTTTCCATTCTACAAAATATGGAAATTGATATAACCAAGAATGAAACCAAATGAAATAATGCCTTTATCACAGAATCACAATTCCCTAGACCTCAATCTCAGTTAATGAAAAATTTATATGTGGAAGGAGTTGTTGTGAGATGGCTCTAATATCATGTTGGAGTATTGACTCTAACGTCTAGAACACAAATAGCTATAAATTTTCACAAGAGAGAATATAATATTTCATTGAAATGTGAATGGAATTGAAATAATAATAATGTACAATAATCTATGCTTATATAGGCAAGACATAGAAAAGGAGCACCAATGGATTGTAAGGGTAGGTAAGGAGTAAATACCATCCAACTACCAAATGAAAAATACACATGCACTAAGGAAATATTAAATTATGACAAGTAATACCTAAATGAAATTTAAAAATAGACTAAATATTAATCTACTTGAACACCAACAAATGAAAGATATCAATTTTTCTAATATTTTAATAATTATGTATTAAAAAATTATCCAAAATAATATTTATTAAAAATGGTCATTGTTAACATTAAAAAAATTAAACAAAAATCTCAAAAAAAATTTCTTGAAAAATATTTAGATACAAAACCTTTTCTTTTCAACTTTATTTCACTTTTATACAAGATTCCATGTTTAAAAAGAAAGAATCCATTGAAAACACTCACCATTCAAACTTAATATAAACTCATAGCAATAAAAATTTTCCCTAAGTAGATGATTTTTCAATAAATATTAAGAATTATATGAGACCTCAATGCGAAGGTTAAAACTATTCTATATAGTCAAGCCTCACGCTGAGTTTTTACAGTACTTCCAATTAAAATGTACTAGCTCTTTCGTATAGCAAAGTCTTTTCCAAATTTTCGTAGTACTTTCAATTAAAATGGATTGACCCCGGTGTATCTGTTTGTCTTTTGTTTTCGTAGTACATCCAATTAGCATGGAATGACCAATGTCTCTGTGTCTCTTCCTTTTTAGTTCCTGCCAAGGCAAGAAACTATTGCGGAGGCAACCATCTTTAAATGATGATTAATCTATCTGCAATCAACCAATAATAGATCAGATTTTTGGGTAGTTTTTATATTAATGCTTTGTTAGATCATAAAAAAGGTGCAAAATTTTTAAGTTCAAAATATTTGACAAATGTTAACCAGCGATTTAATTGGGCAGTAGTTGGTGGCAACAGATTGTTAGGGAAAAAATGCAAATTCCAAAGCATAAGAATGCACATTTCCCAACATCTCTTGCAGTGCATTATGGACACTAAAAGACCACCACATTACGAGGCAACTATGAAATTGCATAAGCCTTTGCATACAAATTTTAAGATATTATATTTAGGCTATCAAGTTCATCATCGGTGTTGCTATCTCTATCATCATTCTTATTTTTCCTGCTAGACTTACTAATCTTCAAAGAAGACATGAAAGCGTATTCAATAGGAGAAACAACACTATTGTCAAAGTTGTTTAATTCAAAGGTTGTAAGCTTACCGATCAATGTGTCAAGGGTAAGATTCGATAAGGCCCTTGTTTCATGAACTGTAGAGATCTTGATTGCATAAACTGGTAACAAAGTTCTAAGAATCTTGCTTATAACTATTTCATCATCAATGACTCCATCAGATGCTCTAATAGCATGTACTACCTCTTTCAGTCTATTTGTATATTGCACAATGTTCTCACCTTCTTTCATCTTCATATCATCAAAATGACCTCTTAGACTTTCTGCTCTGGCTCTCTTAACATTCAAATCTCCACTGTATATCAAAATTAGCTTGTCCCACATCTATTTGGTAGTAGTGCATCCCTTAATGTCTTCAAATTCAATGTCGGTATAGGCAGCAACAATTTCCATCATAGTGATATTGTGTTCATGCTTGTCTCTCAGTTGATCAAGGGTTAAGGGACCTAGTGTCAGTTCAATGTAGCCATTCTTCATCAGATCTACAGCTGAGTTCCCAATTCCAGATACGTCCAACAACATTTGGCTTTTCCATACTGCAAAGTTCTCTTTGTTTAATTTCGGTACTTCCCTCTTATACATCTTGAGACCTTTGTGCTGAAGTCCTTAAAACTCTATTCTAAGCAACCACAACTCTGATACCAATTTTTAGAATAACTGAGAGGGGGGTGAATCAGTTATCCAGTGTCTCAATTCAAAATGTATAATTCAAAACAATTTCTTCAATTTATGCTGCTCAGTAAACAATAATTAATTTCACTATCTGTGCTTTTACTGATTATCAGTCTAATACTTCTAACTATTACCGATCAAATCTAACATGTAATATGCAAAGTATGATAACAAACAAATATTGCAATCAACACATAACACAAGAGATTTAACGTGGAAACCCTGTAAAGGGAAAAACCACCTGGGACCGGCAACCCAAAAATGTTCACTATTCTGAAATGAGGTCGGTGAAGACCCAACCCTGTTAAAGGTTACAAACACACTGTCAGGTGTAACCTTGTTAGAGGATTTTAGACTAGAAGTTATCGTCCAACCAGCATTCACTATGGTGTTGATAGGATAACAATGTTCATTCTATGAATGATACATCATAAGACTTTCAGAGTCTACTCGGTTAAGAGATTTTGACTGTTTGCAATGGTCAAATATGTAGTAGTAAATGATTTACCTTAATACAACTTCAATTGCAGATTACAGACCAATATTTAGCTCATACAAATCCTTTTGATCAATATTGCACTTTAGATTCAATACTGTATCAACTTACTGTCCGTCAGTAATTGCTATCTGTAGCTTGGTAACTATTCTGCAGCTCGGTTCTTACTAACCAGTATGATAAGAATGCATGAAAACTTGTTCACATGATAATCCTGTAGTATCTTCTTCTTCCAGCATTTTTCATAATGAAACCCTAGTCTCTTATATAGACGATTAAATCATTTTCTTTTTGTCCATCAAATTTTACCGCTTAATCACATTCATTGATTTTGCCGTTTCAAGCTTCCTCGGCTGATGTGTCAATAACTCATTTCAACATGCTCCATTAGATCTTCCTTCAATTATGTTAGCTGTCAATCTTCACAACAAACTTTATCTGTTACCAATGAAATCGAGGTCCTTTACAGCTCATCAATCTTATCATCTAAACTAATCATTTAATTCATTCTATTCTTGTCGGTTAACAAAGAAATGCATCGGTGAACACAAGCTTGGTTACCACTGTGCTCGGTATACACTACACTCCGTTGGTGTATACTAAATGCTTTCATTTACCGACAACACTGCTTTGTGTCTTTCAGCTCTATTCTTCATCATAGACGAATGCAACATAATAAAGTCAATTCCATCAAGTCATAGACTCATCAACAAATTACTTAGTGTATTCCTTATCCTCATCTGACATGTACATCTTCCTTATGTAGATTTATCTGTTCTTCATCTTTTTTCACCTTTCTTCAGATGTGTCGGTATGGTAACTTACAAGATAAGTACTGTTAAGCTAGTTGACATCAATGACAACATAATACTAATTTAATCATCTTGCATTATCTAATCATCAACTTCTTAGTAATCTTGAATTACAGATTCTTCATTCTGGTTCCAAATCAGTTGTAGTTCATCATAATTGACCTTCTAAACATCATAGAAATCGAGAATTCAACTTAACTGATTATCTTACATCAAACTATCAAGATTTCAACTTGGTCAACTATGGTCAAATCATGGTCAAACCTAGTCAAACTTGGTCTGGACAAGACCTCTAAATGATGCAGAATGCATTCTCGAACGTGTATAACCACTTCTAAAATCAATTAACATGCTTCTAAACTATAACACTGACTTTTCTTGTCAGATTTCAATTTTAATCCCAAAGGGGGCATGGTATTGCACATCATTCAAGTTTGTAAATCTAAATCTGTAATCAATCTTTCCTTAGTAATCAAGACAACAACCACGTCTAGTTGCTGATTTATCAAAAGTCCTCGTCGCTTGGGGAAAATCTATCATCGCTTGGGCATATCAGATTCATCAAGATCCATATCAATTTGGTATCTGAATCTATCGTGTAAACTATATCAGCTTTTCATAACCATCGGTTTATTAGTTTTATTTCCTTGGTTCTTCGTAACTGAAGGGTTCAGATGTGATACCAATGTGATTCTTATTGACAATCGGGTCTGGAATTGGTCACTCACTTCTTAGCAATCATCAGGTTCAGAATCAGGCATTTTGACACTTTTTCATAATCACCGGTTCATCATTGCTATAGTGAACATTAGCTTTGGTCATTCATGACCTAACATCTTCAAATCTTTCAATCGGTTTCTATCTCAGAATCAGTTCATCTTTCCAATCAGTTTCAATATCCTACATAGACTATCTTTGAACAACTGCGCTTCGCACAATAATTCAAAGAGGGGCAAAATGTAATACCCAAAAATGGGCTATAGGTTCATTAACCTCCTACATCCTCAAATCAAATGAAATTGACATCGAAGTCCTAAACTAAGGCACATCTAAACATCAAAATCCTAATTGATTATCCTAAATTCTGCATCAGTGAATATTCCTAGAAATATTCCTATTTATCTAATTATCTTTAATTTAATGATTATTTGGCGATAAAACTAATTTATCCTAAAGTCTGATTAATTGAATATTCTGAATATTTAATTAATTAGAGTTAATAGTGCCACTTAATTATTTAATTGAATTTAATTACCTTTATTCCTAAATTGTATTATTTCATTTGACAATAAATCAAAAATCTTATGACAAATTGACTAAATTCTTATTTAATTAATTAATGTCAATTGTTAGATTGAATGATATAGTTTTTGAATAAAAGTTTGATTTAATAATTGATTAACCCATAAAGTAGTTATTCTTTAAATTTAAAATTAGTTAAGTTGAGGATAAATCACTTTATTTATTTAATTAATTCATAATTATTGTGCACATTCAAAGAGCAGTTAAACTTAAAATTAGAAAATCAATGCAAGTTGTTAACTTTTGGAAACTCAACATCTATTTTGAGTTCAAACCTGATCTAAACTTTTGATTTGAGTTAAAAAGTTGTTCTTGCATGATTTTGCATGATTTTTTGAGTTAATGATCTCTGATTTCTTGTTGACTCAAAAATCAATGTGAGTTCATCAAGAGTGATTTATGGCTTTTCCCATGCACCTCCAAAGCCCTGGATTTCTATAAAATCAAGGCTTCAGCTCTTCATATCGATCCATCCACAAATTGCATCCTCACGCTGGCGAATTGGTGATCGAAGAATCCATCTTTTTGAATCAAGGCTATTGTGAGATTTTCATTATTTTTGAGCATTCATATCATTTAGCATATCGATTCTTAGATCAATTGCATATCAGTTTTTCATATAGATTAGATTCATATCAGTTTTCTTTCATCATAGTTGCATGGAAAAACCAAAAATATAGATTAATTTGCATTCATCCCATATCTAGATTCTGCATTCAAATCCTTCATTTAGGTGTCTTCAAGGTCAGTGATCTCGGTCTAATCTGAGAATATCATACTCGCACCTACTAGAAGGTAGTAAATCACCTGGTTAGTTTAGTTTCCATTACATTGCATGATTTCAATTTTTGCTAACCTCTAATGTTTTACTGAAGTGTTGTGTCCACAGCTAGGTACAAAATTCACATACACAGTCAGTAAATGAAGACTTCAGTATACACCAAGCTAGTATTAACCGAGCTTGTATTCACCGACACATTTCTTTGTTAACTGAGTATGGATGAAAGTATTAAATGCTTAGTTTAGCCGACATAAATTCATGAGTTGGAAATTATTATGATTTCAAGGTTAAGGGTAAAGTTTGTTATGAAATCCACAGCTAACAAAATTTGGAGAAGATTTAAAGGATGGAATTTAAATGTGTTATTGACACAACCGCCAAGGAAGGTTTAAGATGAAAAATCAACAAAGGAGAATAAGAGGAAAAATTTGATGGATGATATGAAAATGATTTATCTGTCTATATAAGAGATATGAGTTTCATTGTTGAAACTATGCTGGAAGAAAGAAGATTGTAGAGATTTCGCATGAATATAGTTTCATGCATGCTTGATCAGACTGGTTAAAGGAGAACCAAACTGTAGAACAGTACCGAGCGTTAGAGAGCTATTACTGAGTAAAAGTAAGTTGAAGAAGTGAATTGATATATTGATTAGAGGATTTGTATAGGCTTTGAATAGATCTGAACATCAGCAAGATAAGTTGTATTGTAATTAGATCAACTACTATTTTAGTTTAACCATTGATACAGAAAAATTTCTTAACTGAGTGGACTTAACCATCTTATGTTATGCCCTATGTCATTCAATGAATGTACATTGTTATCCTATCAACCCCATAGTGAATGTTGGTTGAATGATAACTATTAGTCTTAAATACTCTAACAAGGTCACACATAACAATATGTTTTGTAACCTTTAACAAGCTTGGCTCTTCATGATGCAGGGGCATTCTTGGTCCTCGATGAATGTGTATGGTGGTTTGTTATTTGGTCGGTGTTACTTAGTTGTAGCCTTAACTGATGGTCTCAGTTATTGAAGGAATCTCAGTCACTGAAGGGACTTGGTGGAATCTCTGGTGCTCAGTGGAACTGGTGCTCGGTAATGCCTATATTGCTTGATGTTGCTTAGCGGGGTTGGTTGTTTCACTGGTGCTCGGTTGCTTCTATGGCACTCAGTAGTTATGGTTTACCAACTAGAGTTCTGTGTGATTTGTTGAGCCGACTTGGTGCATTTATTGTTGGTAGTTTTTGTTATAGGCTGAAATGTTAAATTAAATGTTTGTAAAGCTATTTGAGAGTTGACTTGTGTGGAATTTAATATTTTTCTGTAGTAGTTAAGAGTTTCATCCAGCCAACTTGTGGCTGATGATTAGTATTTAAGGGGTGTTTGGGTAGATGTTTTAGGACAAGACTTGGAGGATCATGAAAGTAGATCTGAGGGTGGTAGATTAGCGAAGTTGTGGAAAAGATCATGCATGATCTTGCAGATCAGATAGTTGTCTGATAGTTTGTAATAGTAGAGCTAGTGGTTTGTACACTTGGAGACAAGGAGATTGCTTGGAGGCTTGCGACCTCAAGTTTAGATTTTCCTTAGGGTTTCCATCATTTGCTGATTATTTTTAGAGCTGAACTAGCTAGAATTGTATTGGATCTTGAAGATCTTATAGAATTGTTTTTTATTGTAATTGGCCCTAACTTGGAAGGCCTTACAGCCAGGCATGTTAATGGAAATTTTATTGGTAACAATTGTTGTGTTGTGTTATTTTTTTGTGTTGTTCTGAAACTGTAAGGCTAGGATTGTCCTTAATTGGACCCTCCCTGCTTTGATCTGCATCACTTCTATTGGTGTTCGAAAACTCTTATGCTCTAACAGGCTGCCAATATACCCTCAGAGGATTTTAGGAATGGTTAGCTCCAAAATTGCTATGAGGTCTTAGGGTAATTGGACCAACTATAGGGACAAGATTGCCCTCTTCTACTTCTGGCTCTGCAAAACCAAGGGAGGTGCACCTAATCCAGAGAAAATTCAAACTCACTACACACCTTGTACATTTGGATTCATGAAGTAGATTATAGTAAAGGATTGCTAAATGCTAACCAGGCATTCATTGAATCAACTCTACTATGCAAGATAAAATGGACTTGTGAAGAGTATTACTTGAAATGGTATTGATATATATAGATGCAGGAAATAACCAAAACCCATCAAACATTGGACTCAACTAAATATACTAATCCTTGATCAGTGCCATTATCCATTGTGCAAATCATCAAATGCAAATATAAAGCATGAACCAACTACTGTTAAAGATTCAAAGCCATAAATACAACTATCCCAACCCATCCACTCCTTATAAGATCCTTTTGTAGACAACCAAAATGAATCTATGCCCTATCTGAAGTATATTTCACTTGATCCTAGATCAAGAACTAAAGACTAGAACACATGCAGAGGCAACCCAATGCAATGGATCAGAAAATCCAAAACTCACAAGACTGACACCAAGGAGAGACATGAAAGCATGAGAGTAATTGTATTAAGTTTGATGAATCATGTACATGTCTATACCAGAAATGAGACAACCACTTCAATAACCTGCAAAAGATATTAGAAAGTTCTATTAAGCCTCCTACAATACGACAAAATTCACTACTTCCCACAGGAACCAAACAGAGTGGAACCCTGAACAAGTCAAAATTTTGACCCTTTGGTTACCTTGAAATCCTAAACTAGTAGGATGCAACAAGCTATGGGTAACCAGGGTTAAGACTTCAACCACCCAACCAACAACAAAATTTCAAAATCCAAAAGCCCCTGCAGAAAGCCTCGAACCACAAAGCTTGTCCATCACTGCACGGCAAAACACCCCCGCAAACACTCACGGCATCCTAGACCACACTGCAAACCAGTCGCTTCTCACCAAACCGGGTCACTTCTACATTCAATTCCATGAATTTGGTACTCCCTGTCTCTTAGAAAATTCAAACTCAAAATGCAATGGCTATCATGCATTTGGTGGGATCTATGTTTCTAGCCTTTGCCCCAGTCACGCAACCGCGTAGTCATAACTCACCGCTACAGGAAATGGGCTCAAAATTTGCATGGTCGCATGATCGCAAGGCACCAAACTAACCCTTACGATCATGCGACCGCAATCTCCAAGCCACAGTCAATTGGTTACAAACTCTCTGCAAAGTCTCCGGCCATATCACCCCCGCAACCATGACAAATAGACGGTTAGTCACTTGATCGTATAGCCCAGGGATGGGCTATGCTAACATGCGACAACCCGCAGATCTTAATCCTACCGCAACCACCACCGTTAAGACCGTTGTCGCATGGTCACATAACCCAAAAATGTGAACATGCGACAACCTGCAGATCTTAATCCTACCGCAACTACCACCGTTAAGACCGTTGTCGCATGGTCACATAACCCAGAAATGGGTTATGCAAACATGCGACACCCGCCATCCACTTGCCCTCTGCATAACCACTGAGAAATCCAAACCTGGGCCCGCGTTCAAACTTAACATCCCGCCAGCGTAGACCAATCAGAGATCGCCACGATCTCAAGACTACGGGACCACCAAACAATTGTAGACGGGCCCACAGGGACATGTGGCACTGTGTCGAATGATCGCATAGCCCGAAAATGGGCTATGCGAACATGCGACAGCCCGCAAACACTAACCACCACCGTTACTGCCAGCCAAAAGAAAACTGCCACCGCAACCACCACGAAAACTATCATTGGAACCTACCACGGACACATGTCAGCCGGTTGTATGATCGCATAACTGAGAGAAAGGCTATACGATCATGCGATAGCCAATAGGAAGCTGCCACATTACCGCCCCGAGACCACAGAACACTACCACTGCACAACTCCGCAATCACAAACAAGGACACATGTCAACCGGTAGCATGATCGCATAGCCAAAGAATGGGCTATGCGATCATGCAACAGCCAACCAAAGGCTGCCACATCATCACATCTGCCAGTGGGCCCAAAGCGAATAAATTGTCGCCATCAAATCGGATGGTGGACGCATGATCGCATGGGTAAGGAATATTCCATGTGATCATACGCCAACTGTAGATCTTCGATCTCTGGCCCCACAACATCGCACTTGCACTGTTAGAGAAGTAAACCATAGGCAGCTGAAAAGGAACGGGACCCACATGGCCACGTGGCAAGTGGTCGCATGATCGCATGTCAGAAAAGTCTAACATGTGGCCATGCGACAGCCAATAGGGAAGAAGCCGGACCCACCACACAGTCGGACATGCACAGCTAAGACACTGATGAACAAGGAGAGCCGGTAGAAAAGAAGTAATTTCAAGGGAAGGTTAAAAAAGTATTTCATATAGTCAAGCCTCACCCTGACTTTTTACCGTACTTCCAACTAAAATGCACTGACCCTTTCGTATAGCTAAGTCTCACCCTATTTTTTGTAGTACTTCCAATTAAAATGGATTTACCAAAGTGTATTTGTTTGTATTATTTTTTTAACCATTGATTTGGTTATCTTCCTACTAGCTTGGACTATTAAAAACATGGACCAGAGGGGATACTCACAAAGGAGAACTAAGGAATACATCCTCAATCTATTCAATTTATAGCCAATTGCATAATAATTTATGGTCATCAGGTTAGCTCCAATATTCATGACATGTAGTTGGAGATAATGCTAGGTGGTTGGACTGATCAAGAATATAAGACTGAGTTGGAGGTGGACCTACTTGACCAGTCTAGTTGGTCTCTGCTATAGTATTGCCAGATAAATAATTTAACTTTCTAACATCCCCCCATAAATTAATTATACTAAATATTTTCAAATATCCTCCCATAAGATAAAAAAATGTGGGTCTTGAGCTACAACAGGTACTTAGGTACCCATTTACAAAAGTTATAAAAGTTTTTTTAATTGGGTTTTATGTGCTAGTTCATTATTTTTGACTTTCCCTCATCATAATCACTTTGGGATTGTGCATCTCATCCCTTACTAATACACTTCTCAAGTGGTTTCTTGCTAACCACAAAATCTTCACACAAATGGTTTCTAGCTGACCATAAACATTGCACTTGAGTGGTTTCAGCTAACCATGAACCTCACATACAAGTGGTTAATAATAACCATGAACCTCATAGATGGTTTTGGATTACATAAAACCTCATGTACAAGTGGTTACTGTTGACCACAAACTTCACATTATGGGGAAACTAACTTATAATGCACACACTTCTTGATCGTCACTCTGGAATTTTTTCATTGTTTTTTATGCTTATTCTTCTATACCTACATTAATTATCAAGTCCATATAAAAAGTGATCAACCTACTAAGATACATGGTTACCCAACCATTATACTCCCTAGTTCTATAGGAATCGTTTTCACCTACATGGTTCATCAATATGTTGAGCCAAAATACTTTGGGGTGTCGGGTGAAACTGATCATGCACCCCTACAATAACTCAAGTACAATAAACATCCTCCCATTGAGACACATTACTAGTGCTCAAGGATCCTATCTTTTATGGGCTCTATTGGCCTCATACATTGCTTGCACAAATTCAGAAACATTATGCTACAACATTGAAAAATATCACTTCTTATTTGTTTTCATAGAAATACAATTCTATTACTAAAGCCCATTTACTTCTCAATACTATGGGGAATATTTTTACCTCTTCTCTTCTTGTCTGCAATGATTTCAATAATACTTTGGTGATTTAGAACAGATTGACACAACTTCAATCTTTTGTAGGATCTCTTTGACTTCAGATACAACTGATTGATTTTTCTCTAACTCTGATCCAAACATTTCAACGATCTCAATTAGATTGAAATTTTCCTTGACATCTTTTAAACACCGGGACCTCCTTTATTTTTCTTTTTAAAACTAGTAACTTTTATTTATTGGTGATCTTATTTTGCTTCAACTCTCTTCTAAAACACTTTTCTCCTTCCTTTCTATTGTAATGAATTGCTCTCCCCCTTCATTCCTCCATCATGCATCTCCACACAGATCTCACAACAATATGAAGTTGCTTTAAACAACAATTTAATCCATGATCTACCTTCAATGACCATGATTTAGTTTTGATAAAATAGAACTCATCAACTATACTCTGCAAATGGTGACTTTGACTACAACAACACTTTGATCCCTTTCAGACTGAGGTCTCCGCCTTCTTCGTGATTCCTTATTTTCTTCTAATGCTTAACCAATGGAAGCACCATTCAACATGACAATAGATCTACACTCTGGCAACTACAAGTACAAAAATTCTGATTTCTTCTTTCCATTTTTTAGAAAGCGGTGATCTCCACATACAACGAGATCTATAGTCAACAACTTCATCAGTGACTTGAAACAACAGTTTCCTTTGATTTATGAGCAACTTTCAGATTGTTCAATTGGCCTCCTTCATTCTAACACATTAACAACAACCTCCTTTTAAAAAATTCACTCCTATCTTAACAGGGCTTCGACTAAAAAGCAACACCTTTGTCTTGGCTGCTCAACGCAGTAGTTAAACTCTTTTTCAACAGTAGAAAACTGCCCAAAGTTTAAATACAACACAAAAATCAAAAGGATATCTTAGACCTTACCAACACTATCTTTAACATAGTGACTGCCACTGTAAGCAATTCCAACAAAGTGACATTTACAAATATCACCAAAACATTCGACTCTAATACCATGTTAGAAACACATATAGAAAAAGATACTAACAAAGGAGCACTAATAAATACATCCTCAATTCATTCAATTTATAGTCAATTACATAATAAATGATGGTCACAGATTAGCTCCAATATTCATGACATATAGTTGGAGATAATGCTAGATGGTTGGGTTGATAAGAAGATAAGACTGAGAGCAGGAAGTGGACCTGCTTGACCAATGTGGTTGGTCTCTATTGGCAGATAAATAATTTACCTTTCTAACACGGATAACTTCCACCTTTTTATGGCACGTCATTCTGTCTCTTGGATTTGGTCTTCTTCAATAGTTAAAAAATAATTGTATACTATGCCCGATTTTACTATCTTTTGGGTGATTTCTCTGTCTTTTTCGGCTGTTGGTGGGATTTTAACTTGTGAGACTACGCAACATAAAAAGGACTGGCTGAAGAGAATGCACATAATGACGTGACGAAGAAGCAGAAGGATGGGTGGGTGAAGATGAGGCCAATAATCAGCCAGTGCGCAGACTTGGTCTAGATTTCTCATTAGGATCCGATTTGATTTCATTTCAATGCATGTACATTAAAACCAACTCCCGGCTCAAACATTATAGATGCGTAATAATAGCTTAAAGAAAATGGATCGTTTAGCATTCAACTGTTTGAAACGTTTTATTTTAGCTCTTGCTATTCTTATTACCCAACGCAGTTACAATTTATTTGTTGATGGTGGAGACATCCTGTCTTTGGGGGCTTCTCTGACGGAAAAGCAGACCATCATTTCAAAGAATGGAACTTTTGAATTGGGATTTTTTAGTCCCAATGGAACCAACAACTGGTATGTTGGCATCTGGTATGCCCAAATATCTGAGAAGAGCATTATTTGGGTAGCTAACAGGGAGACTCCTATCAGAAAATCTCCCGGCATTTTGATGCTGTCTAGAGATGGTTATCTCACTGTGTCTGATTTTGGAGGAACACAGATTTGGTCTACTAATGGTACCCAGCAAGGAAAAGGGTCCAGTGCTTCCATACTCGACACTGGTAATTTTGTTATTTTTCGCGCCCGAAACACTTCAGAGATTGTGTGGGAGAGCTTCGCGCATCCCACAGATACATTTATGCCACACATGAAGTTCTGGAAAGGAATAAAAATCAGATCTTGGAAGAACCATACGGATCCAGCATCTGGGCCCTTCGTTCTAGAAATGAATCCGGCCCTAGAACAGAAAGACTTTCTACTGCACTATAAAAACGGTGTTCCATATTACAGCACTGGAGCGTGGATGGGGAGCTACTACGCCACCATGCCAGAGACAATATCTCCTTCCATACTAGAGGAGGATTTGATAGAGTTTTCTCCCACAAGAATGTACTACATATACTGGTTTACCCCCAAAGCTGGTTCAATGATGGAGAGGACAGTTCTGACCCCGGGCGGCTACCTGCTATCATTTCTGTGGGTTGATAACAGTAGATGGACCATGTCTTGGTCGCAACCGCAGGAAAGTTGTGGTGTTTATGGGGTCTGCGGGGCTTATGGGGTCTGCTTCACCCAAGCAAACATTCAATTGTGTACCTGTGCTCAAGGCTTCCAGCCAAGGGACGCTAATGCCTGGCATTCACGACAGTGGTGGTTAAGCGGTTGTGTTCGGCGGAGTCCATTGCACTGTTCCACCGAAGCCGCCATTAATGGCAGTGGTAGTACCACCACAGATGGTTTCCTCCAAGTCGGCAATATTTCTTTGTCCGATAATGAAGCTCCCCAATATACCCAAGAGCCGTTGACTATCCAAGAATGCAAAACTGTGTGTCTCAACAATTGCTCTTGCACGGCCTTTGCTCTCACTAATTCCAATTGTAAATTGTGGTTTGGCGATCTGTTAAGCATTCGGTCTACTTCATCTGGCGGCGAGACCTTGTTCACTCGATTGGCAGGTTCTGATGTGTCACGGTCGTCACCCAACGCAGGAAGAAAGAGCAGAGCACTTGTGCTCTCAATTTCCATTTCTTTGAGCGTTGCTGTTTTGGGTACTCTCTTTATTGTTGCATGGTTTATTCAGTGCAAACCCGCGAGATTCCAGGAAATCGTGGACGATGACACATCAAGATCGCTCAGAACATTCAAATATAAAGAGCTCAAGATAGCCACCAACAATTTCGCCCATAATTTGGGAAAGGGAGCATTTGGCTCTGTCTTCAAAGGAACTCTTCCAGACAATACGCTTGTCGCCGTGAAAAAGTTGGAGGGCTCCGCAAAAGCAGAAAAGCAATTCCGTGCGGAAATAAGCACCATTGGAAACATACATCATGTGAATTTGGTGAGGCTCCGGGGATTCTGTGTAGAGGGATCTCAAAGAATGCTTGTATATGAGTACATGCAAAATGGGTCTCTCAACTATTTCTTGTCCCGCAAATCTAAAGAAGAAAAGGTGCTGGACTGGAATACCCGATTTGGGATCATTTTGGGCATCGCAAAAGGGTTACTTTATCTCCACGAAGAATGCAGAGATCGCATCATCCATTGCGATATCAAGCCAGAAAATATTCTTCTAGATGCTGATTTCTCTCCAAAAGTGGCTGATTTTGGGCTGGCAAAGCTTGTTGGCAGAGATTTCAGCAGAGTTTTGACAACTACAAGAGGAACGAGAGGATATGTGGCTCCAGAGTGGCTCACCGGGGTGCCAATAACAGTAAAGGTGGATGTATACAGCTTCGGCATGACCCTGCTTGAGATAATCTCAGGCCGACGAAATATTGACTCGAGTGTGCAGGAATCACAGTACTACTTCCCCACCTGGGCAGCAACTCTACTTCAGAAGGGCAACACAATAGGTATCGTGGATGAAAGAATTGCAGATAAGGCAAATATTGAAGAGGTGAGAAGAGCAGCTGTGGTAAGCATTCTATGCATTCAAAAGGATGAGAATTGGAGACCAAGCATGGCCCAAGTGGTGAGAACGTTGGAGGGCATATCAGAAGCAGACATGGAACGATATGAAAAGTCCTTGCAAGCACTAGTGGAGGATCATTGTTGTGTTTAGCACAATTTAGTACTCATCTCAATGTTAGTGTTTTTAAGGAACTCTGTATTATACAAACTAGTATAATAATAAGTTACTTTTAATACTAGTTAGAATTCTTTATATCGCCTCCAAGTAGTTAAAATTAATACAAAGTTCAAATATTTGAAGGTTATTTTCTTGCATAAATTGTTATATTTTGATTGATAATAATAAATTCATATTGTAAATTGCTTGGAGACTACTTATATTTTTTAATTGATGATCTCATTTTTAATATTTAATGAAATATGCAATGGAAGGAATAAAAAGGCGAGAATTTCATTTTTCTTCATATTAAGAATAATCAAATATGAAAATTTACATTTGTTTAAGAATATTAATGTATTTATATGTTTTCTTAATTGTTAATAAATGAATTAATGAGATTCTAGAATTAAAATAGTCTCATCAGTTTTTTGATGTAAATATTTTCTATTTTTCGAAATACCAAAACTAATTTATCAATCATTCTATTGAATAATAATTGTGAATAGGAATATTAGTGTGATGTAAGCTAAGAAATCTCTTAACTATAAAAAACTAACAATGTAAAAATTATGTAATAAAAATTACCCAACAATAATAGCTTAAAAGTAATTTATATTTATTTGTTTTATAGGTTATTCAAGAAGATATGTACCTGTGTATGTATGTACATACATACACACATATCTATGTGTGTGTATGTGTATGTGTATATACATATGCATATATGTGTTTATATATATTTGTGTGTGTGTGCACATGCAAATGAATATGAATATGTATAGTTAATCCATTTAGTTCAAATATAATTATATAATTACATCATATTTAGAGATTTATCTGTCATTTGGAATTTTGTCTCTTGATTAAAGTTGCAACATAATTTTAACTTCTATTTGATTAGATTATTTTATTTTATCTTTTAAACATCATTTGTAAAAGAAACTTTTAAAGTAGTCCAAGAAATTTTTATCTTTAATATGTCAAGTCATTTAATAAAATTTTATTATACTAGTAGTACTGACAAATTAATTATTATTATAATTTTTAAAATCGACTACCATATTACACATCTTAAGCTTGCGAGAATTAGATGCAATGAGTTTCTTGTTACATTAGTTATGATTTGAATAATGAAGATAAGAAAGAAATGAAATCATGCAAGATCATTGTTTGACTATAATTATATAGTGTGTATGACACCCTCTGGAAAAAAAATTTATTTCTCACTCATTGTTATTCTTGTCATTACAATCAACTAGCCTTATACGTGTTGAATGGGTAAGCTGAATAGGTTGTTGTGGTAAAAAGGGTCTCAATAGAGTCATCATATGCTTTTAAAAAATGAGAGGGAGTTGGATCAGAGGTGAGAGTATGGGAAGTAGGATTTTAGGAGGCGACAATGCTGTAGGGGAGGCATTGAAAGAGGATGGTGATACAAATATGGATGGTTTTCCTCAATGGACTGGATGTATGATTATGGTGGAGGTTTTTTTCCTATGTGGCCAGGCTAGGAGCTTGCAGTGGAAACCATTTTTGTCTTGTTCCTATGTCATTGTGTGTCCTTTACATGGGCTTCTTTCCTAACTATGGACGTTTGAGGACCGCATAGTGTTTGGTCCTTTTTAGAGAGATGTCTATGTGGCTTCCCTTGCCACCATTGGAGTTCAATGTGTTCACTTTTTGGGGGGTTGTAGTCTTTTCACCATTTCTTTTGCGCTATGGTGATGCTAGCTGGGGAGGCATTTGGCACTTTTTGTGGTGTACCTATTTTTGTGTTGCAAGGGATTGGGTCCTTTGTTGTCTATAACCAGGTTTCTTTATTTTCCTTGTGGCCTTGGTATTTATGGTTGGTTCTTCTCTCCACTGTTTCTTTCATGGGTAGAGTTTTCTATGTGGCTCCTACAGATTCTACCATGATTGGTTTTTTTTTTTCCTTCGGCTCTACTATCATGTGTTCCTTTGCTTGGTTGGGTCTTTTGTTGGGTTTAGGGGGTTTTATTTTACTATCGTGTATTTTTGCCCTACTTTTGGTTAAATTTGTGCCTTCTCTCCTTCTTCCTTCTTGTGTGGCTCCTGCTTGGCCCAGGGTCCTGTGTCATTTCAGTGTTGCTTTTTGGTTTGGCTTGTATCTACCTAGGCTTTGTGGTTTCTGAATGGTTGTCCATGGAGTTTACATGGTTGGGTTGAGCTCCCTTTTCTATTCAGGGCCTTTTATCTACTAGGGTTTTGTGTTTCTATTCGTTAGTTTTATTTGTCACAAACTAGTGGGTCTTCTGTTATGGGGGTTTTCGTAAGCCAGTTGTTGTTAATTTTAAAGGGCATATGCTTAGTGGTTGTTATTTTTGGATAAGGAAATTGTTTATTCTTGTGTTGTCTTTAGCTTGAGCCTCACTCTTTTTGGATTTCTTTTATTTATGGGCTCTATCTTTAGGCTTCTAGTTTTATCCTATGAGACTCCTTTAAAGGTGGAGTGTCCCCCTATTTAGGTGGGGTCTTTTAGTGTTGTTACTTTGGGGGTTTGGCTTATGTTTCTCCAGTCTCCCTCTTCCAAGGATCCTTTATAGGTAGAGGCATATTTTATTGAGGTGGAGATGTGCTTTATGGGAGAGTTGATTTATTGCATTATGTGCTTTATCCTTACTATTAGCAGCTTGAAAATGGGATGGAATCAGGTGGAGATGTCTCAACTGGGGTTTTCGGTCTTAAATACTTATTTAGAGGTGGATCCCTTTTATATTGAGATCAAAAGGAGTGTGGTAGTGGAGTTGAAGACTCTTTTTTTGGATTCAATTTCTTGGATGGTTATGGCTGCCATTTTAAAACCCTTCTTGAAGGTCTTGGGCACCTTGTTAAATTTGAAAGATCGGGTTGAGGGATCATGGAAAACCCTTAGTTGGTGGTTTGGGGAGCCCTTCAAAACCCTCAATTCTTAGTTGGTGCTTCATTGTTCTGTCTTTTGAAGTTGTTTGCAATGGTAAGGGAAGCTTGTAATAACCCCTTATTTTTCCTCCACTTGTTTGTTGATGGTGAGGTTTTGTATGTGGTGGTTTGGGTAGCCCTATAAAACCCCTTATTGTTAGTTGTTTATTCATCATGCATTCTCTTGAGGTTGCTTGTGAATATTATGGGAGTATGTCAAAACCCCTTTTATTTCTTGAGTCATTTTTTGACTGGGAGGTTGTCTTCATTTCAAACAAGATCTTCAAAGTATATCGTAATGTTATTTTTTAAAGGTTTTGGGAGCCTTGCCAAAATGCAAGGTTTGTAGTTATGGGTACTAGAAAAACTAATGGTTTCTTAATGAAGGATAATAAAATCTCTATTGTGTAAGGCCTTGGTCCTACATTTTTGTGCATCTAAAACTATCTATGTTTCTTATCTATTAGGCTATTGCTTGTTAGTTGATGGTGTAGCTGGAGCTATCTATTGTCTTATGTGTTTGACTCTAGTTGCTAGTTGTTGGTGTAGTTTCTGATTATTTGGGCTCGATCTATTATACCTATTTGGTTTTAAAGTTTTTATCTTTCCAAAATATATTTGTATTAGGTTTTGGGGCACCATCAAAACCTATTTTACCCTTAATAAAAAAAAAGGTCTCAATAGAGTTCAATCGTAGCTTCAATTGAACTATGCATCCACTTGCACGCATCAAAACATGAATCAATGAAAACATTTGAATCATAAAGATAATTAGTTTCCATTAGCAATTCAGGCTCATTTTATGTTTAAAATAGGGAAGGACAAAGACAAAGAGAGATAGATATAGAGAGAGATATAGATATAGATTGAAAAAGAGAGATAATTAGATGTACAATAAGAGAGAGGTGCTTCAAGCAATAGAGATAGAGCGAAAAATAGAGATGGACAAGGAGATTGAGATGGGCAAGGAGATTGATATGGAGGAAAAGAGATGGAGAGATAAATAGAAGAGAGTACTAGATTTTGATGTGGCCTAAATCTTTCCATACAACCAACAACCAGTCTCTCTTCTTCTAGATTTTGACCTTGATTGTGATTTGTCACGATCTTTTACATACTCTTTCATCTTTCTCTTGATTTTCCTATTTCATTTGTAATCAAAGCATTACCTGTTGTTGAAATCTCACCCTCGATTTTCCTTCTCATTTCCTTGCTTAAAATTACACTAACAACATCATCAAATTTTAGTTTATTAGTACTACAAACAGAGTTACTAACTATCATAACGATGTTATTCCAACTTTTTGGTAAAGAGGATAAAATTAATAGAGCCAGGTAAATTCTTCATCAAAACTAATTTTAATAGAAGCTACCTGACTAGTAATAGTATTAAAATTATTTAAATGTTCTACTACAAAACTTCCTTCATCCATTTTCATATTAAACAATCACTCAATTAAAAAAAACTTATTTAATGTTGATGGGTTCTCATATAGCTCATCCAAAATACTAATTAAATCATTAGTTGTTTTATCTCTAGATATGTTAAATGCTAAAGATGGAGATAAGAACAAATAAATCATTCCCAATGCTTTTCTATCTAAAATACCCCAATCTTCATCTAGCATGGTTGAGGGTTTCTTTGCTTTACTATGTATGGTTGGCACAAATATTTCTGGTATAGAAAGTCCTCCGTCTACATTTTCAACAATGTATAATTATGACCATTAAAGCTTTCTACTTTTACTTCTTCAGTCCCCATTACCCACTCAAACTTGAATCTCTCCTACTAAACACAACCATATTTGATACCAATTTTTAATTATAAAGCAAAAAATTAATGAAATTTAAACAAAATTAAATAGAGATTCAAAATACAAGAATAAGACAACACAAATTTATAGTGGTTCACCATAAAATTACTACATCCACTCTCACGTAGGGAAGTCTCTTATTGTCATCCATTTTTTGATACATACAATGTAGCATCAATATTCTTTTATAAACCTATATTATTTAGAATATGAACAACCAAAAGATTTGGAGGGAACCCTTGAATATTGGGTTTCAAATTTTTTACACATATAAGGATCAAGCCAATAAAAGATTAAAAATAATAGAAGAAGCGACAAATGAACTACCACCAAATCAAGTATGGTCCAAACAAAAGATGAGTCATTTGATGTGATAGTGACCCCACAAACCAAGGGAAACCACCATAAAAAAAACATAGGCTCACCAATCAACCATGACACTACTAATCAACCCAATCTATCAATGTGAAGACAAATTGTGGGCCTCTACAAAAAATTCCAAAAGCACCTATGATAAACTTTGCAGATTGGTGATGTCCCATGGCATGTGCAAAGCCAATCAAGTCACATCAAATGTGGCTCACCAACTCAATCAAAACCATCAATCGTGAGGACAAATAGTAAGCTTTAATATGCCAGTAGCAATAATAAAAAAAGCACACAGGTCATAAATGCCAACCACAAATGAAATTTTCCATTCTACAAAATATGGAAATTGATATAACCAAGAATGACACCAAATGAAATGATATCTTTATCATAGAATCACAATTCCCTAGAACTCAATCTCAGTTGATGAAAAATTTAGATGTGGAAGGAGTTGTTGTGAGATGGCTCTAATATCATGTTGGAGTGTTGACTCTAACGTCAAGAACACAAGTAGCTATAAATTTTCACAAGAGAGAATATAATATTTCATCAAAATGTGAATGGAATTGAGATAATAATAATGTACAATATGCTCTACTTATATAGGCAAGACAAAGAAAAGGAGCACCAATAGATTGTGAGGGTAGGTAAGGAGTAAATAACATCCAACTACTAAATGACAAATACAGATACATACTTAGGAAATATTAATTTATGGCAAATAATAGCTAACTGAAATTTAAACATAGACTAAATATTAATCTACTTGAACACCAACAAATGAAAGACATCAATTTTTCTAATCTTTTAATAATTATTTATTAAAAAACTATCCATAATAATATTTGCTAAAAATAGTCATTGTTAACATTAAAAAAATTTAAATAAAAGTCCAAAAATTAATTTTATTGAAAAATATTTAGATACAAAACCTTTTGCTTTCAACTTTATTTCACTTTTAAACAAGATTCCACATTTAAAAAGAAAGAATCCATTGAAAACACTCACCATTAAAACCTAATATAAACTCATAGCAATAAAATTTGTCCCTGAATAGATGATTTTTCAATAAATATTAAGAATTAAATGAGACCTCAATGTAAAACTATTCTATATAGTCAAGCCTCACCCTGACTTTTTACATTACTTCCAATTAAAATGCACCGGCTCTTTCGTATGGCAATGTCTTTCCCAAATTTTTGTAGTACTTCCAATTAAAATGGATTGACCCCAGTGTCTTTGTTTGTCTTTTGTAGTACTTCCAATTAGCATGGATTGACCAATGTCTCTGTGTCTCTTCGTCAATAGTTACTATGCCCGTTTGTACCATCTTTTTGGTGATTCTGTGACTTTTTCAGCTGTTGGTGGGTAACATTCAAAGGACTCATTGAAGAGAACGCACATACTGACGTGGAGAAGTAGCAGAAACCACACATAGGAGGAGTGGGTGAAGATGAGCCCAAATACTGACGTGGAGAAGTAGCAGAAACCACACATAGGAGGAGTGGGTGAAGATGAGCCCAATTAGTCTTCTATTTTTAGTCTCGTTGTTGAGATTTATCGAAGTATTGTTTAAAGCAGAGTGACATTTGGAGATTATGAGTCTCAAACATCTATTCAGAATGACTAATTTTTCAAGTGAACAAAATAGTTCAGAAATTTGAGAGGAGAGGTGTTTCCAATGGTGCTTATTTCTGAACCAAATTGACATGTGGATGTTTCCAATGGTGCTTATTTCTGCACGAAATTGCTTTTCTGCTAATTATCCAGAACACTCTAATTTTTTCACTACCACAAGGGTATTGTCTGGAAGAGTTCCCTTGAAGACAGAGCCAAATGCTCCCTTTCCCAACTTATGGGCGAACTTGTTGGTCGCAATTTTGAGCTCTTTGTAGTTGAATGTTCTGAGCGATGTTGATGCGTCGTCCATCACGAATTTCTCAAGAAGTCTTCTGTGCCTGCGCTGAAGAAGCCATGCACCAATAAACAGAGCACCCAAAATGACAATTCCAGAAGGAATTGAAATGAAGAGTGTAACTGCTCTTCTGCTGTTGCTTCTTCCTACGCGGGCTGACAACTGTGACACATCAGAAGAAGCCAATCGAATGAAGAAGGGCTGGCCTTCAGAATGAATGCTTAACAGATCACCAAACCATAATTTACAATTTGAATCAGTGAATGCAAAGGCCGTGCAGGAGCAATTGTTGAGACAAGCAGTTTTGCATGCTTGTACAGTCGACTCTTGGGTGTATTGAACAGCTTTTTCATTAGAGAATGACTTATCACTGACTTGGAGGAAACCATCTTTACTGCCACTGCCATTGATGGAGGAGCAGTTTAATGGAGTACGCCGAACACAACCGCTTGACCACCACTCCTCAGAACTCTAGGAAGTAGTATTTCTTGGCTTGAAGTCTTCCATACAGCTGCATGACTGGACGTTTTGTTGGGTGAGGCAGACTCCATAAGCCCCGCATATACCATACACTCCACAGCTTGATTGGGGCTGATTCCAAACCACATACCGTGTACCAGCCATTATTAAGCCAATGGTAGATTGATAGCTCACCTTTCCAGTTGATTTTCACCATCTGAGTACCAGCCTCGGGTGCAGTGTTATATGTGTAGTACATTCTTGTGGGAGAGAAGACTACAAATTCCTCCTTCAAAATGGTATAAGCTGGACACCCCGGTAAAGTGGAGAAGTAGCTACCAGTCCATTCTCTTGTACTGTAATATGAAACACCATTTTTATACTGCAGGAAATAGTTTTTCTTTCCTGGGGAGGGATTCATTTGGGCAGAGAAGGGCCCAGGTGCTGGATCCACCGAACTCTTCCAAGATTTTAGTTTCAAGCCCTTCCAAAACTTTATGGTAGGCAAAAATGTATCAGTGGGATTCGTAAAACTCTCCCACACAATCTCAGAAGTGTTTTGGACGCAAAAAAAACAAACTTACCAGTGTTCAGCATGAAAGCAGTGGATGACTTCGCTAGCTGAGTATCATTACTTGACCAAATGATTCTTCCTTGCAAATCAGAGACAGTGAGATAACCAGCTGCAGAGAGCGTGAAAATGCCAGGCATGTCTTTGATGGGAGTTTCTCTGTTAGCCACCCAAACAATGGTCTGCTCAGGGATGTGAGCATACCAGATGCCAACATGCCAGTTGTTGGTTCCATTGGGATTAAAAAATCCCAATTCAAAAGTGCCATTCTTTGAAATGATGGTCTGCTTTCCCCTCACAAAAACCCCCAAAGATAGGTTGTCTCCACCATCGGCAAATAAATCACAACTGTGCAGGGGAATAAGAACAGCAAGAGCTAATATGAAACGTTTCAAATAGTTGAATGCTGAATGATCCATTTTCTTTCAGCTATTATTCGTTTCTCTTACTTACAGATGTTGAGTGATGGAAGAAATATCTATCTATGGGCAACAAGTAGATTTTATTGAGATAATCAATACACCAGGTATTTACGAACCACTTTTGTCTACTTTGAAAAACTACTTATTTTCTACCGGCAAACTGTCCAATGCCAATTACGCCAATTAACTTATTTTCTAACATTAAAGAAGTGACATAATGATGACAAGATCCAAGGCATTAAAGATCATCAAATATCTTCCGTCACGGCATTTTAACTGGAAGTACCGTATTACTGACTCACAATTACTTGACTTGAAGTTGAACATGAATGCAGTGTAGAAATTGAGTCGACTCTTTAACTTAGTCAAGTTGATTATGGACTTACAAACAATTTTAATCCATTCCATCCACCTTCACGCCTTAAAAAGATGACGACTCCTATCTAAACGTCAAGATGTAAGTTTGATTTTGTCATTATTTGGATAGATGCTATTCTTAAGTTTATTCTATATAAAATACGATAAGATGTATCGAGAAATTGAATTTTTTTAATTTAATAATTTATATAAAGTTTTTGATAAAATTAAATATCTTGATGTATCTCGACATAAAGTGTTCCATTCATTCTCATGAGAGATGGGTTCGTGTTGAACCACTTCTCATGAATCATGGGTCAAAGAGTTTGACTCAAAAAACTACACAGCTGAATCTTGATAGCGATATCACAATTTGACTTGCTGTGGGAAATATCTCCTACTTATCAATATTTTATATAGATTAAATTTGAGATATATATGCTAATAGTAGTCATAGTTCAGATGTAAAACGTCAAATAGATTAGGGATAGAGTTAGGGTCAAATTTAGAATTATAATTATGGTTAGGATTAGGGATAGAGATAGAGTAAGGTTAGGGTTGGGAATAAGATTAGGGCTAAGGTTGTAATTAGTGTGAGGGTTAGGATTGGATTTATAGTTGGGGATAGGGTTAGGCTTAGGCATAGAAATGTAAGTCTAGGGTTAAGGTTGGATTAAGGCTAGTAGAGGGTCATGATTATGATTTGGCTTAGTATTAATGTTAGTGTTAGGGTTTTTGGTATGGTAAGAGTTGCAGTTGGGGTTAGGACTAGGGTTGGGGTTGAGGTTTACGTTAGTTTTGAAGACAAAATTAGTATAAGGGTTATGGTTGAGGTTGGGGATACGGTTAGGATAAAGGTTAGAATTAGATATAATCTATTAGGATTAGGCTATAATTAGAATTAGGGTTAGGTTTATGTGTAGGATTAGAGATATAAATAGGGTTAGGATTAGGGTTAGTGTTAGGGTTAGAACCGGAGTAATATTGGGATTATACTAAGGGTTGGGATTAAGGTTAGGATTAGGTTAGGGCTAAGGTTAGTGTTAGGATAGGGATTTGGATTATGGTTAGGGTTCTTTTTAGGGTTACGATTTAGGCTTAGGGTTAGGATTACAATTTACATCTTCTTGTTCAGGTTAGAGTTATGGTTAGGATTAGGATTTGAGGTATCTTTGGGATGAGGGTTAGAATCATGGTTAGTGGTATGGTTTATGTTAGAAGTATAATTAGGGTTAGGGTTTGAATTATAATTAGGGCTTAGGTTAGGATTAGGATTATTTTAGGATTAGGATTTTCAACCTGTTTCGCATGAAACATGGATTTTTTCATCTTGTGCAATTCTGTATGATGAAATAGGATCTTGCTAAGTTAGGATTATGTTCTTGGATCATGTGTGGAGCTAAATATAACTTAGCATCAAGTTTTATTCATTCTTTCTTTAGTTTTGGTTTACTCTTCCCGCTTGGACCTATAATGTAATTAAATGTCTGACTGGTCGACTTGTGCCTTAGCTGGCTATATAAGAAGCTTAGGTTATTTAGCAGGTGCCTAACGTAGGGGTAGGGTAGTTTCAAGAATATTTGACTCAAATTGAACCAACAAACAAGCCCTTCTTAGAGTTACACACAGAAGCAATATATAATTCACATGAACAATGAAAACACAATGTATATGAGGCAAGGAAATTGGAAACCAAATTGGTGCGATTAAAAAAAATCCGGCAACATGCTCGAGTATAAGGCCTTCTAGGTTTCGACCTTATACAAAGAGAATTATGAATTCAAAGTCTAACCTCTCATATTATCTTCTTTTCTACTTCACTATTCTTCTACTATCACCATCTGCCATGAGCTAAACAACCTAAGCTTCTTATATAGCCAGCTAAGCCACAAGTCGGCCAGTCGGGCATTTAATTACATTATAGGTCCAACCAAGAAGAGTAAACCAAAACTAAAGAAAGAATGAACAAAACTTGATGTTAAGTTACATTTAGGTCCACATGACCCAAGAACATAATCCTAACTTAGCAAGATCCCATTTCATCATACAAAACTGTGCAAGATAAAAAAACTCCACGTTTCACGTCAAACTAGCTGAAAATCGATAACCGAGGAAAACGGTGATAACTACCAACTCCCGATGAATTAGGATTTGTGGTCTTAGATGAAGATATTATTTTAGGTCCTCTTTAAGACCCCAAGATTGCAAAGGCTGATTCATTAAGGATCAATGGCTACACAATGCACAATGAGCATGCAGAAAGTAGGAAAATATGACTCTAACAGCAAGGCAAAACAACAGCTTGAAAATAGGATGAAATCAAGTGGAGATGTCTCAACATGGGTTTTTGGTCTTGAATGCTTCTTTAGAGGTGGATCTCTTTTATATTGAGGTGGAAAGGAGTGTGGAAGTGCTGTTGGAAAAACTGAGAGGGGGGTGAATCAGTTAAACACTATCCCAAATCAAAATGTATAATCCAAAACAAAATCTTCAATTCCTGCTGCTCGGTAAACAGAAATACTTTCACTGTTTGTGCTTTTACGATTGTCAATTCTCAACTTATAGTACTTATTGATCAAATCTAACATGTAATATGCAAAGTATGATAAAAAACAAATATCACAATCAACACATAATACAAGATATTTAAGGTGGAAACCCTGTGAAGGGAAAAACCACCTAGGACCGGCAACCCAAAAATATTCACTCTTCTCAAGTGAGGTCAGTGAGGACCCAACCCTATTAAAGGTTACAAACACACTGTTAGGTGTGACCTTGTTAGAGGATTTTAGACTAGAAGTTATCGTCCAACCACCAGTCAATCTGGGGTTGTCACGATAACAATGTTCACTCTAATGAATGATACATCAAAAGACCTTGTAAGTCCACTCGGTTACCTCGATTTCTTACACTTTCCAGCTCATCACTTTGTCGGCTAAAGTGATCATTTAATTCCATTATATCTTTGTCGGTTAACAAAGAAATGCGTCAGTGAACATATGCTCGGTTAATACTATGCTAGGTATACACTACACTTCGTTGGTGTATACTGAAATGCTTTAGTTTACCGACAACACTGCTTTGTAGCTTTCAGCTCTATTCTTCATTATAGATGAATACAACATAATGAAGTCGATTCCATGAAGTCATAGACTCATCAAGAAGTTACTCAATGTATTCTTTATCCTCATCTGAAGTGTACATCTTCCTCATGTAGATTTCTATGTTCTTCATTTCATCCACCTTTCTTCAAATGTGTCAGTATAGTAACTTACAAGATAAGTACTGTCAAGCTAGTTGACATCAATGAAAACATAAAATTGATTTAATTATCTTGCATTATCTAAACATCAATTCCTTAGTAATCACGAATTACCGATTCTTCATTCAAGTTCCAAATCAGTTGTAGTTCATCAATCTCTCCCTTTGGCATTGATGGCAACTTAAGTAATATGAAATATACCATACACATACCAAACATGTATTCTACAACTCTTAAACAAATGTTGTAATTCGAATAGACTTAATATGTTTAATTACTACGTTACTCAAAATTTGTAAAACTGTAATGCTTGTCATCAGATGTGCTCTGTTCAGTTCTCTTGTTCTTGTTTCTGTTCTTAGTAACTGATCTTCAATGTTTTTTTCCATTCAGATTGTCTCTCCCTCAGATAGTTCTCATCGGTGTTGTTTCTCTCCCTTTAGTTATTTCTCCTTTTCATATTATTTATCTCTCCCTTTGACAACAATGCCAAAGAAACAAATAAACAAATAGCTCTGTTGGTAGCCAAGTAACTCTCTGTTGTCCATCAACTTCTCTGTATCTCTGAATACTGTTTAGCTCAATCTGTTCTAGTTCTCAAACTTAATCACAACCTTGAACATGATTCAAAGTGTGAACTATGCTGCATCAACATAAATGATCTTCTGATATGAATAGGTTGATGCAACATCCTGATCACCTTAGTGACTGATAGACAGGGGACGGACCCCAAGTCTAGTCCTGAAGTATTCAAATGTGTCCTTCGGTAGGGGCTTTGTAAAAATATCTGCAAGTTGTTCCTTAGATGTAACAAATTCTAACTTCACTTGCTTCTCCTACACTTGTTCTCTTAAGTAATGATACTTAATAGATATATGCTTTGTCTTTGAGTGCATCACAGGATTCTTTGAAATATTAATAGCACTGGTGTTGTCACAATATATAATCACTGGGTCAGTGATTAGCTCATTCATTCCTTCCAACACTTGCTTGATGTACGCAATGTTTGAGCAATTTGTAGCAGCAGCAACATACTCTACTTCTGCAGTTGATTGAGAAATGCAGGCTTGTTTTTTACTTGTCCAAGCTACAAGTCTTTCACCAAAGAAACATACTCCTCTGGTGGTGCCTTTTCTCTCATCTACATTTCCAGCCCAATCAGCATCAGTGTAAACTTTCAGTTCAAACTTTCCTTCCTTAGGATACCAAATACCATAATCTTCTGTCTTTTTTAGATATCTCAAAATTATTTTATTAGCTATCATGTGTGACTCTCTAGGGTTAGCAGAAAACCTAGCAACAATCCCCACAACATGTGCTATGTCTGGTCTACTGTGAACTACATACATAAGTTTACCAATCATGGATCGGTAAAGTGTCTAGTTTACCTCAGTAGTTTCATCCTCCTTTGTCAATTTGCATCCAGTAGCCATCGGTGTTCCCACAGGTTTAGCATCTTCCATGCCAAATGTCTTCAATACTTCTTTTATGTACTTAGATTGTGTGATGAATATCCCATCACTTTGCTGAATCACTTGTAATCCTAGAAAGAATTTAATCTCTCTAAACATAGACATTTCAAATTCTTTTTGCATTTTATTAGAAAAGGCTTTGCATACATGATCTTGTGCTCCAAAAATAATATCATCCACAAATATTTCAGCAATAAGAATAGTGTCATCAGTATTACCTTTCATATATAGATTGTTGTTTTCACTTGTTCGAACAAATCCAATACTTAGCAAGTAAGTATGCAGTCTCTCATACCGTGCTCTCGATGCTTGCTTCAATCCATATAAAGCTTTGTGTAATCTACATACCATATCACTATTGTCTGGATCAACAAATCCTTCCGATTGTTCTATGTAGACTTCTTCTTCAAGTATACCATTCAAAAATGCAGACTTCACATCCATTTGATAAACTTTAAATTTCTTGTGTGCAACTTATGCAAGTAACATTCTGACTCCTTCTAATCTAGCAATAGGTGCAAATGTTTTACCATAGTCAATGCCTTCTTCCTGTGCATATCCCTTGCATACCAATCTAGCTTTATTTCTTGTAACTTCTCCATTCTCATTCAACTTATTTCTGAATATCCATTTACTACCGATAACATTTTTATCCTTTTGTCGGCATACTAAACTCCAATTTTTGTTCTTCTCTATCTGCTCTATTTCCTCAATCATTGCATTGATCCATTCATCATTCTCTAATGTAAGTCTCACATTTTTCGGTTCAAGTTCACAAACTAAGCATGTACCTTGTCTTGTTTTGCTTCTAGTTTGCATTATAGCTTGTCTATCTCCAATAATTTGTGTCTCTGGATGGTGTCTTTTGACAAATCTAGCTAGTATCCTGTTGGAAATATTCAGGAATTAACCGAGTTACTGAGAGGGGAGGGGTGAATCAGTAACTCCAAATTTTCTTTCAATTACAGATGTATTAACATATAGTTCACCTTTTTTCTTATGCATATAGAAAGCATGAAACTTAAAAGCATTCACAACAATGACACATAGATTTGGTTACCCAGAAACCTTCCAAAAAGAAAGTAAAACTGGGGTGGGGATGAAACCCACAAAGCTTTAGTACTGCAGTATAAAGTTGGCCGGTTAAGGCTTACAATTGATCACTTCTAATGATCTGCCCCGCTAGGAGCAATAAGGATTGCTAAATCCACCCTGTTAAAGGATTTACAAACATACAATGAAGTATGCACTCGGTAAAGAGATTTTACAAAAGACTGTTAAGTCTACCCGGTTAAAGGATTTTAGTACTGATTCACCTGTTAGGATGAAACAGTAGATCTCTTGCTTTGCAACTGGATTGTTGATTGAGATTCGCTGATGTACTGATCACCTTTTGTGATGAATTTGTCTTTGCTATTCCTTATACTGTTGTAGCCCTTTGTAATTCGCTTATCTCTGCCTTTCTTTCTTTTTCACATTCATACTCATTTTATTACATCTTGACATTTTTACAACATTGTTTATATACAAGTCTAAACAATTAATTACAATTACAATTACAAAGTCAGCTTGACAAATAAACATAAGTGCCACTAAGTCGGCCCAAGTATGGTTACACGGTTCCTGCAAACTATCTCAGTGACTTTCTGATACTCGGGGTCCACTGCATTACTCGGCATAGTCATGCACTCAGTAGAAGTGAAGGCACGGTTCATACTAACCACTCGGTAGGTTTTGAACTCGGTAAATACTGGTGACTCGGTAGACATAATGTTACTCAGTTTACACTGTCCTGCTCGGTTTGCACTATCTTGTTCGGTTTGCACTGTCTTGCTCAGTTTGCACTGTCTTGCTCAGTTTGCTCTGTTCTGCTCGGTTTGCACTGTTCTGCTCGGTTTGCACTGTTCTGCTTGATTTGCACTGTTCTACTTGGTTTGCACTATTCTGCTCGGTTTGCACTGTTCTGCTCGGTTTGCACTGTTCTGCTCGATTTGCACTATTCTGCTCGGTTTGCTCTGTTCTACTCGGTTTGCACTCAGAATGCAAATAAGTGTTGTCACTAGTGGCAATTCTGCTTAATGCCAACAATCTCCCCCTTTGGCATTAGTGACAAAAACACTTATTGCCTAAAACTTATATACATGAATCACGCTGAGATTTATTTTTGATTTTTCAAAATTTGTCTTTGTCATAGGGCTTTATACATTATCTCCCCCTTTCAATGTGCTAACTTTTCTTCTATACATGTCTTCTTCTATACATATCTCCTTCTATACATATCTCCCCCTTTTTTACGATAATGCGAAAGGTGTATATACAAGTGATTTACAGAGAGAATCCAAAATTTGATAGAAAATTAGAATGTACCTTCATTATTAGTGCCAGGGTTCTGTCCCAATTTTCTTGCAGAATCTTGCATGTTTGGATTGCAATTTGAACTTCTGCAGAGAGTTCAATCATGTGATCTACTATAGAGAACTGATTGTCATGAATCAATGTTTTGGAATGTTCAATGTGCTTATACATTGTATTCATGATGGGAAGGATCATGTTCTGGATGTCTAGCAGTGTGGACCGGATCCTTGTGTCTTCTTTCAGTAGATCTGACTACATATTTGATAGGTATGAGATTTTCATGTGATGAGCAGAGCTTGAACTTGGTTCAAGTTGTAGCTTCTGTATGCTAATCTTCATATCCTCATCCATTTTATTCATTTTATCCTTGACATCCTTTGTGAACTCGGCAATATTGCACAGTCTGGCCAAAAGAGAGGTGACATTCGAATAGGTAGATTCAATGTTTGACAAAACTGAAGACAATTCCACTTGATTAATAGCTATGTGTTGAGCAATGTGCTCAAGCACTTTATTGTTGAATCTCTTCTCGACTCTTTCAACTAACTTTTCTGTCCCAGATGAATCCTCATTGTATTTATTTACTGCTTCTGCTAATTGTAGCAAAACATGTTGAGAGGAGTCTACTTTAATACCTAATGCATCAGACAAAATGTCCTTAGCATCCTTAATGATTTGATATTCCTTGTCTCTCTCCTCTTTAAGCTTCTTTTGCTTTGCTTTCCTTTGGAGGATTTCACCTATATTTTGCATTTGGTCCGCTGATAGATTTGCAAAATCTAATGTTGGAATCTCTATTTCTTCATCTAGGTCTATATCCTCTACTATATTTTTACCCAAAAATTTTATACTCGGTTGAGCCTTAGGCTTATCTGTACTTAATGCCTTAGTAGTAGTGACAGTAGACATAGTAGGACTGGCTATAGAGACTACCATACTGTCTACTGGAGAACTTAAAGTATTTACACTTGTAGAATCAAAAATTGGAATACTTACTGCTGGAAAACTTGATGAAGTGGGAGACTGAAACTCGGTAGAAGAAATGGTGGTTGCTTCTGTTGTTGCTATAGGTGATTGGACAAATGTTGAAGTTGTCACAACCATGCTTGAAGGTGTCTCTGGGCTAGATGTAGAAACTTTTACTGGAGAGGTAGGAAGTGATGCAATGACTTCTGCCGCTATCCTCACAGTATCATCTACCTCAGTGGCTTCTTCTTGTTCATCATTGTCATCTTCAATGTCTTTTATTATTACTGTTTCAATACTCGGTTGGTGAAGATGGTATATGTTCTTCCATGTGGCATTTGCAGCCTTCACAATCGATTCAATATTGTTGATCAGAATCAAACAAGTATTGAACTTTAGTGTCATCTTATTTTCATTTTCCTTCAATGCCTTCTTTATTTCATCATTTTTCAAGCTCAGCATTAACTGTCTCAGGGTTTGATCAAATATGTCTTTTACAGTTTGCTTGGCATTGCTCCATCTCATTTTTATTGGATCTAATAGAACTCTTAGAACCTGTGGGGCTATTTCATCAGGAGAGTATTTCCACTGTCCCATCTTTTCAATAACAGCATCTTCTATTTCCTTATGTTCTATTTCCGATCTGGTTTCATATTTAAAAGATTTTATGTTACTTACTCCAGATCCTGATCCTTCTCTAAAAAGTTTGATCCTCTCTTGAAAGTTTAGAGGAGGCCTTTTGAATACTATATCTTTGTCTGCCTTGTCTGCCTTGTCTGCCTTACCTCTTGCACTTCTCCTTGTAAATACAGTAGTGGGAGGCTTAGGTGCCTTAGTGATGAATACCTTTCCTTTCTTCTTTGCAGGTTCTGGTTCCTCTATTTTCTCATCCTTTTCCTCTTCTTCTTCATCATTTTCTCCTTTTTCCTCGGTTAGCATTTACATTTTGGCTATCCTCTTCTTTCCTTTGTTTACCGCCTATGGAAGCTTTATGCTTAATTCAATTCTTACTTTTGCTTCATCATATGTTCCAAAATATGGAGCTTTGGGATTGACAAGCTGATTAAGAAGGGCTTCAATGATATTCTTGGTTTCATCAATATTTACCTCATAAGGAAGAGGTTTTGCATGTACAATCCTTGGTTTAGCTGCTTGAATATATACATTATCACAGTCCACCATGAAACAAATGTCATCCTTATAATCTTCAACCAACTTCTGTGGAATCTGGAATCTGTCATTCATCTTCTCTTTAAAAGACTCAAAATAACTATCCATGATGCTTTCAAAATTTTCACCCATTTCTGAAATGTATTCATTTATCTCATAAAGGACTGGCACATCTTTTCTCCATACAAATTTTCCTTTGGAAGGGAAGAATTTCTGAACATAGAAGAATAAACAGACCAGTAAAGATCCAAACTTACATGGATTGTTTTGGAAGTTTGAATGCTTTCCATGTTCTTGTTAAACTATTTTAACAATAAATCTGCAAGGTCAAATGATAAGTTATTCTTGACCACTTTGTATGCTAGGTCAATAGCTTCACAAGAGACACTATTCTGTCGACTTGAACTGCATATTTTATGGGCAATTATGTGTGTACCAAACTTTAGTTCAGCATCGGTAATGCTGCTAACTTTCATGCCTCTACCGTCCCACTCGGCTAGGGTTTTCTTCTCCAGTTCTGGCCGACCTAGGGTTTTGGTAGTTTTTGCTTTGTTCAACATGGGAAGACCGGTGATTTGATGAATCATCTTCTTGGTGATCTCTATGGGTTGCTCAAGCTAAATCTTGCCATCATGTACACGGCTGAGAATGTATCTAACCCATTTCTCCTGAAAGTTTCGAGGTAAATGTGCAATGTGAACTAATCCTTTATCTTCCAGATGTTTGTGCTCGAGTTTTAGAATACCATCCACACACAGTTCCTCACGCACAATATCTAGCTCTAGGTTTCCCATTTCTTGAATTGCATGGTGCAGTTGAAATGATTGTGAATATCATTAATAAGTAGTACCTTAGGAGGAATCTGAGATTGAGCTCTGTTCGGATCTAGGGCTGCTGCAATTGCAGGCACGATCTTGAAATCTGGTGTTCTCCATTCCCCTTGGACTAACATTTCTGATCCTTTCTTCATTGAAGTGCTGGATGATGCCATGGTAGCTCACAGAAAATTCCTTTCACAAAAGTTTTTGAATCGTTGGGTTGCTCTTAAAATTTTCTGCTCTCAAAGTGCTAAAGTTCGCAATGAAGAATGAGTTCAATTTCTTGCCTTTTGTTTACAACTCTGTCATTAATGCTCAGTACAAATTAGAGTATGAATTCCAATAGACTGTCACCCACTAAGAATTAATTTCTCAGTAAAGACTTCACAACTCGGTGAACTCGAGAATTCATATTGCTCCGACCTCGCTCGGTAAAGACTGGTACTGACCTTGCTCAGTAAAGACTGATACCGACCTTCCTGTGATCTTACTGCATCTTGTATGCTGATTTAGATCTTTCTTTTAATTCAGTTCTGGAACTGCTTGAAGTTTGTCTATGAGAATACAGTTCCAATGCTTTCTTGGAAATTTAGTTTGAGTCGGTAGAGCCACCCATTCCATTACTTGGACTGGTTTGCTCGGTAGATTTAGGAACCCATTGTTGTCTCACCTGTTTCCTGACCTTATTTGCTTCATTCTTCTTTCCATCTTCAATTTCACTAGCATTCATGCAGTTTCTGGCTATGTGACCGAGTTTAGTGCATTTGAAGCATCTTACGGTAGTATCTCTTTTCCTTAGATGATGTTTTATGCAGTTCATGCCAATGTGTCCATATTCTCCACAGTAATGACATCTACACCAGGTGTTGTAGTCCCATCCAAACATTGCTTTCATAATTTGTTCTGCTGGATTGAATGTTTTGGATCTGCACTCGGATGCCTTGTGACCTTGTTTGTTGCATTTGTGACAATTACCTCTGAATCTTGGTTTTTCCCTGCATTCATTTGCTTTGTGACCATGTTGATTGTAGTTGTAGCATTTTCCATTGAATTCTATTTTTTCATTGCTCCAACATTTATTTGAAGTATGTCCTATTTTACCACAATGATTACAAGTAGGTTTCTGATTTCTTTGAGTACCTTGCTTAGAAGATTCACCTTCTCCTTTATATCCAAGTCCTGCATTTCCTTTTGGTCTATGAAGATTTCGCTCATACAGCTGATTTAAGTCTTCTTAGCTTTTCAGCATTCCTTCATTGATTTTTTTTTCGGTGTTTAGGTCATCCATCAATCTTAGATTGATTTCCTTTTCAGATCTTAGTTCTTCTCTTGTGCTTTCTATTTCTGATCTTAGATTCAGAATTTCCTCATTTGTATGGGAGATCTGATCAATTAGGTTTTCTAGCTGAAGGGTTTTATTTTGGACTTCATTGTTCCTTCCATCTAATTCATCTTTCAACTTGTTTCTTTGTTCTAAGATCTCACAAAATCTTGTTGAGTGTAGCTCTTGTTCTCTTTTTAATTTTCTCACTTCTTCCTGCAGAGACCCATTCTTTTCTAGGAGTTCTTTGACAACATTGTTTGCTTCATCTGAGCTATTTGAGGGAAAAAGATCTTCAATCTTTTCTTCAATGTAATTCTGATCATTCATCTAATTTGCAAGTTCCTTCCTTCTTCTTAGGGATTGGGAAAGATGTTCTTTTGCTTCTTTAAGTTTAGCTATGGCCATTTCTAGATCTAGCTTTTCATTTTCAATCACCTTGTTCAGTTTGAATACCTCCATTGTCCTAGATCTTTGCTCAAGCTAGTTAAGCTTTATCTTGAGAACCAATACAGCTCTGATACCAATTGTTGGAAATATTCAGGAATTAACCAAGTTACTGAGAGGGGAGGGGTGAATCAGTAACTCCAAATTTTCTTTCAATTACAGATGTATTAACATATAGTTCACCTTTTTTTCTTATGCATATAGAAAGCATGAAACTTAAAAGCATTCACAACAATGACACATAGATTTGGTTACCCAGAAACCTTCCAAAAAGAAGGTAAAACTGGGGTGGGGATGAAACCCACAAAGCTTTAGTACTGTAGTATAAAGTTGGCTGGTTAAGGCTTACAATTGATCACTTCTGATGATCTACCTTGCTAGGAGCAATAAGGATTGCTAAATCCACCCTGTTAAAGGATTTACAAACATAAAATGAAGTATGCACTTGGTAAAGAGATTTTACAAAAGACTGTTAAGTCTACCCGGTTAAAGGATTTTAGTACTGATTCACCTGTTAGGATGAAACAGTAGATCTCTTGCTTTGCAACTGGATTGCTGATTGAGATTCGCTAATGTACTAATCACCTTCTGTGATGAATTTGTCTTTGATGTTCCTTATACTGTTGTAGCCCTTTGTAATTCGCTTATCTCTGCCTTTCTTTCTTTTTCACATTCATACTCATTTTATTACATCTTGACATTTTTACAACATTGTTTATATACAAGTCTAAATAATTAATTACAATTACAATTACAAAGTCGGCTTGACAAATAAACATAAGTGCCACTAATTCGGCCCAAGTATGGTTACACAGTTCCTGCAAACTAACTCGGTGACTTTCTGATACTCGGCGTCCACTGCATTACTCGGCATCATCATGCACTCGGTAGAAGTGAAGGTACGGTTCATACTAACCACTCGGTAGGTTTTGAACTCGGTAAATACTGGTGACTCGGTAGACATAATGTTACTCGGTTTACACTGTCCTGCTCGGTTTGCACTATCTTGTTCGGTTTGCACTGTCTTGCTCGGTTTGCACTGTCTTGCTCAGTTTGCACTGTTCTGCTCAGTTTGCACTATTCTGCTCAGTTTGCACTGTTCTACTCAGTTTGCACTGTTCTACTCGATTTGCACTATTCTGCTCAGTTTGCACTGTTCTGCTCGGTTTGCACTGTTCTGCTCGATTTGCATTGTTTTGCTCGGTTTGCACTGTTCTACTCAGTTTGCACTCAGAATGCAAATAAGTGTTGTCACTAGTGGCAATTCCACTTAATGCCAACATATCCTAGCTCTTCTTTCTTCTTCATCCTATTCAGGTTCATCAGCTTGCTCGACAGCTTCATTTTGTTCATTGGTTTCCTCTTCCTGCTGTTCAACATTGTTTGCCTATGGACTGGTTATCATAGGTTGTGGTTTTAGTTGATAATCAGAAAGTTCAATATAAGTGAATCTACTATAGTCTTTCGGTTCCTTTCTACTATCCTCTGTGTTCTTGTCATCAAACTCATCAACATGAACATTAGTACTTTCAATAATCTTATTTGTAACCTTATTCAAACATTTGTATGCTTTGCTCTTGGTAGGATATCCTAAAAATATTCCTTCATCTCCTTTAGAATAAAATTTACCATTTCTTTCATCTTTCAAGATAAAGCATTTGCTTCCAAAAATTTTGAAATAACTTACAATAGGTTTGTGTCCAAACCATAGCTCATAAGGTGTTCGGTTGGTGTCCTTCAGTTGTACTCGGTTAAGAACATACACAGCTGTACTGACAACTTCTCTCCAATATGTCTGAGCAAAATTCTTCTGTATCATCAATGTTCTAGCACAATCAACTATTGATCTAATCCTTCTTTGAGCAATGCCATTTTGCTGAGGTGTCCTCGGTGCAAAAACCTATCTTTTAATTCCATGCTCATTACATAAATTAGTAAATTCATCAGAGATAAATTCACCTCCTCTATCAGATCTTAAGCATTTAATTTATTCTCTAGTCTCTTTCTCTACCTTAGCCTTATACCATTTAAATATTTGGAAAGTTTCTGATTTCTCCTTCAAAAACATATCAGTCATCAGTCTAGTATAGTCATCAACAAAAAGAATAAAGTATCTATCACCATAATAACTCTGAGTTCTCATACGACCACACAGGTCGGTATGAACCAACTCAAGTATCTTCTTTGTTGAATAGTCTTTTCTTTTGAAACTAGACTTAGTAATTTTACCTTTCTGATATTCATGGTACATAACATGATCTGGATTTGACAAGTTAGGCAATCCTCTAACTCTTCTCTTTTTACTAATCTTGATCATGTTATCAAAATTTACATGACAATCTTTTGTGCCACAACCATGATCTTCATCTTTCATTAATAAACAAGAAGACTGATCCATATCAAGATAAAATACATTACCTCTGGATTGTGTACCAGTTTCGACAAGTCTTCCTCCATCTTCATAGATTTTTACCTTTTTTCTATCAAAATCAAGTCGGTGGCCTGAGTTGTTCAACTGTGCCACACTTAACAAGTTATAGTTCAATCCATCTACCCAATATGCATTTTCACATCTTAGTCTATCATTAATCATCAATGAACCTTTACCTCTTACCATACAGGGTGCATCATTTCCCATTCTCACAGATCCTCCATTATATTCAACAAGTTGATCAAATTTCTCTACATCACCAGTCATATGATGTGTGCAGCCACTGTCTATGATCCATGTATCATTTCTATCTATTCTAGAGATCAGTGTTGTTTCTTCATGTTTCTCTTCTTCTTCTCAATCATCTTTCATAGCAACAAATACTACTTCTACATCATCATCAGTGTCAGATTTAGATTCAATATCTTTGGCAATGTAACATACCTTCTTTCCTTTGTCATAGTTGTCTCAATCATCTCTTTTGTTGTATCGGTAGCCTCTGTTGACTCTTCTCCCATAGCTTCCTTCTGATCAGTTTTTGGATCTATCATCATCTTTCTTCTGTGAACATCTAGCAGCAATGTGACCAACTTCTTTACAATTAAAACATGCCAAAGGTAACTTACCTCTATATCTTCCCTTTTCTTTGGGCAATCTTCTGGCCATAAGAGCTTCAAGCTCATCAAGTTCATGATCGGTATTGCTATCACTATCATCATTCTTAATATTCTTGCTAGACTTACTAATCTTCAAAGAAGACATGAAAGCGAACTCAATAGAAGGAACAATACTATTATCAAAGTTATTTAACTCAAAGATAGTAAGCTTACCGATCAGTGTGTCAAGGGTAAGGTTAGAAACGACCCTTGTTTCATGAATTACAGAGATCCTAATCGCATAAATTGGCAACAAAGTTCTGAGAATCTTGCTTATAATTGTTTCATCATCAATCACTCCATCAGATGCTCTAATAGCATGTACTACTTCTTTTAGTCTATTTGAATACTGTTCTATGTTCTCACCTTCCTTCATTCTCATATCATCAAAATGACCTCTTAGACTTTCTAATCTGGCTCTCTTAACATTCAAGTCTCCACTGTATATCAAGTTTAACTTATCCCACATCTATTTGGTAGTAGTGCATCCCTTAACATCTTCAAACTCAGTGTCGGTACAAGGAGCAGCATGTTCCATCATAGTGATATTGTGTTCATGCTTATCTCTCAGTTGATCAAGGGTTAAGGGACTAGTGGGTGGTTGTATATAGCCATTCTTCATCAGGTCTACAGCTGAGTTTCCAATTCCAAAAATGTGCAACAACATTCTGCTTTACCATACCTCGAAGTTCTCTTTGTTCAGTCTAGGCACTTCCCTCTTATACATCTTGAGATCTTTGTGCTGAAGTCCTTAAAACTTTGTTCTAAGCAACCGAGGCTCTGATACCAATAGTTGGAATAACTAAGAGGAGGGTGAATCAGTTAAACACTATACCAAATCAAAATGTATAATCCAAAACAAAATCTTCAATTCCTGCTGCTCGGTAAGCAAGAAGTTGGGTCCCACTTTTGGCCAAAAAGTTGAAGTGTTTTCTCTATTTTTTAAAATTTCTCAAAATTTGAAACACTTAAAGATTGAATCTTGGAAAACTTTAGTAATATAAAATTTAGTGCTTGGAATCTAGTTTTTAAAGATGTAATTTATTTCAATACCCACATGGTATAAATTGAATTTTAGTATGTATGTGTAAAAACCACTTTTTCAAAATGCCTGTTTCAGGACCACACCTCACGCGTTTATGGACACCCTTTTTTGAAGTAAATGAATGTATTTTTGGGAATCCTTTTGGGAAAACGTATCTAAAACACTAAAGATTGATGAGAATATTTTATCTTTTTTTTTTACAGAATATTTTTTTTAATTAATTTTTAATTGACTATAAAGTACATTTTTTAAACCTCTAGAGTAAGGACAGCATAATTTTATGATAACTTCAATTTTTTTCAATTTTTCTTTTTTAAATTGAAAAGAATTATATGTAGTTTGATTACATATAACTCATTTTTCAAAAAACAAAAAATTAAAAAAGTTATTAAAGTTTTAGTTAACCTTGGTATTTCAAGTTTAGGTACCACGTTGGCTTAATAAATATTGTATAAATATTAAAATTTATCATATCACTATAAAATTTATATTTTTATAATTTTCACAATAAGAGCTAAAATGGGTTTTCGTTTTATCAAAAAATTCATTCGGGAAGTTGTCCTAAAAATTATGGCAATGTAGAAATTTTACTCTGTAATGCCTTAACCAAATTTTTGGAGGTCAAGGCATAGGCTTGGTTCTATCAAACCTAAACCAAACCAAATTTGAAATAAAATTCGAGGCAGATGTGTGCTTCCTGCTCATGTCTTAAGAAACGGGCGCCTATTTTTTGAATTAAAAAAATAGGCGCCCATTTTTTTAAAAAAAATTCAAAGTCTTAAAATGCATTTTTAAATCTTAAAAAAAAATTAAAAAAATTAAAAAAATTTAGAAACGAGCACCCATTTTTTGAATTCAAAAATGGGCACCCATTATGAATTCAAAAAATGGGTACCCATTTTTTTAATTTAGGATCAGGTGCTCGAACCTAAAACGAGTGCTCATTTTTTGAAAACGGGCACCTGTTTCGAGCAACATCTCTTATTTCTAAAAGACTTCTGTGGAATTGTCCCCCAACTCCAAACTCTTACCCACATAACACAAGCAATTTAACGTGGAAACCCTGTGAAGGGAAAAACCACCTGGGATGGGCAATCCAAAAATATTCACTCTTCTAAAGCGAGGTCGGTGAAGACCCAACCCTATTAAAGGTTACTAACACTCTGTTAGGTGTGACCTTGTTAGAGGATTTTAGACTAGAAGTTATCGTCCAACCAGCAGTCACTCTGGGGTTGACAAGATAACAATGTTCACTCTAATGAATGATACATCAAAATACTTTGTAAGTCCACTCGGTTAAGAGATTTGACTGTGTATAATGGTCTCTTTGTAGCTCGGTAACTGTTCTGCAGCTCAATTCTCAATAACTAGTATGATCAGAATGCATGAAACCTTCTTCATGCAATAATTTTGCAGCTTCTTCTTCTTTCGGCATTTTTCATAATGAAACTCCAGTCTCTTATATAGACATGTAAAACATTTTCTTTTCCTCCATCAATTTTTTTTGCTTAATCATCTCCATTGATTTTACTGCTTTAGGCTTCCTCGGTTGATGTGTCAATAACTCATTTCAATCTACTTCGTCAGATCCTTTTGATTTATGTTAGCCGTCGATCTTCATAACAAACCTTATCTATTACCTCAATTTCATACACTTTCCAGCTCATCACTTTATCGGCTAAACTGATCATTTAATTCCATTCTGTCTTCGTCGGTTAACAAAGAAATGCATCGGTGAACACACGCTCGGTTAATACTATGCTTGGTATACGCTACACTTCGTTAGTGTTTACTGAAATGCTTTAGTTTACCGACAACACTGCTTTGTAGCTTTCAGCTCTATTCTTCATTATAGATGAATACAACATAATGAAGTCGATTCCATGAAGTCATAGACTCATCAAGAAGTTACTCAATGTATTCTTTATCCTCATCTGACATGTACATCTTCCTCATGTAGATTTCTCTGTTCTTCATCTCATCCACCTTTCTTCAGATGTGTCAGTATAGTAACTTACAAGATAAGTACTATCAAGCTAGTTGACATCAATGACAACATAAAACTGATTTAATTATCTTGCATTATCTAAACATCAATTCCTTAGTAATCATGAATTACTGATTCTTCATTCAGGTTCCAAATCAGTTGTAGTTCATCAAGTGCAACTTGAGACTCTTTTTTGGAATTCCATTTCTTGAATGGCTATGGGTTCCATTTTAAAACCCTTCTTGAAGGTCTTGGGTGCCTTGTTAAATCTGAAAGATTGGGTTGAGGGAGCCTATAAAATCCTTGGTTGGTGGTTTGGGGAGCCCTTCAAAACCAAAAATTCTTAGCAGATGCTTCACTGTTCTATCTTTTGATAATTATCTCTTCAATATATGTATGTGTCTTTGTGTATACATGCATAAAGATAATTAGTCACCATTACCAATTTAGGCTCATTTTGTGTTTACAATATGGAGAGAGAGAGAGAGTTGGATGTAAAACAAGAGAGAGGAAGTTTTCTTTTCAGTTATTTTTGCCAAACTATTTCAGGCCACATTTATGTGTGCGTTAATTATTTCAGTAATATTTGGATTGTTAATTTGATTAAATATGAACCTTTGGAAAATGTTTTATATATCATGTGTTTTCAATTAGATGAATATGGTTATTCTCTTATCAATTTAAATATTTATGATGATGTACATGATATGTTATTTCATGATGGTAATTTATATGTTAAGATGTTATTTACATTCATGGTTTTACTAACCCCATGCTTGCATGTGTATGGTTGGCATGTGTGTTTTATATTTTTGTTTGATGTGATTGATGTGGTTGAGGGACAGAGTCATAGGTGCTTGCGAGATCCACATGATTGGTTGATCCCCGCCATTGTTTGTTATATATTATACATGTATGTACATTCTTATCTTTTATGTCAGATTTCAGGTTCTGGGCATTGACTTCCTTGAATTGTTAGGATGAGCATGCCCTATTGCAATATCTAATATGGTAAGAGAGGGGAGATAGCATAATGTCCCAATCCCAACGCAGGCCATTATTGTCCTAAATTAAGAGACAAGTTTCTGATTGAGTTTTCTATTTGAATTCATCAAGGTGACATGAATTCGTGAACCCTCCCTTGGTGTTTGCTTGTTTTGGAGTTAGTTGATTTTCGAGTTTTGGGAGTCAATTGGTTTTTCTTATGTGAATTATTTGATTTAAATAATTGAATTAGGAGTAATTATGGGATTTGAATAGTTATATTTTATGAATGTGGAAATATTAGATATAGAGAATATTTAATTTTTAAGATTGATTAAATACCTTTGTTAAATTAAAAATTGAATTAAAAGTTTAAATTTGGAATAAAAGGGGTTTAATTAATTATTAAATCCAATAATGAAATTTAAGGCATAGTTGATTTATTTAATATCTAATTTATCAGTTTGCATAGTTAATTATGTGCTAAAGTATTTATTAATTAATTAAATAATTAAAATGCAATTTAAGTTGCACATTCGGTTTAGAGAAAATTAAACTAGAATTTAAAGTTAAAGTTGAGTTAGGAATTTAAATTGAAAAATGTGCATTCTTTTATTATGGTAATTAAAATTAATCATGCATCATAATTGATAAAAAAATAATTGAGAGTTGAGTTCTATTTTATGATTTAGAGTTGCATGTTGAGTTCTTTTTCTCGATTGGAGTTGCATGTAGGGTTTTGTTTGGGGAATTTTCATTTTTAGGGATTCTTTTAGTCATTCTACACACATAGGTTTCTGAGGAGGCTAGTTTTGGAGGAAAATTGTGTAGATTCTCTGAAGGATTTTTTTTTAAAATGTTAGGAGTATTTTAGATTCGTAGAGTCTTCAATTTTGTCTTGATTGTTTCAGATTTTTCTCGTGGATTTTAGGTAGGGTTTGAAGAACCCATGTTAATCTCATTTTGAAAAGAATGTCTGTATTGTGTTTGCAATGCTTGTTGAATATTTTCTTCTGTTATTATTTAATTTTTTTAGTTGAATTGGGTATTAAAATCTTGTGTGGGAATTTTGAGAGAAAACCCAAACCCAAAATATTTTATGATTAAAAATTTAGGAAATTATGCATGTTGAAACCCTAGGTCGTTCGCAGTAATTTTTCCATGTACTAGTAGGGTGAACCCACAATAGTGGGTTACACATTTTTTCTTGAACAGATATTGAACTGTACATTTTGAAAAAAAAAAAAGATTGAGATTCATATTGTCGTTAAATTGTTTGAAATAAGAAGATGAAGTAAAATATAGTGTTTTATGATTTTTCGTGTAGATTCTAAATGTATTTTTTATTTTTATTTCTAATGTGTTTTATGATTTTTCGTGTAGATTCAAAGAGTTACTTGGTTTTCATAGAGCATAATTTTTTTTCTAAAATAGATATCAATGTGCTTCTTTTGAATTTAGGTTTTGATAAAATTATCACAATTATTTCATATTCTATTAACGTTTGAAGTTGAGTAAACCGTCATTTTGACATACCTTGACTGCATAGCTTATAACTTGTCATGTATTTTTCCAATTTAATTTTTATTTTTTTTGATAGAAAGAGAACTTCAATACCTAGGGCATAGATATTTTTTCAAATTTTTTTCTCTCATTTACTATTCTTCCATAAGCGTCAAACATAGAGGTAGACATACGGTGAAATATCTATGTTTAGTAAAACTAAAAATACAAAGTCATAATAAACTTAATATATATTAACATTATATAATCATTGGAAAGATTTTTCTTAGTAGTACCTTACTACATATATAGGTTTGTCAAATGGATTTATTTGATCTTCCAAAAGATAAATTCGAAGTAATTTTTTGTCAGCATTTTAATAGGTGTGAAGGAGACTTCATTGTAGGTATGAATGAGGAATATAGATGTTGTATCAATGTTTTTTTTTATCTAAGAGGTTTTGAGCTAACCATTTATAATTAGTTCTTCAAATGGAACCTCTCAAGGTTTAAATCATCATATTTTATTATAAATGTGTTATTTTAGCAAAAATCAGCATGTTTAAAAAAGTGTAACCCACTATTGTTCTCTGGGAATTAATTTAAAATGTTCTCTGCCTGAATTAATTAATTAGATTGGTTTGACCTCTATATTCATTTGGAAAAAAAGAAATTAAAATTAGTTTCCTGATTTTTTTTTTGAATTTAGATGATTAAATTGATTGTAATCTTGGTTGCAAAAAAATATATATGTATATGTATATCTTTATTTTTTAGATCTTTTTTATAAAAACAAATTTTTATTCTCTGCTCTGCGTCAAACAAAATTTTGATAGAGAAAAAAAAAATTAAAAAATTAAAGATGGTGGGGCAGCCACCCCTGCACCACCTCCCTTCCGACACTACAAGGCTTGCATAGGACCGCAAGGCCTACAATTACCCGCAAGGCTTGTAGCCTGCCGCAAGGTGGGGAGGGTCGGGCCCCCAAACATGCACTACCTTTTTTTAAATTTGTTTTTTTTTAAATTATTAATTAAAATAAATTTTATTTTTTAGTAGTTGTTAATTAAAATTAAATTTATTTCCTTTTTAAAATTTTATTTTTAAAGTTATTTTTATATTTGCTATAAAGTTTTTAAATTACGATTATTTTTTATAGTAATTATTAATTTAAAATGAAATATTAATGATTGATAATTTAATTATTATTTTTGAATACTGGTAAAAATAGGTTTTGGGGGGACCCGAAACCCCTTACAAAGAAGCTACGAAAGATTAAACATTAGACCCACCAAAAAGAGTCGAGGGTGAAAACCCATCAAAAAGATTAATTAATGTTATTATTTAATATTTATTATTATTTATTGATGATTATGTGATCATTAATGTATTTTTTTGTGAGGTTAAATGGTAGATATTCAGATGTATATCGGGTTGATATTTTATTTGAAAAAAATAATTTATTTTCAACTTGAAAGCTTCGTTTGTTAGTCGTAAGGGATATTTTAGACATTTGTGTTGGGTTATGTATATGAAACCTAGTGTTGAGATTTTATGAATCATTATGGAATGTATTTTGTGATGTGATTATGGGTTTTATGGGAGTTTTGCATTCCTATTTTAGGAACGCACCAGAGGCTTGGGGTTGTGTGGATGTTTATTTTTACTCCCATGTGTTTTATTATTAGAGTTATGTTTAAGAACACTTTGAGAAGTGTCATTATGATTTATGGATTTGTGAACCTAGGTAGGTTAACTAAGTGTATCGGTGGGAAGTGGCTTGCAATAGGCATTGGGGTCCGCAAGTCATTGCCAGGAAAACTTATTGCAAGTGACCTAATAAGTGATAACTAAATGACATTGAGAGTTTAAAATAAATTAATAAGACATTGTGTGCCTCACCCATGCCTGAGTTACTTGATTGATTTTTTACTAGGATGGGAGTGGGAATATCCTTCCCGCCTATGTGGACTGGATATGGCATAGTTGGTACCTCATCTGCATGAGAGGTTACCGATACCGCATAGAGTCACTAAGGCATCGGGGTCTTGAGAGACTACAAGGATAACCTTAGATTTGTCTTGTGCGATGACACTTCCCTTTATGCATCTCAGGTTGCCTACATGTGTTGGTTGCCTCTGGTTGAGTATGCTTTACCTTGTTATCTTATTGTACCCTTGAGTTAGAAATCTTTCAGGATCCCTTCCTTAGCTTGTATTGTGTTGATTATTGATGTTTGATATCCAAGTGGGGTTTGTTGTTATCTCCTCAGCATAGTGGGAGTGGACCATTTAGGTTCCATGAGCTCAGGTGGTAGTGATTCTTTTACCATTTGAGATTCTAACATTCATGCACCAGTGTTGAATGATCCATGTAATAGTTGTACTTTCTTATTTACCATTGTTGAAGATGTATTCATATTCTATGTTCTAGTATCATTGTATCAGTTATTCGGGAGATATCATGTTGTATTTTATATTGGGTTATTGTATTACATACCTTGCAACTTGTGTAGTGAATGTGGATTATTATGGATACGTTATGGTATCATTTGTATTTATGACTTCCTTTATATGATGATGTATTTATCATTCATTTGTATATATGAAGTTTGTAATTATATCTAATCTAAAATAATTAATTATTATTTACGTAATCTACGTCAAGGAACCCTTGATATTTGTAATCTATGTTTGATTTGTACTTGTATGAGAGTTGTAAATTATATTGTATTTCTTCCTTATTGTAAAACATTGTTTTTGTTATTTGTAAACACTTTAAAAAAATAAATTTGTAACTTAGTTTCATGTTCAGGTTAATTTCTCCTGGGTTCCTTGGCGGGGCATTACAGATGGAGAGGGAGATTGAGATGGACAAGGAGATTGATATGGAGGGAAATAGATGGAGAGACAAATATAAGAGAGTACTAGATTTTGATGTGGCTCCTCTCTGCTTCTAGATTTTGAGCTCAGCTGTGATTTATCATGATCTCTTGTACTCTTTCCTCTTTCTCTTAATTCTCCTATTTCATCTGCAATCAAAGCATTACCTATTGTTGGAATCTCACCCTTGATTTTCCTTCTCATTTCCTCGCTTAAAATTACACTAACAACATCATCAAATTTTAGTGTATTAGTACTAGAAACAGAGTTACTAAATACCATATTGATTTTATTCCAAAGTTTTGGCAAAGAGGATAAAACTAATAGAGCTGTGTAAATTCTTCATCAAAACTAATTTGAATAGAAGCTAACTAACTAGTAACTGTATTAAGATTATTTAAATGTTCTACTACAAAACTTCCTTCATCCATTTTCATATTAAATAATCACTTAATTAAAAAAAACATATTTGATGTTGATGGTTTATCATATAGCTCATCCAAAATGCTCATTAAATCATTAGTTATTTTATCTCTAAATATATTAAATGCTAAAGATGGAGATAAGAACAAAAGAATCATTCCCAGTGATTTTCTATCTAAAATACCCCAATCTTCATCTAGCATGGTTGAAGGTTTCTTTTCTTTACCATGTATAGGTAGCACAAATCTTTCTGGTATAGAAAATCCTCCATCTACATTTTCCACAATGTATAATTCTAACCATTAAACCTTTCAACTTTTACTTCTTCAATCCCCTTTACCCACTCAAACTTGAATCTCTCCTACTAAATACAACCAGCTTCGATACCTTTTTTTAATTATAAAACAAAAAAATAATGAAATTTAAAAATAAATAAATGGAGATTTAGAATACAAGACTAAGACATTACAAATTTATAGGGGTTCACCATAAACTTGCTACATCCACTCTCAAATAGGGAAATTTCTTATTATCAACCATTATATGATGCATACAATGTAGCAACAATATTCTTTTAGAAACAAATATTATTCAGAATATGAACAACCAAAATATTTGGAGGGAAACCTTAACTATTGGGTTTCATATTTTTACAGATATAAGGATCAAGCCAAAGAAAGATCAAAAATAATAAAAGAATCCACAAATGAACTACCACCAAATCAAGTATGGTCCAAAAAAAAGATGGGTCATTTGATGTGATAGTGACCCCACAAACCAAGGGAAATCGGAATAAAAAAATACAAGATCACCAATCAACCATGACACTACTAATCAACCCGATTTGTCAATGTGAAGACAAATTGTGGGCGTCCACAAACAATTCAAAAAGCACCTATGATAACTGTTGCAGATTAGTGATGTCCCATGGCGTGTGTGAAGCTGATCAAGTCACATCAAATGTGGCTCACCATTTCAATCACAAGCATCAATTGTGAGGACAAGTAATAAGCTTTAATATGGCACTAGCAATAATAAAAAAAATTGCACAGGTCATAAATGCCAACCACAAATGAAATTTTCCATTCTACAAAATATGGAAATTGATATAACCAAGAATGAAACCAAATGAAATAATGCCTTTATCACAGAATCACAATTCCCTAGACCTCAATCTCAGTTAATGAAAAATTTATATGTGGAAGGAGTTGTTGTGAGATGGCTCTAATATCATGTTGGAGTATTGACTCTAACGTCTAGAACACAAATAGCTATAAATTTTCACAAGAGAGAATATAATATTTCATTGAAATGTGAATGGAATTGAAATAATAATAATGTACAATAATCTATGCTTATATAGGCAAGACATAGAAAAGGAGCACCAATGGATTGTAAGGGTAGGTAAGGAGTAAATACCATCCAACTACCAAATGAAAAATACACATGCACTAAGGAAATATTAAATTATGACAAGTAATACCTAAATGAAATTTAAAAATAGACTAAATATTAATCTACTTGAACACCAACAAATGAAAGATATCAATTTTTCTAATATTTTAATAATTATGTATTAAAAAATTATCCAAAATAATATTTATTAAAAATGGTCATTGTTAACATTAAAAAAATTAAACAAAAATCTCAAAAAAAATTTCTTGAAAAATATTTAGATACAAAAACTTTTCTTTTCAACTTTATTTCACTTTTATACAAGATTCCATGTTTAAAAAGAAAGAATCCATTGAAAACACTCACCATTCAAACCTAATATAAACTCATAGCAATAAAAATTTTCCCTAAGTAGATGATTTTTCAATAAATATTAAGAATTATATGAGACCTCAATGCGAAGGTTAAAACTATTCTATATAGTCAAGCCTCACGCTGAGTTTTTACAGTACTTCCAATTAAAATGTACTAGCTCTTTCGTATAGCAAAGTCTTTTCCAAATTTTCGTAGTACTTTCAATTAAAATGGATTGACCCCGGTGTATCTGTTTGTCTTTTGTTTTCGTAGTACATCCAATTGGCATGGAATGACCAATGTCTCTGTGTCTCTTCCTTTTTAGTTCCTGCCAAGGCAAGAAACTATTGCAGAGGCAACCATCTTTAAATGATGATTAATCTATCTGCAATCAACCAATAATAGATCAGATTTTTGGGTAGTTTTTATATTAATGCTTTGTTAGATCATAAAAAAGGTGCAAAATTTTTAAGTTCAAAATATTTGACAAATGTTAACCAGCGATTTAATTGGGCAGTAGTTGGTGGCAACAGATTGTCAGGGAAAAAATGCAAATTCCAAAGCATAAGAATGCACATTTCCCAACATCTCTTGCAGTGCATTATAGACACTAAAAGACCACCACATTACAAGGCAACTATGAAATTGCATAAGCCTTTGCATACAAATTTTAAGATATTATATTTAGGCTATCAAGTTCATCATCGGTGTTGCTATCTCTATCATCATTCTTATTTTTCCTGCTAGACTTACTAATCTTCAAAGAAGACATGAAAGCGTATTCAATAGGAGAAACAACACTATTGTCAAAGTTGTTTAATTCAAAGGTTGTAAGCTTACCGATCAGTGTGTCAAGGGTAAGATTCGATAAGGCCCTTGTTTCATGAACTGCAGAGATCTTGATTGCATAAACTGGTAACAAAGTTCTAAGAATCTTGCTTATAACTATTTCATCATCAATGACTCCATCAGATGCTCTAATAGCATGTACTACCTCTTTCAGTCTATTTGTATATTGCACAATGTTCTCACCTTCTTTCATCTTCATATCATCAAAATGACCTCTTAGACTTTCTGCTCTGGCTCTCTTAACATTCAAATCTCCACTGTATATCAAAATTAGCTTGTCCCACATCTGTTTGGTAGTAGTGCATCCCTTAATGTCTTCAAATTCAATGTCGGTATAGGCAGCAACAATTTCCATCATAGTGATATTGTGTTCATGCTTGTCTCTCAGTTGATCAAGGGTTAAGGGACCTAGTGTCAGTTCAATGTAGCCATTCTTCATCAGATCTACAGCTGAGTTCCCAATTCCAGATACTTTCAACAAAATTTGGCTTTGCCATACTGCAAAGTTCTCTTTGTTTAATTTCGGTACTTCCCTCTTATACATCTTGAGATCTTTGTGCTGAAGTCCTTAAAACTCTATTCTAAGCAACCACAGCTCTCATACCAATTTTTAGAATAACTGAGAGGGGGGTGAATCAGTTATCCAGTGTCTCAATTCAAAATGTATAATTCAAAACAATTTCTTCAATTTATGCTGCTCAGTAAACAATAATTAATTTCACTATCTGTGCTTTTACTGATTATCAGTCTAATACTTCTAACTATTACCGATCAAATCTAACATGTAATATGCAAAGTATGATAACAAACAAATATTGCAATCAACACATAACACAAGAGATTTAACGTGGAAACCCTGTAAAGGGAAAAACCACCTGGGACCGGCAACCCAAAAATGTTCACTATTCTGAAATGAGGTCGGTGAAGAGCCAACCCTGTTAAAGGTTACAAACACACTGTCAGGTGTGACCTTGTTAGAGGATTTTAGACTAGAAGTTATCGTCCAACCAGCATTCACTATGGTGTTGATAGGATAACAATGTTCATTCTATGAATGATACATCATAAGACTTTCAGAGTCTACTCGGTTAAGAGATTTTGACTGTTTGCAATGGTCAAATATGTAGTAGTAAATGATTTACCTTAATACAACTTCAATTGCAGATTACAGACCAATATTTAGCTCATACAAATCCTTTTGATCAATATTGCACTTTAGATTCAATACTGTATCAACTTACTGTCCGTCAGTAATTGCTATCTGTAGCTTGGTAACTATTCTGCAGCTCGGTTATTACTAACCAGTATGATAAGAATGCATGAAAACTTGTTCACATGATAATCCTGTAGTATCTTCTTCTTCCAGCATTTTTCATAATGAAACCCTAGTCTCTTATATAGACGATTAAATCATTTTCTTTTTGTCCATCAAATTTTACCGCTTAATCACATTCATTGATTTTGCCGCTTCAAGCTTCCTCGGCTGATGTGTCAATAACTCATTTCAACATGCTCCATTAGATCTTCCTTCAATTATGTTAGCTGTCAATCTTCACAACAAACTTTATCTGTTACCAATGAAATCGAGGTCCTTTACAGCTCATCAATCTTATCATCTAAACTAATCATTTAATTCATTCTATTCTTGTCGGTTAACAAAGAAATGCATCGGTGAACACAAGCTCGGTTACCACTGTGCTCAGTATACACTACACTCCGTTGGTGTATACTAAATGCTTTCATTTACCGACAACACTGCTTTGTGTCTTTCAGCTCTATTCTTCATCATAGACGAATGCAACATAATAAAGTCAATTCCATCAAGTCATAGACTCATCAACAAATTACTTAGTGTATTCCTTATCCTCATCTGACATGTACATCTTCCTTATGTAGATTTATCTGTTCTTCATCTTTTTTCACCTTTCTTCAGATGTGTCGGTATGGTAACTTACAAGATAAGTACTGTTAAGCTAGTTGACATCAATGACAACATAATACTAATTTAATCATCTTGCATTATCTAATCATCAACTTCTTAGTAATCTTGAATTACAGATTCTTCATTCTGGTTCCAAATCAGTTGTAGTTCATCATAATTGACCTTCTAAACATCATAGAAATCCAGAATTCAACTTAACTGATTATCTTACATCAAACTATCAAGATTTCAACTTGGTCAACTATGGTCAAATCATGGTCAAACCTAGTCAAACTTGGTCTGGACAAGACCTCTAAATGATGCAGAATGCATTCTCGAACGTGTATAACCACTTCTAAAATCAATTAACATGCTTCTAAACTATAACACTGACTTTTCTTGTCAGATTTCAATTTTAATCCCAAAGGGGGCATGGTATTGCACATCATTCAAGTTTGTAAATCTAAATCTGTAATCAATCTTTCCTTAGTAATCAAGACAACAACCACGTCTAGTTGCTGATTTATCAAAAGTCCTCGTCGCTTGGGGAAAATCTATCATCGCTTGGGCATATCAGATTCATCAAGATCCATATCAATTTGGTATCTGAATCTATCGTGTAAACTATATCAGCTTTTCATAACCATCGGTTTATTAGTTTTATTTCCTTGGTTCTTCGTAACTGAAGGGTTCAGATGTGATACCAATGTGATTCTTATTGACAATCGGGTCTGGAATCGGTCACTCACTTCTTAGCAATCATCAGGTTCAGAATCAGGCATTTTGACACTTTTTCATAATCACCGGTTCATCATTGCTATAGTGAACATTAGCTTTGGTCATTCATGACCTAACATCTTCAAATCTTTCAATCGGTTTCTATCTCAGAATCAGTTCATCTTTCCAATCAGTTTCAATATCCTACATAGACTATCTTTGAACAACTGCGCTTCGCACAATAATTCAAAGAGGGGCAAAATGTAATACCCAAAAATGGGCTATAGGTTCATTAACCTCCTACATCCTCAAATCAAATGAAATTGACATCGAAGTCCTAAACTAAGGCACATCTAAACATCAAAATCCTAATTGATTATCCTAAATTCTGCATCAGTGAATATTCCTAGAAATATTCCTATTTATCTAATTATCTTTAATTTAATGATTATTTGGCGATAAAACTAATTTATCCTAAAGTCTGATTAATTGAATATTCTGAATATTTAATTAATTAGAGTTAATAGTGCCACTTAATTATTTAATTGAATTTAATTACCTTTATTCCTAAATTGTATTATTTCATTTGACAATAAATCAAAAATCTTATGACAAATTGACTAAATTCTTATTTAATTAATTAATGTCAATTGTTAGATTGAATGATATAGTTTTCGAATAAAAGTTTGATTTAATAATTGATTAACCCATAAAGTAGTTATTCTTTAAATTTAAAATTAGTTAAGTTGAGGATAAATCACTTTATTTATTTAATTAATTCATAATTATTGTGCACATTCAAAGAGCAGTTAAACTTAAAATTAGAAAATCAATGCAAGTTGTTAACTTTTGGAAACTCAACATCTATTTTGAGTTCAAACCTGATCTAAACTTTTGATTTGAGTTAAAAAGTTGTTCTTGCATGATTTTGCATGATTTTTTGAGTTAATGATCTCTGATTTCTTGTTGACTCAAAAATCAATGTGAGTTCATCAAGAGTGATTTATGGCTTTTCCCATGCACCTCCAAAGCCCTGGATTTCTATAAAATCAAGGCTTCAGCTCTTCATATCGATCCATCCACAAATTGCATCCTCACGCTGGCGAATTGGTGATCGAAGAATCCATCTTTTTGAATCAAGGCTATTGTGAGATTTTCATTATTTTTGAGCATTCATATCATTTAGCATATCAATTCTTAGATCAATTGCATATCAGTTTTTCATATAGATTAGATTCATATCAGTTTTCTTTCATCATAGTTGCATGGAAAAACCAAAAATATAGATTAATTTGCATTCATCCCATATCTAGATTTTGCATTCAAATCCTTCATTTAGGTGTCTTCAAGGTCAGTGATCTCGGTCTAATCTGAGAATATCATACTCGCACCTACTAGAAGGTAGTAAATCACCTGGTTAGTTTAGTTTCCATTACATTGCATGATTTCAATTTTTGCTAACCTCTAATGTTTTACTGAAGTGTTGTGTCCACAGCTAGGTACAAAATTCACATACACAGTCAGTAAATGAAGACTTCAGTATACACCAAGCTAGTATTAACCGAGCTTGTATTCACCGACACATTTCTTTGTTAACTGAGTATGGATGAAAGTATTAAATGCTTAGTTTAGCCGACATAAATTCATGAGTTGGAAATTATTATGATTTCAAGGTTAAGGGTAAAGTTTGTTATGAAATCCACAGCTAACAAAATTTGGAGAAGATTTAAAGAATGGAATTTAAATGTGTTATTGACACAACCGCCGAGGAAGGTTTAAGATGAAAAATCAACAAAGGAGAATAAGAGGAAAAATTTGATGGATGATATGAAAATGATTTATCTGTCTATATAAGAGATATGAGTTTCATTGTTGAAACTATGCTGGAAGAAAGAAGATTGTAGAGATTTCGCATGAATATAGTTTCATGCATGCTTGATCAGACTGGTTAAAGGAGAACCAAACTGTAGAACAGTACCGAGCGTTAGAGAGCTATTACTGAGTAAAAGTAAGTTGAAGAAGTGAATTGATATATTGATTAGAGGATTTGTATAGGCTTTGAATAGATCTGAACATCAGCAAGATAAGTTGTATTGTAATTAGATCAACTACTATTTTAGTTTAACCATTGATACAGAAAAATTTCTTAACTGAGTGGACTTAACCATCTTATGTTATGCCCTATGTCATTCAATGAATGTACATTGTTATCCTATCAACCCCATAGTGAATGTTGGTTGAATGATAACTATTAGTCTTAAATACTCTAACAAGGTCACACATAACAATATGTTTTGTAACCTTTAACAAGCTTGGCTCTTCATGATGCAGGGGCATTCTTGGTCCTCGATGAATGTGTATGGTGGTTTGTTATTTGGTCGGTGTTACTTAGTTGTAGCCTTAACTGATGGTCTCAGTTATTGAAGGAATCTCAGTCACTGAAGGCACTTGGTGGAATCTCTGGTGCTCAGTGGAACTGGTGCTCGGTAATGCCTATATTGCTTGATGTTGCTTAGCGGGGTTGGTTGTTTCACTGGTGCTCGGTTGCTTCTATGGCACTCAGTAGTTATGGTTTACCAACTAGAGTTCTGTGTGATTTGTTGAGCCGACTTGGTGCATTTATTGTTGGTAGTTTTTGTTATAGGCTGAAATGTTAAATTAAATGTTTGTAAAGCTATTTGAGAGTTGACTTGTGTGGAATTTAATATTTTTCTGTAGTAGTTAAGAGTTTCATCGAGCCAACTTGTGGCTGATGATTAGTATTTAAGGGGTGTTTGGGTAGATGTTTTAGGACAAGACTTGGAGGATCATGAAAGTAGATCTGAGGGTGGTAGATTAGCGAAGTTGTGGAAAAGATCATGCATGATCTTGCAGATCAGATAGTTGTCTGATAGTTTGTAATAGTAGAGCTAGTGGTTTGTACACTTGGAGACAAGGAGATTGCTTGGAGGCTTGCGACCTCAAGTTTAGATTTTCCTTAGGGTTTCCATCATTTGCTGATTATTTTTAGAGCTGAACTAGCTAGAATTGTATTGGATCTTGAAGATCTTATAGAATTGTTTTTTATTGTAATTGGCCCTAACTTGGAAGGCCTTACAGCTAGGCATGTTAATGGAAATTTTATTGGTAACAATTGTTGTGTTGTGTTATTTTTTTGTGTTGTTCTGAAACTGTAAGGCTAGGATTGTCCTTAATTGGACCCTCCCTGCTTTGATCTGCATCACTTCTATTGGTGTTCGAAAACTCTTATGCTCTAACAGGCTGCCAATATACCCTCAGAGGATTTTAGGAATGGTTAGCTCCAAAATTGCTATGAGGTCTTAGGGTAATTGGACCAACTATAGGGACAAGACTGCCCTCTTCTGCTTCTGGCTCTGCAAAACCAAGGCAGGTGCACCTAATCCAGACAAAATTCAAACTCACTACACACCGTGTACATTTGGATTCATGAAGTAGATTATAGTAAAGGATTGCTAAATGCTAACCAGGCATTCATTGAATCAACTCTACTATGCAAGATAAAATGGACTTGTGAAGAGTATTACTTGAAATGGTATTGATATATATAGATGCAGGAAATAACCAAAACCCATCAAACATTGGACTCAACTAAATATACTAATCCTTGATCAGTGCCATTATCCATTGTGCAAATCATCAAATGCAAATATAAAGCATGAACCAACTACTGTTAAAGATTCAAAGCCATAAATACAACTATCCCAACCCATCCACTCCTTATAAGATCCTTTTGTAGACAACCAAAATGAATCTATGCCCTATCTGAAGTATATTTCACTTGATCCTAGATCAAGAACTAAAGACTAGAACACATGCAGAGGCAACCCAATGCAATGGATCAGAAAATCCAAAACTCACAAGACTGACACCAAGGAGAGACATGAAAGCATGAGAGTAATTGTATTAAGTTTGATGAATCATGTACATGTCTATACCAGAAATGAGACAACCACTTCAATAACCTGCAAAAGATATTAGAAAGTTCTATTAAGCCTCCTACAATACGACAAAATTCACTACTTCCCACAGGAACCAAACAGAGTGGAACCCTGAACAAGTCAAAATTTTGACCCTTTGGTTACCTTGAAATCCTAAACTAGTAGGATGCAACAAGCTATGGGTAACCAGGGTTAAGACTTCAACCACCCAACCAACAAGAAAATTTCAAAATCCAAAAGCCCCTGCAGAAAGCCTCGAACCACAAAGCTTGTCCATCACTGCACGGCAAAACACCCCCGCAAACACTCACGGCATCCTAGACCACACTGCAAACCAGTCGCTTCTCACCAAACCGGGTCACTTCTACATTCAATTCCATGAATTCGGTACTCCCTGTCTCTTAGAAAATTCAAACTCAAAATGCAATGGCTATCATGCATTTGGTGGGATCTATGTTTCTAGCCTTTGCCCCAGTCACGCAACCGCGTAGTCATAACTCACCGCTACAGGAAATGGGCTCAAAATTTGCATGGTCGCATGATCGCAAGGCACCAAACTAACCCTTACGATCATGCGACCGCAATCTCCAAGCCACAGTCAATTGGTTACAAACTCTCTGCAAAGTCTCCGGCCATATCACCCCCGCAACCATGACAAATAGACGGTTAGTCACTTGATCGTATAGCCCAGGGATGGGCTATGCTAACATGCGACAACCCGCAGATCTTAATCCTACCGCAACCGCCACCGTTAAGACCGTTGTCGCATGGTCACATAACCCAGAAATGTGAACATGCGACAACCTGCAGATCTTAATCCTACCGCAACTACCACCGTTAAGACCGTTGTCGCATGGTCACATAACCCAGAAATGGGTTATGCAAACATGCGACACCCGCCATCCACTTGCCCTCTGCATAACCACTGAGAAATCCAAACCTGGGCCCGCGTTCAAACTTAACATCCCGCCAGCGTAGACCAATCAGAGATCGCCACGATCTCAAGACTACGGGACCACCAAACAATTGTAGACGGGCCCACAGGGACATGTGGCACTATGTCGAATGATCGCATAGCCCGAAAATGGGCTATGCGAACATGCGATAGCCCGCAAACACTAACCACCACCGTTACTGCCAGCCAAAAGAAAACTGCCACCGCAACCACCACGAAAACTATCATTGGAACCTACCACGGACACATGTCAGCCGGTCGTATGATCGCATAACTGAGAGAAAGGCTATACGATCATGCGATAGCCAATAGGAAGCTGCCACATTACCGCCCCGGGACCACAGAACACTACCACTGCACAACTCCGCAATCACAAACAAGGACACATGTCAACCGGTAGCATGATCGCATAGCCAAAGAATGGGCTATGCGATCATGCAACAGCCAACCAAAGGCTGCCACATCATCACATCTGCCAGTGGGCCCAAAGCGAATAAATTGTCGCTATCAAATCGGATGGTGGACGCATGATCGCATGCGTAAGGAATATTCCATGTGATCATACGCCAACTGTAGATCTTCGATCTCTGGCCCCACAACATCGCACTTGCACTGTTAGAGAAGTAAACCATAGGCAGCTGAAAAGGAACGGGACCCACACGGCCACGTGGCAAGTGGTCGCATGATCGCATGTCAGAAAAGTCTAACATGTGGCCATGCGACAGCCAATAGGGAAGAAGCCGGACCCACCACACAGTCGGACATGCACAGCTAAGACACTGATGAACAAGGAGAGCCGGTAGAAAAGAAGTAATGCAAGATCGAAAGCAATGCAGGTTTTCGGTGAGAGGTCAAAAACACACAAGAATTTTTGACAGACTGAAAGGCAAACAAAGAAGCCGAAAACACACAAATTTTTTATGCAGGCCAAAGAGGTCGAAAACAACATGGATTTTTGAAAACACTGTGGGTTTTTGACATTGTGGGTTTTGACCAGAGCTTGGTGACAATGCAAGGAACACAGGGGCATGACACTTGACAAACACATTGCATGGAACAGGCCAATTTCACAAGATTTGGAATGACAAAAAATTGTCCTAACAACTTCATTGAGCTCACTTTAGAAGAGTGAAAACTATTTTAGCTTACCAGTCCCAGGTGGTTTTTCCCTTAGCAGGGTTTCCACGTTAAATCATTATGTAGGGTGTTTCTATGATGATTGTTTTACTATCATACTTTACATACTGTATATTTGATTTCATCGGTAATCACAATCAGTTAATTGATTGGTAATCAGTAAAGGCACAGACAGTTTAATAGTTTATGTTACCGAGCTGCAGAATTTTTTAAAATTTTTTAATAAGTTACATATTTGCAATTGGGACTGTAGGATAACTGATCTAACTGATTCACCCCCCTCTCAGTTATTCTAACATAAGGTCAATTGCAAACTAGGGTTTGACTAAGGAAAACCCCGCATCCAAACAACAAAACCATTTTTCTTGCAGGTACAAGTTACAGGTGCACGACGACGAATATCTATACAGATCTCGATACCCTTTTCAGCAAACTTTCAAGATCCACGAACAAAATTTATGTCGAAGATGTTTCAGGTCAAGGCCGACTTTCAGTGGGGGTCAAGATTGTACCTTGGGGAAAGATCTTACTCTGATCCTGAGGTCAAGGTCAACCTTGCTCCGAAAGATAAAATTTTTCTAGATTTTCTCTGTTTCTGCATTTCCAAGCTCGGTTAGGTTGCAAAATCTCTCAAAACTGAATACAGACATCAGAAAAAGGTGATTTCTGAATTAGACTCTTTTCAAGATAAGTATCTATGTTTTATTAAGTTTGCATGTCCATAACATTTTCCATCACATATTTACACCCTTACACTTTGTTATCACATCCCCCATTTTACCCCTTTACAACACATTATATACACATTCTTTATCCTCTACATTTTTGAATGTCCTAAAAGATTTGGAAAAAAACCTTGCTAGAAGATTGACTGATGTATTGGATAAAATTTTGGAAGTGACCCAGACTAGTTTCATTGGGGGAAGATATATATTAGAAAATTTAATCACTAGCTAGAAATGTATGCACTAGGAAATGCACAAAAATTAGAACATTGCAACGATTCTTCTAGACTTTGAAAAAGCCTATGATAGGTTGTGATCTTTTGTGCAAGGTATTCTTTGAGATTTTTTATTTTTGCCTAAGTTCTATAAGTGGATTAACATTTTATTTCAAGGTTTTTCTACATTCATAGATGTTAATGAGGAACTATCATATATCATTATTGTTTAGAGATCTATCAAGATAGGCTTCCCTATTGCTCCAACCCTCTTTTTCATTGTCATTAATGCTTTTGTTTATATTCTTACGTCAAGTTCCTTTCACCCCCTTTGAAAGGAACCTTACTCCCAAATGGTGATCAACTACTTAATACCCAATTTGAAAGTGATACAATGCTCTTTATTGAACTTGTTGAGGCTAATTTTGACAACATGTTGAATACAATTTGGGGTTTCCATCAAGCCTTTGACTCCAAGGTGGCTCCTCATAAATCTTTAGTTATTTTCTGGTCGGAGATGCCTCTTGACTAGTTTGGAATTAAAGGTTGGGTTTGGTCTAGCCCCAATAAGATTGTTAAATACATTGGGATCCCCTTTACTCTCTCTCTCTCTCTCTCTCTCTCTCTCTCTCTCTCTCTCTCTCTCTCTCTCTCTCTCTCTATTAAGGACATGTGGAAACAATTATTTAAGAAAATAGAGAAGAAGCATGAAAAATGATAGACTCACATATATTATTTAATATGTAGAATCCAATTAGTGAAAAATTTATATCTTCTCATTCTATATATCCCTCTTTAGCTTGGTTCTTTGCAATGTTCATTTTAATAAATCGGAAAATGTTCTTAGATACTTTCTTTGGTCCGATGGTAAGGAGAATAGGAAAAGACATTGTGTGTCATAGAAGTGGTGTTGCTTCCCTAAAAACCAAGGTGGTCTAGGGCTAAATGATCTAAAACTCCAATCATATCCCCTCACTTGAAAATGGATCTTTAATTCAATTCATGTAAACAAACCCTAGAAGGTTCTTATTAGAAATACCTATCTCTTTCACACTCTGAAAAGGGGAAGATGTGGGACCTGATATCCATCTTTCATATTCTTCTTGGCCACTTTAATGTTAAAATATTTGGATCAAACTCTTCTGGTCTCTTTGGAATGATTGGTCTCTAGTTGGATCCTTGATCTCTCCTAGATTTGCACTGGGTAGGTCTCCCTCATTTTATGCTACACATAGATCATTATGGTGGTGATTATTTAATAGAGATAAACCCCTAGCTTTAAATCAAGGATGTTTTCCCAAGAGTTGCTTCCCTACAGGAATTAAAACCTTGGGTGATATTCTTATTAATCCTAAGATAGGGTTGTGGGAGTAGTTGATGTAGAAGTACAGATTGATCTCCTCTCATGAGAAGCCTTACTCCATGATTGTCAATCCTATGGGTTCTAATTTATTGGGGCTTAAGTGGTCTAGTAATGATATTATTATGAACATTCGGTGGAAAGATGACACTAAATTCTTGAATGTTTCTCTTAATAATATTTACAATATGCTAATTGATTCTAATAAGGTTATGACAAACTAAACAAATGGTATAACTTTGATTAATCAGACACCAAATGGCTCAACTGTCTTAATTTCATGTGGAAAATTTAAGAAAAACCTAAAAATATTTATTTCCATTGGCTTTTATTGCTAAGAAAACTTGTTGTTGATAGTGTGGTTCATACTTATGGCCTCCCTAGTTGGCTGTGTGATGCATGCCAAGTCCCTAAACATTTTTAACATTTTTTTTTTTGAGTGTCATTTTTAGTTTCTCTTTGGTCCCTTTTGTTTGTCCATTGCCTATTAGTTGGAATATAGAAGAAGGATTTTCTTGGATTGAAATCGTGGCTAGTTATGTGCAATTCTTTGATACCCCTCGTAATAGATTTTGATTTATTTTTACTAGCAAAGTGCTTTGTTTTTTGTGGAAAAAGAGGAATGATGAGATCATTGACCCTAAATGAAGGATCCTTACTGAGTTTAAATGAAAACTCACATATTATGACATAGGTATCTACTAAAATGGACATTTTAAAGAATAATTCTATGACATTGCTGAAGGAAGGTGTAATGTTGGTGTACAAGAAAGATATCCAATCTGCCCACTTCTTCCCTACTAGAAAGAATAAGTTGAACAAGGATGAACTCAAGTTCCTGAAAGGTTTATGGAATGAGAAGATCACTAATTAGGACATCACGAAGAGAATAGAAATAGGGAGGGACCCCAGAGCTCAGAAAAGGGGATGTTGTGGTGAATCTTGAGATTGAGCTTCGACTTGGAGATTTCACTTGTCATGAGGTAGAATGCAGTACTTATATCATTGGGGCTTGGGATTTGTTATATTATGTCTATTATTTGAGCTCCTTTTTTGAGATTACAATAGGTTAATGACCATTTATTTATATCTTGGATGATCTTTTTGAGTAGACACTTGGGGTATCAACTTGTATGATCTAAAGTTTTTCTATACACTATCTTTAATATAATAATATATATTGTAGTTATATAGAAAATTTATATGTTATATTTTATAATAGAGATGATTAAATATTAACACAATAATATATAATTAAAAAAATAATATATAAAATAATTTAAAAAGTATAATTTTAATTATGTATAATATAATTATAATACTATATATAATATTTGATATAATTCAAACTTTATTATTATTATATTTTATATTTATATAATGTAAACTATTTAATTTATTTTTTAAATATTGTGGTTATATTTATTAGTATATATTACATTTTATGATATAAATTATAATATCTCACTATCCCTACCTTTGTATTTAATTTTTTTCTCTCCCCTTTCCATTTATTTTTTGTATTCTTCTCTATCTCTATCTCTTTATCTCTTCTTGCATCTCTCTCTTCGCCTAGTCACCCTTCCCTCCCACCCTCTCTCTTACCCACCCACCATGCCACATACACACACAATCTCTCTCTCTCTCTCTTAACATACATACATACATACATACATACATACATACATACATACATATATATATATATATATATATATATATATATATATATATAGACACACACACACACACACACACACACACACACATATATACACACATACATATTTATATATATAGACACACACAGACACACACACACACACATATATATATATATAGATATCTATATGTGTGTGTGTGTGTGTGTGTGTGTCTGTGTGTGTCTGTGTGTCTATGTGTCTGTGTGTATGTATATATGTATATTTATTGATATATTTCTAATACACAAACTCTCTCTCTCTCTCTCTCTCTCTGACATCCTTTATGTTTGACTCTTGTCCCCTCTATCCCTATCTTCCTATCTTTCCCTCTTCTTCTTCCTCTCCATCTCTATCTCATTATCTCAATATCTCTCTCTCCCATCCACTCTATTTCTCCATATCCTCTCTCTTTCCTTTACCTATCTTTCCTTATATCTCCTTCCTTAATTTCCCTGCATCATTCTATCTATCTCTTTATTTGTACCTTATTCTCCTTTTCTCTTCCCATGTATCTATATCATTTGTTAAATGACATGCCAATTGAACTCATGTACTACATAACTATATGAAAAAAATAGACCCCTTTTTACTAATTAACCTTCCACACCTCTTCAATATACCCATTCACCAAAGTACGATTGCTAGCATAAACTAGTAGTAATAAAATTAATACATTTATAAATCATTTTCAATAAATATTAAGAATTATACGACACCTCAAGGGAAGGTTAAAAAAGTATTTCATATAGTCAAGCCTCACCCTGACTTTTTACCGTACTTCCAACTAAAATGCACTGACCCTTTTGTATAGCTAAGTCTCACCCTATTTTTTGTAGTACTTCCAATTAAAATGGATTTACCAAAGTGTATTTGTTTGTATTATTTTCTTAACCATTGATTTGGTTATCTTCCTACTAGCTTGGACTATTAAAAACATGGACCAGAGGGGATACTCACAAAGGAGAACTAAGGAATACATCCTCAATCTATTCAATTTATAGCCAATTGCATAATAATTTATGGTCATCGGGTTAGCTCCAATATTCATGACATGTAGTTGGAGATAATGCTAGGTGGTTTGATTGATCAAGAATATAAGACTGAGTTGGAGGTGGACCTACTTGACCAGTCTGGCTGGTCTTTGCTATAGTATTGCCAGATAAATAATTTAACTTTCTAACATCCCCCCATAAATTAATTATACTAAATATTTTCAAATATCCTCCCATAAGATAAAAAAATGTGGGTCTTGAGCTACAACAGGTACTTAGGTACCCATTTACAAAAGTTATTAAAGTTTTTTTTAATTGGGTTTTATGTGCTAGTTCATTATTTTTGACTTTCCCTCATCATAATCACTTTGGGATTGTTCATCTCATCCCTTACTAATACACTTCTCAAGTGGTTTCTTGCTAACCACAAAATCTTCACACAAATGGTTTCTAGCTGACGATAAACATTGCACTTGAGTGGTTTTGGCTAACCATGAACCTCACATACAAGTGGTTAATAATAACCATGAACCTCATAGATGGTTTTGGATTACATAAAACCTCATGTAAAAGTGGTTACTGCTGACCAAAAACTTCACATGATGGGGAAACTAACTTATAATGCACACACTTCTTGATCGTCACTCTGGAATTTTTTCATTGTTTTTTATGCTTATTCTTCTATACCTACATTAATTATCAAGTCCATATAAAAAGTGATCAACTTACTAAGATACATGGCTACCCAACCATTATACTCCCTAGTTCTATAGGAATCATTTTCACCTACATGGTTCATCAATATGTTAAGCCAAAATACTTTGGGGTGTCGGGTGAAACTGATCATGCACCCCTACAATAACTCAGGTACAATAAACATCCTCCCATTGAGACACATTACTAGTGCTCAAGGATCCTATCTTTTATGGGCTCTATTGGCCTCATACATTGCTTGCACAAATTCAGAAACATTATGCTACAACATTGAAAAATATCACTTCTTATTTGTTTTCATAGAAATACAATTGTATTACTAAAGCCCATTTACTTCTCAATACTATGGGGAATATTTTTACCTCTTCTCTTCTTGTCTGCAATGATTTCAATAATACTTTGGTGATTTAGAACAGATTGACACAACTTCAATCTTTTGTAGGATCTCTTTGACTTTAGATACAACTGATTGATTTTTCTCTAACTCTGATCCAAACATTTCAATGATCTCAATTAGATTGAAATTTTCCTTGACATCTTTTAAACACTGGGACCTCCTTTATTTTTCTTTTTAAAACTAGTAACTTTTATTTATTGGTGATCTTATTTTGCTTCAACTCTCTTCTAAAACACTTTTCTCCTTCCTTTCTATTGTAATGAATTGCTCTCCCCCTTCATTCCTCCAGCGTGCATCTCCACACAGATCTCACAACAATATGAAGTTGCTTTAAACAACAATTTAATCCATGATCTACCTTCAATGACTGTGATTTAGTTTTGATAAAATAGAACTCATCAACTATACTCTGCAAATGGTGACTTTGACTACAACAACACTTTGATCCCTTTCAGACTGAGGTCTTCGCCTTCTTCGTGATTCCTTATTTTCTTCTAATGCTTAACCAATGGAAGCACCATTCAACATGACAATAGATCTACACTCTGGCAACTACAAGTACAAAAATTCTGATTTCTTCTTTCTATTTTTTAGAAAGCGGTGATCTCCACATACAACGAGATCTATAGTCAACAACTTCATCAATGACTTGAAACAACAGTTTCCTTTGATTTATGAGAAACTTTCAGATTGTTCAATTGGCCTCCTTCATTCTAACACATTAACAACAACCTCCTTTTAAAAAATTCACTCCTATCTTAATAGGGCTTCGACTAAAAAGCAACACCTTTGTCTTGGCTGCTCAACGCAGTAGTTAAACTCTTTTTCAATAGTAGAAAAATGCCCAAAGTTTAAATTCAATACAAAAATCAAAAGGATATCTTAGACCTTACCAACACTATCTTTAACATAGTGACTGCCACTGTAAGCAATTCCAACAAAGTGACATTTACAAATATCACCAAAACATTCGACTCTAATACCATGTTAGAAACACATATAGAAAAAGATACTAACAAAGGAGCACTAATAAATACATCCTCAATTCATTCAATTTATAGTCAATTACATAATAAATGATGGTCATAGATTAGCTCCAATATTCATGACATATAGTTGGAGATAATGCTAGATGGTTGGGTTGATAAGAAGATAAGACTGAGAGCAGGAAGTGGACCTGCTTGACCAATGTGGTTGGTCTCTATTGGCAGATAAATAATTTACCTTTCTAACATGGATAACGTTCACCCTTTTATGGCACATCATTCTGTCTCTTGGATTTGGTCTTCTTCAATAGTTAAAAAATAATTGTATACTATGCCCATTTTTACTATCTTTTGGGTGATTTCTCTGTCTTTTTGGGCTGTTGGTGGGATTTTAACTTTTGAGACTACGCAACATAAAAAGGACTGGTTGAAGAGAATGCACATAATGATGTGACAAAGAAGCAAAAACCAAACATAGGAGGGGTGGGTGAAGATGAGACCAATAATCAGCCAGTGCGCAGACTTGGTCTAGATTTCTCATTAGGATCTGATTTGATTTCGTTTCAATGCATGTACATTAAAACCAACTCCCAGCTCAAACATTATAGATGCGTAATAATAGCTTAAAGAAAATGGATCATTTAGCATTCAACTGTTTGAAACATTTTATTTTAGCTCTTGCTATTCTTATTACCCAACGCAGTTACAATTTATTTGTTGATGGTGGAGACATCCTATCTTTGGGGGCTTCTGTGAGGGAAAAGCAGACCATCATTTCAAAGAATGGAACTTTTGAATTGGGATTTTTTAGTCCCAATGGAACCAACAACTGGTATGTTGGCATCTGGTATGCCCAAATATCTGAGAAGAGCATTATTTGGGTAGCTAACAGGGAGATTCCTATCAGAAAATCTCCCGGCATTTTGATGCTGTCTAGAGATGGTTATCTCACTATGTCTAATTTTGGAGGAACACAGATTTGGTCTACTAATGGTACCCAGCAAGGAAAAGGGTCCAGTGCTTCCATACTCGACACTGGTAATTTTGTTATTTTTGGCACCCAAAACACTTCAGAGATTGTATGGGAGAGCTTCGCGCATCCCACAAATACATTTATGCCACACATGAAGTTCTGGAAAGGAATAAAAATCAGATCTTGGAAGAACCATATGGATCCAGCATCTGGGCCCTTCGTTCTAGAAATGAATCCAGCCCTAGAACAGAAAGACTTTGTACTTGTAGAAATGTACAGCTAATGCTGCTCAACGATCTAGCTGTAAGAAAATGAAACAATTTAAAAAATAGAACAAATTAGAATAGCAATGAATTTTTACAATGAAGAAACCCTAAATCTGGGCTCACTCTTACAAATACATGCCTTCATCTACAAATTTATAGATGAGCTTGCATATTCTAGTCAACAAAGGTTTGCAGACATGTACAAAATGCTTGAAATCTGCAGTAAAAAAGAGAGGCTTCTGGACGACAGAGTAGGTGGTTGGCAGGCTAGGCGGCAGCAGCAGTCTACCAAAAAAGTGGGCGGCAGCAGCAGTCAAAGATGGCTGCCGAGAGTTGGAATTGATATTCCAACACCCCCCCTCAATTCTAACTAAGAAGTAGAAAAGAAAGAGGAAAGAGGGAAGAGGGAAAACCTGGTGGGAACAAAACCCCCCTCAAAATAGATGCTAACAAAGAAAAAAAACTATAGTAATACAATGTCTTGCACCACAAGAAGATCTCGAAGAAAGTGAAATACAAGAGGCGATGTAGTCTTCCATAATGTGTAGCCAATGATAGATGCTCGAAACTGGATGTAGAAGCTGGTCCATGATCTTCGAACAACATTCCTTCCTTTGGGAAGAAATAAAACCAAATATGCTTGAATGAAATTTCCCAAATCCTGAAAGGAATATGTGGGAAGAGATTTCAAGATGTATGAGGCTTTTGAAAATTGCTCCATGGTCTCCATGTTGATCCTGAAACTTGTCATAAGAAAATCAAATAATGTTGAATATGACAATCTAGAAGCGTTTAGAAACTGATGTAGAGCACGATCAAAAAACTCATGTATCTCCTCACAAGGCAAATAAATCTCCTTCAAATGTTGAGCCAAGTGATCCACACTCATATCAAACTGTGAGGAATGATAATGAAGAGAATAAGGAAGAGGATCACAATGTTCTTTCACAACTATTGGAGAAGAAGCGCCATCATCAAAGAGAAGATGTATACAATCAATGGTGTCATATAGATCCGAAATGAGGGATTCTACAAACAAAAAAGATATGTCTGATAGAAATTCATCCCAATGAACTGAATCTTGAAGACAAGAGTGAACCTGTTGAAGAGAATCTAAAGTAGCATTTGAAGAAGCCAAGATCTCTATCAAACCGGTAGGTGGAGGTGACAGAATAGCTTCCAATGTTGGAGATGTAGAAAGAGGAGCATCAGGAGGAGATGTCTTTTTGCAATCAAGACAATCAAGACTCTTCCAATAAGCAAGTTCCTCTTCAGTGTCATCGTTGTACATAGGATCATCATCTTTCTCAAGGGAGAGAAGCATGTCTGTAGCTGGATCATCTGAGAATGGAGGTTCAATGGGATCTCCATATCTTTCCCATAAAATGGTCCAAAGAGTACGAGGGCACTCAATGTGCGATAGAGCCCATGATGTGTGCTCACCAACACTTAAACCAATTAATCCTAAGACATGATCATTTCTACTTTCCCAAACAAATTTTTGCCAACATGAACTTGGTTCAGGAATAAGCCCATACAAATGTGGCAATAGATGAATCCATCGGCAATGCTTTAGGATTCCATCACGCCAAGACTTATAATTTTCTTCTTCCAAACTAATGACAGACGGATGATATTTAATTCCCATTGTAATATTAGACTATCCCCTTTAGAAACTTTATTTTCAGTTCATAAATATAGAAAAGAAAATAAGAGAAACCCCCAAAACAATGAAAAATTCATTCTAAAATAGCTCTGATCTGCAATACCTGCAAGTAAAGAGTTTTCTTTTCTCCTTCTTAGCAACCTGCTCTGATACCATGTAGAAATTTACAGCTAATGCTGCTCAACAATCTAGCTGTGAGAAAATGAAATAATTTAAGAAACAGAACAAATTAGAATAGCAATGAATTTTTACAATGAAGAAACCCCAAATCTGGGCTCACTCTTACAAATACATGCCTTCATCTACAAATCTATAGATGAGCTTGCATATTCTAGTCAACAAAGGTTTGCAGACATGTACAAAATGCTTGAAATCTGCAGTAAAAAAGAGAAGCTTCTGGACGGCAGAGTAGGTGGTTGGCAGGCTGGGCGGCAGCAGCAGTCTACCAAAAAAGTGGGCGGCAGCAGCAGTCAAAGATGGCTGCCGAGAGTTGGAATTGATATTCCAACAGTACTGCACTATAAAAACGGTGTTCCATATTACAGCACTGGAGCGTGGATGGGGAGCTACTACGCCACCATGCCAGAGACAATATCTCCTTCCATACTAGAGGAGGATTTGATAGAGTTTTCTCCCACAAGAATGTACTACATATACTGGTTTACCCCCAAAGCTGGTTCAATGATGGAGAGGACAGTTCTGACCCCGGGCGGCTACCTGCTATCATTTCTGTGGGTTGATAACAGTAGATGGACCATGTCTTGGTCGCAACCGCAGGAAAGTTGTGGTGTTTATGGGGTCTGCGGGGCTTATGGGGTCTGCTTCACCCAAGCAAACATTCAATTGTGTACCTGTGCTCAAGGCTTCCAGCCAAGGGACGCTAATGCCTGGCATTCACAACAGTGGTGGTTAAGCGGTTGTGTTCGGCGCAGTCCATTGCACTGTTCCACCGAAGCCGCCATTAATGGCAGTGGTAGTACCACCACAGATGGTTTCCTCCAAGTCGGCAATATTTCTTTGTCCGATAATGAAGCTCCCCAATATACCCAAGAGCCGTTGACTATCCAAGAATGCAAAACTGTGTGTCTCAACAATTGCTCTTGCACGGCCTTTGCTCTCACTAATTCCAATTGTAAATTGTGGTTTGGCGATCTGTTAAGCATTCGGTCTACTTCATCTGGCGGCGAGACCTTGTTCACTCGATTGGCAGGATCTGATGTGTCACGGTCGTCACCCAACGCAGGAAGAAAGAGCAGAGCATTTGTGCTCTCAATTTCCATTTCTTTGGGCGTTGCTGTTTTGGGTACTCTCTTTATTGTTGCATGGTTTATTCAGTGCAAGCCCGCGAGATTCCAGGAAATCGTGGACGATGACACATCAAGATCGCTCAGAACATTCAAATATAAAGAGCTCAAGATAGCCACCAACAATTTCGCCCATAATTTGGGAAAGGGAGCATTTGGCTCTGTCTTCAAAGGAACTCTTCCAGACAATACGCTTGTCGCCATGAAAAAGTTGGAGGGCTCCGCAAAAGCAGAAAAGCAATTCCGTGCGGAAATAATCACCATTGGAAACATACATCATGTGAATTTGGTGAGGCTCCGGGGATTCTGTGTAGAGGGATCTCAAAGAATGCTTGTATATGAGTACATGCAAAATGGGTCTCTCAACTATTTCTTGTCCCGCAAATCTAAAGAAGAAAAGGTGCTGGACTGGAATACCCGATTTGGGATCATTTTGGGCATCGCAAAAGGGTTACTTTATCTCCACGAAGAATGCAGAGATCGCATCATCCATTGCGATATCAAGCCAGAAAATATTCTTCTAGATGCTGATTTCTCTCCAAAAGTGGCTGATTTTGGGCTGGCAAAGCTTGTTGACAGAGATTTCAGCAGAGTTTTGACAACTACAAGAGGAACGAGAGGATATGTGGCTCCAGAGTGGCTCGGCGGGGTGCCAATAACAGTAAAGGTGGATGTATACAGCTTCGGCATGACCCTGCTTGAGATAATCTCAGGCCGACGAAATATTGACTCGAGTGTGCAGGAATCACAATACTACTTCCCCACCTGGGCAGCAACTCTACTTCAGAAGGGCAACACAATAGGTATCGTGGATGAAAGAATTGCAGATAAGGCAAATATTGAAGAGGTGAGAAGAGCAGCTGTGGTAAGCATTCTATGCATTCAAAAGGATGAGAATTGGAGACCAAGCATGGCCCAAGTGGTGAGAACGTTGGAGGGCATATCAGAAGCAGACATGGAACGATATGAAAAGTCCTTGCAAGCACTAGTGGAGGATCATTGTTGTGTTTAGCACAATTTAGTACTCATCTCAATGTTAGTGTTTTTATGGAACTCTGTATTATACAAACTAGTATAATAATAAGTTACTTTTAATATTAGTTAGAATTCTTTATATCGCCTCCAAGTAGTTAAAATTAATACAAAGTTCAAATATTTGAAGGTTATTTTCTTGCATAAATTGTTATATTTTGATTGATAATAATAAATTCATATTGTAAATTGTTTGGAGACTACTTATATTTTTTAATTGATGATCTCATTTTTAATATTTAATGAAATATGCAATGGAAGGAATAAAAAGGTGAGAATTTCATTTTTCTTCATATTAAGAATAATGAAATATGAAAATTTACATTTGTTTAAGAATATTAATGTATTTATATGTTTTCTTAATTGTTAATAAATGAATTAATGAGATTTTAGAATTAAAATAGTCTCATCAGTTTTTTGATGTAAATATTTTCTATTTTTCGAAATACCAAAACTAATTTATCAATCATTCTATTGAATAATAATTGTGAATAGGAATATTAGTGTGATGTAAGCTAAGAAATCTCTTAACTATAAAAAACTAACAATGTAAAAATTATGTAATAAAAATTACCCAACAATAATAGTTTAAAAGTAATTTATATTTATTTGTTTTATAGGTTATTCAAGAAGATATGTACCTGTGTATGTATGTACATACACACATATCTATGTGTGTGTGTGTATGTGTATATACATATGCATATATGTGTTTATATATATTTGTGTGTGTGTGCACATGCAAATGAATATGAATATGTATAGTTAATCCATTTAGTTCAAATATAATTATATAATTACATCATATTTAGAGATTTATCTGTCATTTGGAATTTTGTCTCTTGATTAAAGTTGCAACATAATTTTAACTTCTATTTGATTAGATTATTTTATTTTATCTTTTAAACATCATTTGTAAAAGAAACTTTTAAAGTAGTCCAAGAAATTTTTATCTTTAATATGTCAAGTCATTTAATAAAATTTTATTATACTAGTAGTACTGACAAATTAATTATTGATATAATTTTTAAAATCAACTACCATATTACACATCTTAAGCTTGCGAGAATTAGATGCAATGAGTTTCTTGTTACATTAGTTATGATTTGAATAATGAAGATAAGAAAGAAATGAAATCATGCAAGATCATTGTTTGACTATAATTATATAGTGTGTATGACACCCTCTGGAAAATTTATTTATTTCTCACTCATTGTTATTCGTGTCATTACAATCAACTAGCCTTATACGTGTTGAATGGGTAAGCTGAATAGGTTCATGGGAGGTTAATTGAGAAAAAAAATTTGATACTTTTGCATACATTTGTGGGATGCATGAGGTAAATTAGTAGGTCATTTAACAAATGATGTTTGTGGTAAAAAGGGTCTCAATAGAGTCATTATATGCTTTTAAAAAATGAGAGGGAGTTGGATCAGAGGTCAGAGTATGGGAAGTAGGATTTTAGGAGGCGACAATGCTATAGGGGAGGCATTGAAAGAGGATGGTGATACAAATATGGATGGTTTTCCTCAATGGACTAGATGTATGATTATGGTGGAGGTTTTTTTCCTATGTGGCCAGGCTAGGAGCTTGCAGTGGAAACCATTTTTGTCTTGTTCCTATGTCATTGTGTGTCCTTTACATGGGCTTCTTTCCTAACTATGGACGTTTGAGGACCGCACAGTGTTTGGTCCTTTTTAGAGAGATGTCTATGTGGCTTCCCTTGCCACCATTGGAGTTCAATGTGTTCACTTTTTGGGGGGTTGTAGTCTTTTCACCATTTCTTTTGCGCTATGGTGATGCTAGCTGGGGAGGCATTTGGCACTTTTTGTGGTGTACCTATTTTTGTGTTGCAAGGGATTGGGTCCTTTGTTGTCTACAACCAGGTTTCTTTATTTTCCTTGTGGCCTTGGTATTTATGGTTGGTTCTTCTCTCCATTGTTTCTTTCATGGGTAGAGTTTTCTATGTGGCTCCTACAGATTCTACCATGATTGGTTTTTTTTTTTCCTTCGGCTCTACTGTCATGTGTTCCTTTGCTTGGTTGGGTCTTTTGTTGGGTTTAGGGGGTTTCATTTTACTATCGTTCTTCCTTCTTGTGTGGCTCCTGCTTGGCCCAGGGTCCTGTGTCATTTCATTGTTGCTTTTTGGTTTGGCTTGTATCTACCTAGGCTTTGTGGTTTCTGAATGGTTGTCCATGGAGTTTACATGGTTGGGTTGAGCTCCCTTTTCTATTCAGGGCCTTTTATCTACTAGGGTTTTGTGTTTCTATTCGTTAGTTTTATTTGTCACAAACTAGTGGGTCTTCTATTATGGGGGTTTTCGTAAGCCACTTGTTGTTAATTTTAAAGGGCATATGCTTAGTGGTTGTTATTTTTGGATAAGGAAATTGTTTATTCTTGTGTTGTCTTTAGCTTGAGCCTGACTCTTTTTGGCTTTCTTTTATTTATGGGCTCTATCTTTAGGCTTCTAGTTTTATCCTATGAGACTCCTTTAAAGGTCGAGTGTCCCCCTATTTAGGTGGGGTCTTTGAGTGTTGTTACTTTGGGGGTTTGGCTTATGTTTCTCCAGTCTCCCTCTTCCAAGGATCCTTTATAGGTAGAGGCATATTTTATTGAGGTGGAGATGTGCTTTATGGGAGAGTTGATTTATTGCATTATGTGCTTTATCCTTACTATTAGCAGCTTGAAAATGGGATGGAATCAGGTGGAGATGTCTCAACTGGGGTTTTCGGTCTTGAATACTTATTTAGAGGTGGATCCCTTTTATATTGAGATCAAAAGGAGTGTGGTAGTGGAGTTGACGACTCTTTTTTCGGATTCAATTTCTTGGATGGTTATGGCTGCCATTTTAAAACCCTTCTTGAAGGTCTTGGGCACCTTGTTAAATTTGAAAGATCGGGTTGAGGGAGCATGGAAAACCCTTAGTTGGTGGTTTGGGGAGCCCTTCAAAACCCACAATTCTTAGTTGGTGCTTCATTGTTCTGTCTTTTGAAGTTGTTTGCAATGGTAAGGGAAGCTTGTAATAACCCCTTATTTTTCCTCCACTTGTTTGTTGATGGCGAGGTTTTGTATGTGGTGGTTTGGGTAGCCCTATAAAATCCCTTATTGTTAGTTGTTTATTCATCATGCATTCTCTTGAGGTTGCTTGTGAATATTATGGGAGTATGTCAAAACCCCTTTTATTTCTTGAGTCATTTTTTGACTAGGAGGTTGTCTTCATTTCAAACAAGATCTTCAAAGTATATCGTAATGTTATTTTTTAAAGGTTTTGGGAGCCTTGCCAAAATGCAAGGTTTGTAGTTATGGGTACTAGAAAAACTAATGGTTTCTTAACGAAGGATAATAAAATCTCTATTGTGTAAGGCCTTGGTCCTACATTTATGTGCATCTAAAACTATCTATGTTTCTTATCTATTAGGCTATTTCTTGTTAGTTGATGGTGTAGTTGGAGCTATCTATTGTCTTATGTGTTTGACTCTAGTTGCTAGTTGTTGGTGTAGTTTCTGATTATTTGGGCTCGATCTATTATACCTATTTGGTTTTAAAGTTTTTATCTTTCCAAAATATATTTGTATTAGGTTTTGGGGCACCATCAAAACCTATTTTACCCTTAATAAAAAAAAGGTCTCAATAGAGTTCAATCGTAGCTTCAATTGAACTATGCATCCAATTGCATCCATCAAAACATGAATCAATGAAAACATTTGAATCATAAAGATAATTAGTTTCCATTAGCAATTCAGGCTCATTTTATGTTTAAAATAGGGAAGGACGAAGACAAAGAGAGATAGATATAGAGATAGATATAGATATAGATTGAAAAAGAGAGATAATTAGATGTACAATAAGAGAGAGGTGCTTCAAGCAATACAGATAGAGCGAAAAATAGAGATGGACAAGGAGATTGAGATGGGCAAGGAGATTGATATGGAGGAAAAGAGATGGAGAGATAAATAGAAGAGAGTACTAGATTTTGATGTGGCCTAAATCTTTCCATAAAACCAACAACCAGTCTCTCTTCTTCTAGATTTTGACCTTGGTTGTGATTTGTCACGATCTCTTACATACTCTTTCATCTTTCTCTTGATTTTCCTATTTCATTTGTAATCAAAGCATTACCTGGTGTTGAAATCTCACCCTCGATTTTCCTTCTCATTTCCTCGCTTAAAATTACACTAACAACATCATCAAATTTTAGTTTAATAGTACTACAAACAGAGTTACTAACTATCATAACGATGTTATTCCAACTTTTTGGTAAAGAGGATAAAATTAATAGAGCCAGGTAAATTCTTCATCAAAACTAATTTTAATAGAAGCTACCTGACTAGTAATAGTATTAAAATTATTTAAATGTTCTACTACAAAGCTTCCTTCATCCATTTTCATATTAAACAATCACTCAATTAAAAAAAACTTATTTAATGTTGATGGGTTCTCATATAGCTCATCCAAGATACTAATTAAATCATTAGTTGTTTTATCTCTAGATATGTTAAATGCTAAAGATGGAGATAAGAACAAATAAATCATTCCCATTGCTTTTCTATCTAAAATACCCCAATCTTCATCTAGCATGGTTGAGGGTTTCTTTGCTTTACTATGTATGGTTGGCACAAATATTTCTGGTATAGAAAGTCCTCCATCTACATTTTCAACAATGTATAATTATGACCATTAAACCTTTCTACTTTTACTTCTTCAGTCCCCATTACCCACTCAAACTCGAATCTCTCCTACTAAACACAACCATATTTGATACCAATTTTTAATTATAAAGCAAAAAATTAATGAAATTTAAACAAAATTAAATAGAGATTCAAAATACAAGAATAAGACAACACAAATTTATAGTGGTTCACCATAAAATTACTACATCCACTCTCACGTAGGGAAGTCTCTTATTGTCGTCCATTTTTTGATACATACAATGTAGCATCAATATTCTTTTATAAACCTATATTATTTAGAATATGAACAACCAAAAGATTTGGAGGGAAACCTTGAATATTGGGTTTCAAATTTTTTACACATATAAGGATCAAGCCAATAAAAGATTAAAAATAATAGAAGAAGCGACAAATGAACTACCACCAAATCAAGTATGGTCCAAACAAAAGATGAGTCATTTGATGTGATAGTGACCCCACAAACCAAGGGAAACCACCATAAAAAAAACATAAGCTCACCAATCAACCATGACACTACTAATCAACCCAATCTATCAATGTGAAGACAAATTGTGGGCCTCTACAAAAAATTCCAAAAGCACCTATGATAAATGTTGCAGATTGGTGATGTCCCATGGCATGTGCAAAGCCAATCAAGTCACATCAAATGTGGCTCACCAACTCAATCAAAACCATCAATCGTGAGGACAAATAGTAAGCTTTAATATGCCAGTAGCAATAATAAAAATATCACACAGGTCATAAATGCCAACCACAAATGAAATTTTCCATTCTACAAAATATGGAAATTGATATAACCAAGAATGACACCAAATGAAATGATGTCTTTATCATAGAATCACAATTCCCTAGACCTCAATCTCAATTGATGAAAAATTTAGATGTGAAAGGAGTTGTTGTGAGATGGCTCTGATATCATGTTGGAGTGTTGACTCTAACGTCAAGAACACAAGTAGCTATAAATTTTCACAAGAGAGAATATAATATTTCATCGAAATGTGAATGGAATTGAGATAATAATAATGTACAATATGCTCTACTTATATAGGCAAGACAAAGAAAAGGAGCACCAATAGATTGTGAGGGTAGGTAAGGAGTAAATAACATCCAACTACTAAATGACAAATATAGATACATACTTAGGAAATATTAATTTATGACAAATAATAGCCAAATGAAATTTAAACATAGACTAAATATTAATCTACTTGAACACCAACAAATGAAAGACATCAATTTTTCTAATCTTTTAATAATTATTTATTAAAAAACTATCCATAATAATATTTGCTAAAAATAGTCATTGTTAACATTAAAAAAAATTAAATAAAAGTCCAAAAATTAATTTTATTGAAAAATATTTAGATACAAAACCTTTTCCTTTCAACTTTATTTCACTTTTAAACAAGATTCCACATTTAAAAAGAAAGAATCCATTGAAAACACTCACCATTCAAACCTAATATAAACTCATAGCAATAAAATTTGTCCCTGAATAGATGATTTTTCAATAAATAATAAGAATTAAATGAGACCTCAATGTAAAACTATTCTATATAGTCAAGCCTCACCCCGACTTTTTACATTACTTCCAATTAAAATGCACCGGCTCTTTCGTATGGCAAAGTCTTTCCCAAATTTTTGTAGTACTTCCAATTAAAATGGATTGACCCCGGTGTCTCTGTTTGTCTTTTGTAGTACTTCCAATTAGCATGGATTGACCAGTGTCTCTGTGTCTCTTCGTCAATAGTTACTATGCCCATTTGTACCATCTTTTTGGTGATTCTATGACTTTTTCAGCTGTTGGTGGGTAACATTCAAAGGACTCATTGAAGAGAATGCACATACTGACGTGGAGAAGTAGCAGAAACCACACATAGGAGGAGTGGGTGAAGATGAGCCCAAATACTGACGTGGAGAAGTAGCAGAAACCACACATAGGAGGAGTGGGTGAAGATGAGCCCAATTAGTCTTCTATTTTTAGTCTCATTGTTGAGATTTATCGAAGTATTGTTTAAGGTAGAGTGACATTTGGAGATTATGAGTCTCAAACATCTATCCAGAATGGCTAATTTTTCAAGTGAACAAAATAGTTCAGAAATTTGAGAGGAGAGGTGTTTCCAATGGTGCTTATTTCTGAACCAAATTGACATGTGGATGTTTCCAATGGTGCTTATTTCTGCATGAAATTTCTTTTATGCTAGTTGTCCAGAACACTCTAATTTTTTCACCACCACAAGGGTATTGTCTGGAAGAGTTCCCTTGAAGACAGAGCCAAATGCTCCCTTTCCCAACTTATGGGCGAACTTGTTGGTCGCAATTTTGAGTTCTTTGTAGGTGAATGTTCTGAGCGATGTTGATGCATCATCCATCATGAATTTCTCAAGAAGTCTTCTATGCCTACACTGAAGAAGCCATGCACCGATAAACAGAGCACCCAAAATGACAATTCCAGAAGGAATTGAAATGAAGAGTGCAACTGCTCTTCTGTTGTTGCTTCTTCCTATGCGGGCTGACAACTGTGACACATCAGAAGAAGCCAATCGAATGAAGAAGGGCTGGCCTTCAGAATGAATGCTTAACAGATCACCAAACCATAATTTACAATTTGAATCAGTGACTGCAAAGGTCATGCAGGAGCAATTGTTGAGACAAGCAGTTTTGCATGCTTGTACAGTCGACTCTTGGGTGTATTATAAAGTTTTTTATAAAATTAAATATCTTGATGTATCACGACATAAAGTGTTCCATTCATTCTCATGAGAGATGGGCTCGTGTTGAACCACTACTCATGAATCATGGGTCAAAGAGTTTGACTCAAAAAACTACACAGCTGAATCTTGATAGCGATATCACAATTTGACTTGCTGTGGGAAATATCTCCTACTTATCAATATTTTATATAGATTAAATTTGAGATATATATGCTAATAGTAGTCATAGTTCAGATGTAAAACGTCAAATAGATTACGGATAGAGTTAGGGTCAAATTTAGAATTATAATTATGGTTAGGATTAGGGATAGAGATAGAGTAAGGTTAGGGTTGGGAATAAGATTAGGGCTAAGGTTGTAATTAGTGTGAGGGTTAGGATTGGATTTATAGTTGGGGATAGGGTTAGGCTTAGGCATAGAAATGTAAGTCTAGGGTTAAGGTTGGATTAAGGCTAGTAGAGGGTCATGATTATGATTTGGCTTAGTATTAATGTTAGTGTTAGGGTTTTTGGTATGGTAAGAGTTGCAGTTGGGGTTAGGACTAGGGTTGGGGTTGAGGTTTACGTTAGTTTTGAAGACAAAATTAGTATAAGGGTTATGGTTGAGGTTGGGGATACGGTTAGGATTAAGGTTAGAATTAGATATAATCTATTAGGATTAGGCTATAATTAGAATTAGGGTTAGGTTTATGTGTAGGATTAGAGATATAAATAGGGTTAGGATTAGGGTTAGTGTTAGGGTTAGAACCGGAGTAATATTGGGATTATACTAAGGGTTGGGATTAAGGTTAGGATTAGGTTAGGGCTAAGGTTAGTGTTAGGATAGGGATTTGGATTATGGTTAGGGTTCTTTTTAGGGTTACGATTTAGGCTTAGGGTTAGGATTACAATTTACATCATGTTGTTCAAGTTAGAGTTATGGTTAGGATTAGGATTTAAGGTATCTTTGGGACGAGGGTTAGAATCATGGTTAGTGGTATGGTTTATGTTAGAAGTATAATTAGGGTTAGGGTTTGAATTATAATTAGGGATAAGGTTAGGATTAGGATTATTTTAGGATTAGGATTTTCAACCTGTTTCGCATGAAACATGGAGTTTTTCATCTTGCGCAGTTCTGTATGATGAAATAGGATCTTGCTAAGTTAGGATTATGTTCTTGGATCATGTGTGGACCTAAATATAACTTAGCATCAATTTTTGTTCATTCTTTCTTTAGTTTTGGTTTACTCTTCCCGCTTGGACCTATAATGTAATTAAATGTCTGACTAGTCGACTTGTGCCTTAGCTAGCTATATAAGAAGCTTAGGTTATTTAGCAGGTGCCTAACGTAGGGGTAGGGTAGTTTCAAGAATATTTGACTCAAATTGAACCAACAAACAAGCCCTTCTTAGAGTTACACACAGAAGTAATATATAATTCACATGAACAATGAAAACACAATGTATATGAGGCAAGGAAACTGGAAACCAAATTGGTGCGATTAAAATAAATTCGGCAACATGCTCGACTATGAGGCCTTCCAAGTTCGACCTTATACAAAGAGAATTATGAATTCAAAGTCTAACCTCTCATATTATCTTCTTTTCTACTTCACTATTCTTCTACTATCACCGTCTGCCACAAGCTAAACAACCTAATCTTCTTATATAGCCAGCCAAGCCACAAGTTAGCCAGTCGGGGATTTAATTACATTATAGGTCCAACCAGGAAGAGTAAACCAAAACTAAAGAAAGAATGAACAAAACTCGATGTTAAGTTACATTTAAGTCCACATGACCCAAGAACATAATCCTAACTTAGCAAGATCCCATTTCATCATACAGAACCGTGCAAGATAAAAAAACTCCACGTTTCACGTGAAACTAGCTGAAAATTGATACCCGAGGAAAATGGTGATAACTACCAACTCCCGATGAATTAGGATTTGCAGTCTTAGGTGAAGATATTATTTTAGGTCCTCTTTAAGACCCCAAGATCGCAAAGGCTGATTCATTAAGGATCAATGTCTACATAATGCACAATGAGCATGCAGAAAGTAGGAAAATATGACTCCAGCAGCAAGGCAAAACAACAGCTTGAAAATAGGATGAAATCAAGTGGAGATGTCTCAACATGGGTTTTTGGTCTTGAATGCTTCTTTAGAGGTGGATCTCTTTTATATTGAGGTGGAAAGGAGTGTGGTAGTGCTGTTGGAATAACTGAGAGGGGGGTGAATCGGTTAAACACTGCCCCAAATCAAAATGTATAATCCAAAACAAAATCTTCAATTCCTACTGCTCGGTAAATAGAAATACTTTCACTATTTGTGCTTTTACCGATTGTCAATTCTCAACTTATAGTACTTACTGATCACATCTAACATGTAATATGAAAGGTATGATAACAAACAAATATCACAATCAACACATAACACAAGAGATTTAAGGTGGAAACCCTGTGAAGGGAAAAACCACCAAGGACCGGCAACCCAAAAATATTCACTCTTCTCAAGTGAGGTCAGTGAGGACCCAACCCTGTTAAAGGTTACAAACACACTGTTAGGTGTGACCTTGTTAGAGGATTTTAGACTAGAAGTTATCATCCAACCACCAGTGAATCTGGGGTTGACACGATAACAATGTTCACTCTAATGAATGATACATCAAAAGACTTTGTAAGTCCACTTGGTTAAGATGTTTGACTGTGTACAATGGTTAAATATGTAATAGTAGTTGATCTGCCTTAATACAACTTCAATTGTAGATTACAGATCAATATTTTTTCTCATACAAATCCTCCTGATCAATATATCACTTCAGATTCAATACTGTGTTTACTTACTATCCGTCGGTAATTTCTCTTTGTAGCTCAGTAACTGTTCTACAGCTCGGTTCTCAATAACCAATATGATCAGAATGCATGAAACCTTCTTCATGTGATAATTCTACTACTTCTTCTTCTTCCAGAATTTTTCATAATGAAACTCCAGTCTCTTATATAGACATGTAAAACATTTTCTTTTCCTGCATCAAATTTTGCCGCTTAATCATCTCCATTGATTTTGCCACTTTAGGCTTCCTTAGCTCATGTGTGAATAACTCATTTCAATCTGCTCCGTCAGATCCTTTTGTTTTATGTTAGCCGTTGATCTTCATAACAAACCTTATTTGTTACCTCCATTTCATACACTTTCCAGCTCATCACTTTGTGGGCTAAACTGATCATTTAATTCCATTCTATCTTTGTCGATTAACAAAGAAATGCATCGGTGAACACATGCTCGGTTAATACTATGCTCGGTATACACTACACTTCGTTGGTGTATAATGAAATGCTTTAGTTTACCGACAACACTGCTTTGTAGCTTTCAGCTCTATTCTTCATTATAGATGAATACAACATAATGAAGTCGATTCCATGACGTCATAGACTCATCAAGAAGTTACTCAATGTATTCTTTATCCTCATCTGAAGTGTACATCTTCCTCATGTAGATTTCTATGTTCTTCATCTCATCCACCTTTCTTCAAATGTGTCAGTATAGTAACTTACAAGATAAGTACTGTCAAGCTAGTTGACATCAATGAAAACATAAAACTGATTTAATTATCTTGCATTATCTAAACAACAATTCCTTAGTAATCACAAATGACCGATTCTTCATTCAAGTTCCAAATCAGTTGTAGTTCATTAATCTCTCCCTTTGGCATTGATGGCAACTTAAGTAATATGAAATATACCATACACCTACCAAACATGTATTCTACAACTCTATAAACAAATGTTGTAATTCAAATAGACTTAATATGTTTAATTACTACATTACTCAAAATTTGTAAAATTGTAATGCTTGTCATCAGATGTGCTCTTTTTAGTTCTCCTATTCCTGCTTCTGTTCTTAGTAACTGATCTTCAATGTTCTATTCCATTCAGATTGTCTCTCCCTCAGATAGTTCTCATCGGTGTTGTTTCTCTCCCTTCAGTTATTTCTCCTTTTCATATTATTTATCTCTCCCTTTGACAACAATGCCAAAGAAACAAATAAACAAATAGCTCTATTGGTAGCCAAGTAACTCTTTGTTGTCCATCAACTTCTCTGTATCTCTAAATACTGTTTAGCTCAATCTGTTCTAGTTCTCAAACTTAATCACAACCTTGAACATGATTCAAAGTGTGAACTATGCTGCATCAACATAAATGATCTTCTAATATGAATAGGCTGATGCAACATCCTGATCACCTTAGTGATCGATAGACAGGGGATGGACCCCAAGTCTAGTCCTCAAGTATTCAAATGTGTCCTTCGGTAGGGGCTTTGTAAAAATATCTGCAAGTTGTTCCTTAGATGTAACAAATTCTAACTTCACTTGCTTCTCCTGCACTTGTTCTCTTAAGTAATGATACTTAATAGATATATGCTTTGTCTTCGAGTGCATCACAAGATTCTTTAAAATATTAATAGCACTGGTGTTGTCACAATATATAATCACTGGGTCAGTGATTACCTCATTCATTCCTTCCAACACTTGCTTGATGTACGCAATGTTTGAGCAATTTGTAGCAGCAACAACATACTCTACTTCTACAGTTGATTGAGAAATGTAGGCTTGCTTTTTACTTGTCCAAGTTACAAGTCTTTCACCAAAGAAAAATGTTCCTCTGGTGGTCCTTTTTTCTCTCATCTACATTTCCAGCCCAATCAGCATCGGTGTACACTTTTAGTTCAAAATTTCCTTCCTTAGGATACCAAATGCCATAATCTTCTATCTTTTTTAGATATCTCAAAATTATTTTAGTAGCTATCATGTGTGGCTCTCTAGGGTTAGCAGAAAACCTAGCAACAATCCCCACAGCATGTGCTATGTCTGGTCTACTGTGAACTACATACTTAAGTTTACCCATCATGGATCGGTAAAGTGTCTGGTTTACCTCAGTAGTTTCATCCTCCTTTGTCAATTTTCATCTAGTAGCCATCGGTGTTCCCACAGGTTTAGCATCTTCCATGCCAAATGTATTCAATACTTCTTTTATGTACTTAGATTGTGTGATGAATATCCCATCACTTTGCTGAATCACTTGTAATCCTAGAAAGAATTTAATCTCTCCGAACATAGACATTTCAAATTATTTTTGCATTTCATCAGCAAAGGCTTTGCATACATGATCTTGTCCTCCAAAAATAATATCATCCACAAATATTTCAGCAGTAAGAATAGTGTCATCAGTATTACCTTTCATATACAGATTGTTTTCACTTGTTCTAACAAATCCAATACTTAGCAAGTAAGTATGCAGTCTCTCATACCATGCTCTCAATGCTTGCTTCATTCCATATAAAGCTTTGTGTAATCTACATACCATGTCACTGTTGTCTGGATCAACAAATCCTTCCGGTTGTTCTATGGAGACTTCTTCTTCAAGTATACCATTCAAAAATACAGACTTCACATCCATTTGATAAACTTTGAATTTCTTGTCTGCAACATATGCAAGTAACATTCTGACTCCTAATCTAGCAATAGGTGCAAATGTTTCACCATAGTCAATGCCTTCTTCCTATGCATATCCCCTGCATACCAATTTGGCTTTATTTCTTGTAACTTCTCCATTCTCATTCAAATTATTTCTGAATATCCATTTAGTACCGATAACATTTTTATCCTTTGGTCGGGGTACTAAACTCCAAGTTTTGTTCTTCTCTATCTGCTCTATTTCCTCAGTCATTGCATTGATCCATTCATCATTCTCTAATGCAACTTTCACATTTTTCAGTTCAAGTTCACAAACTAAGCATGTACCTTGTCTTGTTTTGCTTCTAGTTTGCATTCTAGCTTGTTTGTATCCAATAATTTGTGTCTCAGGATGGTGTCTTTTGACAAATCTAGCTAGTATCCTATCTCTTCTTTCTTGTTCATCCTATTCAGGTTCATCAGCTTGCTCGACAGCTTCATTTTGTTCATCATTTTCCTCTTCCTGATGTTCAACATTGTTTTCCTGCAGACCGGTTATCACAGGTTGCGGTTTCGGTTGATAATCAGGAAGTTCAATATAAGTGAATCTACTATAGTCTTTCGGTTCCTTTCTACTATCCTCTATGTTCTTGTCATCAAACTCATCAACATGAACATTAGTACTTTCAATAATCTTATTTGTAACCTTATTTAGACATTTGTATGCTTTGCTCTTGGTAGGATATCCTAAAAATATTCCTTCATCTCCTTTAGAATCTAATTTACCATTTCTTTCATCTTTCAAGATAAAGCATTTGCTTCCAAAATTTTTGAAATAAGTTATAGTAGGTTTGTGTCCAAACCATAGCTCATAAGGTGTTCGGTTGGTGTCCTACTTCAGTTGTACTCGGTTAAGAACATACACAGCTCTACTGACAGCTTCTCTCTAATATGTCCGAGAAAAATTCTTCTGTATCATTAATGTTCTAGCACAATCAACTATTGATCTATTCCTTCTTTGAGCAATGCCATTTTGCTAAGGTGTCCTCGGTGCAAAAACCTATCTTTTAATTCCATGCTCATTACATAAATTAGTAAATTCATCAGAGATAAATTCACCTCCTCTATCAGATCTTAAGCATTTAATTTCTTTTCCAGTCTCTTTCTCTACCTTAGCCTTATACCATTTAAACATTTTGAAAGCTTCTGATTTCTCCTTCAAAAACATATCAGTCATCAGTCTAGTATAGTCATCAACAAAAAGAATAAAGTATCTATCACCATAATAACTCTGAGTTCTCATACGACCACACAGGTCGGTATGAACCAACTCAAGTATCTTCTTTGTTGAATAGTCTTTTCTTTTGAAACTAGACTTAGTCATTTTACCTTTCTGACATTCATGGTACATAGCATGATCCAGTTTTGACAAGTTAGGCAATCCTCTAACTCTTCTCTTTTTACTAATCTTGATCATGTTATCAAAATTTACATGACATAATCTTTTGTGCCACAACCATGATCTTCATCTTTCATTAATAAACAAGAAGACTGATCCATATCAAGATAAAATAGATTACCTCTGGATTGTGTACCAGTTCTGACAAGTCTTCCTCCATCTTCATAGATTTTCACCTTTTTGCTCTCAAAAGCAAGTCGGTGGCCTGAGTTGTTCAACTGTGCCACACTTAACAAGTTATAGTTCAGTCCATCTACCCAATATGCATTTTCACATCTTAGTCTATCATTAATCAATAGTGAACCTTTACCTCTTACCATACAGGGTGCATCATTTCCCATTCTCACAGATCCTCCATTATATTCAACAAGGTGATCAAATTTCTCTACATCACCAGTCATATGATGTGTGCAGCCACTGTCTGTGATCCATGTATCATTTCTATCTATTCTAGAGATCAGTGTTGTTTCTTCATGTTTCTCTTCTTCTTCTCAATCATCTTTCATAGCAACAAATACTACTTCTACATCATCATCAGAGTCAGATTCAGATTCAGTATCTTCGGCAATGTAACATACCTTCTTTCCTTTGTCATAGCTATATCAATCATCTCTTTTGTTGTATTGGTAGCCTCTGTTGACTCTTCTCCCATAGCTTCCTTCCGATCGGTCTTTGGATCTATCATCACCTTTCTTTTGTGGACATCTAGCAGCAATGTGACCAACTTCTTTACAATTAAAACATGCCAAAGGTAACTTACCTCTATATCTTCCCTTTCCTTTGGGCAATCTTCTGGCCATAAGAGCTTCAAGCTCATCAAGTTCATCATCGGTATTGCTATCACTGTCATCATTCTTAATATTCTTGCTAGACTTACTAATCTTCAAAGAAGACATGAAAGCAGACTCAACAGAAGGAACAATACTGTTATCAAAGTTATTTAATTCAAAGATAGTAAGCTTACTGATCAGTGTGTCAAGGGTAAGATTAGAAACGGCCCTTGTTTCATGAATTACAGAGATCATGATCGCATAAACTGGAAACAAAGTTCTGAGAATCTTGCTTATAATTGTTTCATCATCAATCACTCCATCAAATGCTCTAATAGAATGTACTACTTCTTTTAGTCTATTTGAATACTGTACTATGTTCTCACCTTCCTTCATTCTCATATCATCAAAATGACCTCTTAGACTTTCTGCTCTGGCTCTCTTAACATTCAAGTCTCCACTGCATATCAAGTTTAACTTATCCCACATCTATTTGGTAGTAGTGTATCCCTTAACATCTTCAAACTCAGCGTCAGTACAAGGAGTAGCAAGTTCCATCATAGTGATATTGCGTTCATGCTTATCTCTCAGTTGATCAAGGGTTAAGGGACCAATGGGTGGTTGTATATAGCCATTCTTCATCAGGTCTATAGCTAAGTTTCCAATTCCAGAAACGTGCAACAACATTATGCTTTACCATACTACGAAGTTCTCTTTGTTCAGTCTAGGCATTTCCCTCTTATACATCTTGAGATCTTTGTGCTGAAGTCCTTAAAACTCTGTTCTAAGCAACCAAGGCTCTGATACCAATAGTTGGAATAACTAAGAGGGGGGTGAATTAGTTAAACACTGTCCCAAATCAAAATGTATAATCCAAAACAAAATCTTCAATTCCTGCTGCTCGGCAAGCAAGAAGTTGGGTCCCACTTTTGGCCAAAAAGTGGAAGTGTTTTCTCTATTTTTCAAAATTTCTGTGAATTGATGTCCAATTTTGAAGCACTAAAAGATTGAATCTTGAAAAACTTCAGTAATATAAAATTTAGTGCTCAAAATCTAGTTTTCAAAGATGTAATTTATTTCAATACCCACATGGTATAAATTGAATTTTAGTATCCATGTCTAAAAACCACTTTTTCAAAATGCCTGTTTCAGGACCACACCTCACGCGTGTACGGACACCCTTTTTTGAAGTAAATGAATATATTTTTGGGAATCCTTTTGGGAAAAGGTACCTAAAACACTGAAGATTGATGAGAATATTTTATCTTATTTTTTTACTGAATTTTTTTTTTTTTATTAATTTTTAATTGACTATAAAGTACATTTGAAACCTCTAGTGTACGGACACCATAATTTGATGATAACTTCACTTTTTCAATTTTTCTTTTTTAAATTAAAAATAATTATATGTAGTTTGATTACATATAACTCATTTTTCAAAAAACAAAAAATTAAAAAAGTTATTAAAGTTTTAGTTAACCTTGGTATTTCAAGTTTAGGTACCACATTGGCTTATTAAATATTGTATAAATATTAAAATTCATCATATCACTATAAAATTTATATTATTATAATCTGGACAATAAGAGCTAAAATGGGTTTTCATTTTATCAAAAAATTCATTCGGGAAGTTGTCGTAAAAATTATGGCAAGGCAAAAGTTTTACTCTATAATGCCTTAACCAAGCCTAAACCAAACTGAATTTGAAATGAAATTCGAGGCGAATGTGTGCTTCCCGCTCATGTCTTAAGAAATGGGTGCCCATTTTTTAAATTCAAAAAATAGGGGCCCATTTTTTTTAAAAAAAATTCAAAGTCTTAAAATGCATTTTTAAATCTAAAAAAAAATTTTAAAAATATTTTAGAAACGGGCACCCATTTTTTGAATTCAAAAATGGGCACCCGTTATGAATTCAAAAATGGGTACCATTTTTTTAATTTAGGATCGAGTGCCCGAACCTAAAATGAGTGCTCATTTTTTGAAAATGGGCACCCGTTTCGAGTGACATCTCTTATTTCTAAAAGACTTCCATGGAATTGTCCCCCAACTCCAAACTCTTACCCACATAACACAAGAGATTTAACGTGGAAACCTTGTGAAGGGAAAAACCACCTAGGACCGGCAACCCAAAAATATTCACTCTTCTGAAGTGAGGTCGATGAAGACCCAACCATGTTAAAGGTTACAAACACACTGTTAGGTGTGACCTTGTTAGACGATTTTAGACTAGAAGTTATCGTCCAACCAGCAGTCACTCTGGGGTTGACAGGATAACAATGTTCACTCTAATAAATGATACATCAAAAGACTTTGTAAGTCCACTCGGTTAAGAGATTTGACTGTGTACAATGGTTAAATATGTAACAGTAGTTGATCTACCTTAATACAACTTCAATTGCAAATTACAGATCAATATTTTTGCTCATACAAATCCTCCTGATCAATATATCACTTGAGATTCAATACTATGTTTACTTACTATCTGTCGGTAATTTCTCTTTGTAGCTCGGTAACTGTTCTGCAGCTCGGTTCTCAATAACTAGTATGATCAGAATGCGTGAAACCTTCTTCACGCGATAATTCTGCAGCTTCTTCTTCTTCCGGCATTTTTCATAATGAAACTCCAGTCTCTTATATAGACATGTAAAACATTTTCTTTTCCTCCATCAAATTTTTCCTCTTAATCATCTCCATTGATTTTGCTGCTTTAGGCTTCCTCGGCTGATGTGTCAATAACTCATTTCAATCTGCTCTGTCAGATCCTTTTGATTTATGTTAGCCATCGATCTTCATAACAAACCTTATCTGTGACCTCGATTTCATACACTTTCCAGCTCATCACTTTATCGACTAAACTGATCATTTAATTCCATTCTGTCTTTGTCAGTTAACAAAGAAATGCATCGGTGAACACACACTCAGTTAATACTATACTTGGTATACACTACACTTCGTCGGTGTATACTGAAATGCTTTAGTTTATTGACAACACTGCTTTGTAGCTTTCAGCTCTATTCTTCATTATAGATGAATACAACATAATGAAGTCGATTCCATGAAGTCATAGACTCATCAAGAACTTACTCAATGTATTCTTTATCCTAATCTGACATGTACATCTTCCTCATGTAGATTTCTCTGTTCTTCATCTCATCCACCTTTCTTCAGATGTGTCGGTATAGTAACTTACAAGATAAGTACTATCAAGCTACTTGACATCAATGACAACATAAAATTGATTTAATTATCTTGCATTATCTAAACATCAATTCCTTAGTAATCACGAATTACCGATTCTTCATTCAGGTTCCAAATCAGTTGTAGTTCATCAAGTGCAACTTGAGACTCTTTTTTGGGATTCCATTTCTTGAATGGCTATGGGTTCCATTTTAAAACCCTTCTTGAAGGTCTTGGGTGCCTTGTTAAATCTGAAAGATTGGGTTGAGGGAGCCTATAAAATCCTTGGTTGGTGGTTTGGGGAGCCCTTCAAAACCAAAAATTCTTAGCGGATGCTTCACTGTTCTATCTTCTCATAATTATCCCTTCAATATATGTCTGTGTCTATGTGTGTACATGCATAAAGATAATTAGTCACCATTACCAATTTAGGCTCATTTTGTGTTTACAATACGGAGAGAGAGAGAGAGAGAGAGAGAGAGTTGGATGTACAATAAGAGAGAGGAAGTTTTCTTTTCAGTTATTTTTGCCAAACTATTTTAGGCCACATTTATGTGTGCGTTAATTATTTCAGTAATATTTGGATTGTTAATTTGATTAAATATGAACCTTTTGAAAATGTTTTATATATCATGTGTTTTCAATTAGATGAATATGGTTATTCTCTTGTCAATTTAAATATTTATGATGATGTATAGGATATGTTATTTCATGATGGTAATTTATATGTTAAGATGTTATTTACATTCATGGTTCTACTAACCCCATGCTTGCATGTGTATGGTTGGCGTTTGTGTTTTATATTTCTGTTTGATGTGCTTGATGTGGTTGAGGCACAGAGTCATAGGTGCTTGTGAGATCTACACGATTGGTCGATCCCCGCCATTGTCTGTTATATATTATACATGAATGTACATTCTTATCTTTTATGTCAGATTTCAGGTTCTGGGCATTGACTTCCTTGAATTGTTAGGATGAGCATGCCCTATTGCAATATCTAATATGGTAAGAGAGGGGAGATAGCATAATGTCCCAATCCCAACGTAGGCCATTATTGTCCTAAATTAAGAGACAAGTTTCTGATTGAGTTTTTTATTTGAATTCATCAAGGTGACATGAATTCGTGAACCCTCCCTTGGTGTTTGCTTGTTATGGAGTTAGTTGATTTTCGGGTTTTTGGAGTCAATTGGTTTTTCTTATGTGAATTATTTGATTTAAATAATTGAATTAGGAGTAATTATGGGATTTGAATAGTTATATTTTATGAATGTGGAAATATTAGATATAGAGAATATTTAATTTTGAAGATTGATTAAATACCTTTGTTAAATTAAAAATTGAATTAAAAGTTTAAATTTGGAATAAAAGGGGTTTAATTAATTATTAAATCCAATAATGAAATTTAAGGCATAGTTGATTTATTTAATATCTAATTTATCAGTTTGCATAGTTAATTATGTGCTAAAGTATTTATTAATTAATTAAATAATTAAAATGCAATTTAAGTTGCACATTCGGTTTAGTGAAAATTAAATTAGAATTTAAAGTTAAAGTTGAGTTAGGAATTTAAATTGAAAAATGTGCATTCTTTTATTATGGTAATTAAAATTAATCATGCATCATAATTGATAAAAAAAGAATTGAGAGTTGAGTTCTATTTTATGATTTAGAGTTGCATGTTGAGTTCTTTTTCCCGATTGGAGTTGCATGTAGGGTTTTGTTTGGGGGATTTTCATTATTAGGGATTCTTTTAGTCATTCTACACACATAGGTTTTTGAGGAGGCTAGTTTTGGAGGAAAATTGTGTAGAATGTTTGAAGGATTATTTTTTAAAATCTTAGGAGTATTTTAGATTTGTAGAGTCTTCAATTTTGTCTTGATTGTTTCAAATTTTTCTCGTGGATTTTAGGTAGGGTTTGAAGAACCCATGTTAATATCATTTTGAAAAGAATGTCTGTATTGCATTTGCAATGCTTGTTGAATATTTTCTTCTGTTATTATTTAATTTTTTTAGTTGAATTGGGTATTAAAATCTTGTGTGGGAATTTTGAGAGAAAACCCAAACCCAAAATATTTTATGATTAAAAATTTAAGAAATTATGCATGTCGAAACCCTAGGTTGTTCGTAGTAATTTTTGCATGTACTAGTAGGGTGAACCCACAATAGTGCATTACACATTTTTGCCTGAACGGACATTGAACTCTACATTTTGAAAAAAAAAAGATTGAGATGCATATTGTCGTTAAATTGTTTGAAATCAGAAGATGAAGTAAAATATAGTGTTTTATGATTTTTCATGTAGATTCTAAATGTATTTTTTATTTTTATTTTTGAAGTGATTTGAACGGTTTTTTCTTTCTCCCACGAAAATTGGTATGTTGCTGAAAATTTCATTTTCAAAGAGTTACTTGGTTTTCATAGAGCATAATTTTTTTTCAAAAATAGATATCAATGTGCTTCTTTTGAATTTAGTTTTTGATAAAATTATCACAATTATTTCATATTCTATTAACGTTTGAAGTTGAGTAAACCGTCATTTTGACATACCTTGACTACATAGCTTATAACTTGTCATGTATTTTTCCAATTTAATTTTTATTTTTGTTGATAGAAAGAGAACTTCAATACCTAGGGCATAGATATTTTTTCAATTTTTTTTCTCTCATTTACTATTTTTCTATAAGCATCAAACATAGAGGTAGACATATGATGAAATATCTATGTTTAGTAAAACTAAAGATACAAAGTCATAATAAACTTAATATATATTAACATTATATAATCATTGGAAAGATTTTTCTTAGTAATACCTTACTACATATATAGGTTTGTCAAATAGATTTATTTGATCTTCCAAAAGATAAATTTGAAGTAATTTTTTGTCAGCATTTTAATAGGTGTGAAGGAGACTTCATTGTAGGTATGAATGAGGAATATAAATGTTGTATCAATGTTTTTTTTTATCTAAGAGGTTTTGAGCTAACCATTTATAATTAGTTCTTCAAATGGAACCTCTCAAGTTTTAAATCATCATATTTTATTATAAATGTGTTATTTCAGCAAAAATCAGCATGTTTAAAAAAGTGTAACCCACTATTGTTCTCTAGGAATTAATTTAAAATGTTCTCTGTCTGAATTAATTAATTAGATCGGTTTGACCTTTGTATTCATTTGGAAAAAAAGAAATTAAAATTAGTTTCCTGATTTTCTTTTTTGAATTTAGATGAGTAAATTGATTGTAATCTTGGTTGCAAAAAATTATATATGTATATGTATATCTTCATTTTTTAAATCTTTTTATAGAAAAAAAAAATTTATTCTCTGCTCTACGTCAAACAAAATTTCGATAGAGAAAAAAATAAAAAAATTAAAGGTGGTGGGGCAGCCACCCCTACACCACCTCCCTTCCAACACTACAAGGCTTGCAGAGGACCGCAAGGCCTACAATTACCCGCAAGGTGGGGAGGGTCGGGCCCCCAAACATGCCCTACCTTTTTTTAAATTTGTTTTTTTTTTTAAATTATTAATTAAAATAAATTTTATTTTTTAGTATTTGTTAATTAAAATTAAATTTATTTCCTTTTTAAAATTTTATTTTTAAAGTTATTTTTATATTTGCTATAAATTTTTTAAATTATGATTATTTTTTATAGTAATTATTATTAAACATTAAATATTAATGATTGATAATTTAATTATTATTTTTGAATACTGGTAAAAATAGTTTTTGGGGGACCCAAAACCCCTTACAAAGAAGCTACGAAAGATTAAACATTAGAGCCACCAAAAAGAGTCAGGGGTGAAAACTCACTTGAAAGCTTCGTTTGTTAGTCGTAAGGGATATTTTAGACATTTGTGTTGGGTTATGTATATCAAACCTAGTGTTGAGATTTTATGAATCATTATGGAATGTATTTTGTGATGTGATTATGGATTTTATGGGAGTTTTGCATTGCCTATTTTAGGAACGTACCAGTGGCTTTGGGTTGTGTGGATGTTTATTTTTACCCCCATGTGTTTTATTATTAGAGTTATGTTTAAGAACACTTTGAGAAGTGTCATTATGATTTATGGATTTGTGACCCTAGGTAGGTTAACTAAGTGTATCAGTGGGAAGTGGCTTGCAATAGGCATCGAGGTCCACAATTCATTGCCAGGATAACTTATTGCAAGTGACCTAATAAGTGATAACTAAATAACATTGAAAGTTTAAAATAAATTAATAAGACATTGTGTGCCTCGCCCATGCCTAAGTTACTTGATTGATTTTTTACTAGGATGGGAGTGGGAAGATCCTTCCTGCCTATGTGGACCGGATATGGCATAGTTGGTACCTCATCTACATTAGAGGTTACTGATACCACATAGAGTCACTAAGGCATCAGGGTCTTGAGAGACTACAAGGATAACCTTAGAGTTGTCTTGTGCGATGACACTTCCCTTTATGCATCTAAGGTTTCCTACATGTGTTGGTTGCCTATGGTTGAGTATGCTTTACCTTGTTATCTTATTGTACCCTTGAGTTAGAAATCTTTCAGGATCCCTTCCTTAGCTTGTATTGTGTTGATTATTGATGTTTGATATCCAAGTGTGGTTTGTTGTTATCTCCTTAGCACAGTGGCCGTGGACCATTTAGGTTCCACGACCTCAGGTGGTAGTGATTCTTTTACCATTTGAGATTCTAACATTCATGCACCAATGCTGAATGATCCGTGTAATAGTTGTACTTTCTTATTTACCATTGTTGAAGATGTATTCATATTCTATGTTCTAGTATCATTGTATCAGTTATTCGGGAGATATCATGTTGTATTTTATATTGGGTTATTGTATTACATACCTTGCGACTTGTGTAGTGAATGTGGATTATTATGGATATGTTATGGTATCAGTTGTATTTATGACTTCTTTTATATGATGATGTATTTATCATTCATTTGTATATATGAAGTTTGTAATTATATCTAATCTAAAATAATTAATTATTATTTACGTAATCTACGTTAAGGAACCCTTGATATTTGTAATCTATGTTTGATTTGTAGTTGTAAATTATATTGTATTTCTTCCTTATTGTAAAACATTGTTTTTGTTGTTTGTAAACACTTTTAAAAAATAAATTTGTAACTTAGTTGTATGTTCAGGTTAATTTCTCCTGGGTTCCCTGGCAGGGCATTACAGATGGAGAGGGAGATTGAGATGGACAAGGAGATTGATATGGAGGAAAATAGATGGACAGATAAATATAAGAGAGTACTAGATTTTGATGTGACTCCTCTCTGCTTCTAGATTTTGATCTCAGTTGTGATTTTTCATGATCTCTTGTACTCTTTCCTCTTTCTATTAATTCTCCTATTTCATTTGCAATCAAAGCATTACCTATTGTTGGAATCTCACCCTCGATTTTCCTTCTCATTTCCTCACTTAAAATTACACTAACAACATTATTAAATTTTAGTGTATTAGTACTAGAAACAAAGTTACTAACTATCATATTGATTTTATTCCAAATTTTTGGCAAAGAGGATAAAATTAATAGTGCCATGTAAATTCTTCATCAAAACTAATTTTCTATCTAAAATACCCCAATCTTCATCTAGCATGGTTGAAGGTTTCTTTTCTTTACCATGTATAGGCAGCACAAATCTTTTTGGTATAGAAAATCCTCCATCTACATTTTCCACAATGTATAATTCTAACCAGTAAACCTTTCAACTTTTACTTCTTCAATCCCCTTTACCCACTCAAACTTGAATGTCTCCTACTAAATACAACTAGCTTCAAATCCTTTTTTTAATTATAAAACAAAAAATAATGAAATTTAAAAATAAATAAATGGAGATTCAGAATACAAGACTAAGACAATACAAATTTATAGGGGTTCACCATAAACTTGCTACATCCACTCTCAAATAGGGAAATTTCTTATTATCAACCATTATATGATGCATACAATGTAGCAACAATATTCTTTTAGAAACAAATATTATTCAGAATATGAACAACCAAAATATTTGGAGGGAAACCTTAACTATTCGGTTTCATATTTTTACAGATATAAGGATCAACCCAAAGAAACATAAAAAATAATAAAAGAATCCACAAATGAACTACCACCAAATCAAGTATGGTCCAAACAAAATATGGGTCATTTGATGTGATAGTTGTACACACTAAAATGGTGCACTTCTATGAACCATTACATGCAAGGTTGCTCAAGAATGAGGCCTCACAAAGCGTCTCATAGCTCTTTATGCATGGAGTTGCAAGATTATAGATTTGCTCTCAGCTAGAGCTATTGAGCTTGTGACCTTGCTAGTCAACCATACAATGAGAGATTCAAATGAGGACAAGGGCAAGAGTGCCAATATCCCCAAAGAATCAAATGGGAATGTAATGCAATGCAACTAAAATGAGGATGCAAATATGCAAAGTATTCTATGAAAAGGAAAGAACAAGTGTTACAAATCCTTCCTATTTAGACTATGTGAGATTAATCTATTGCATAAAAGGAAATCTACACTAAGAATGCCATTATCATGCAACTATGAAAGCAAATATGAACTAGATGGAATGCAACAAAGATCTTCAAAGCTTGGATGCAAAAGTGTCTTCAAAGAAAGCTCCAAATGACCTAGAAAACATGTAGCATAACAATAGCATGAAAGAGATGGATATGCAAATGAAGGAGAGAGCTCTCCTTTTATAAGAAATGCAAAGGAATGGACCATGGAGATTAAGAGGCAAAAGTCTCAATCAATGGTGGAGCTTGAAAGAGGAGCAATCCATGTGCACAAGTATCCTCCAATAGAAAAATAAGAGTTGACTTTATGTCCATATGAGACAAAAAGTGTTTTCTTCTTTTTATAAAATAGCAATAGTGCTTTATTTGTGCAACTTAGGATAAGAGGAAAAGTGGGGCTTTTTATTTAATCAAAAGGGGAGGAAATATTATTTTTAATTAAATAAAGACTTAGGATAAATGGTTAGCCCAAGGATAAAAATCTAATATATGATCGAAATTAAGACTTGATCAAGAAATTAATAATGTTGAAAATATTGATTATTGATCAAAATGATTCAGGGTTGATAAATCAAATAAATGGGGCCCAAAGTCTAGGCGACCATTTCTGGGTGCATACATTTGCCCCTCCTTGACTAATGTGTGATCAATCTGGGAACACATGCAGTCAAAGAAGAATTGAAATGTGAGATCGATCTAGGATCACAAGACAACTCAGATGTGAGGTCGATTCGGGATCACATCCGGACAAACATAGACAAAAGATTCTGGACATGAGGTCGATTCGAGATCATATCCAAAATAAGAGATAAGAATCTCAAGCTTGAGAAAAAGCTCACAGAAAGATAGCTAAATCAAGAAAATCAAGGAATCGGGGATGAGAATCCCATAAATACTGCCTCCTCGGAATCGAAATCGAAATCAAGTAGAGGAGAGATAGGGAATCGATAAAAGATGATCAAATCAAAATGAAATCACAATCAAAGATAAATGATAAGAGGATAACCATTAGGCAGTGAAAACATGCCCTAGTAAGGAAGTAGAAGAATAGAAATAAAAGACTAGAAATAGAGTGAATGAAAGACTAGAAAATTTGAGAGACATGGAAGGAAGAAAGTCCATCGAAAATCAAATTATGCCTCAAAAGGTCAATCAACTACGTAGAAGGATGAGAGAACTTAGAAATGTGACTCAGATTTTGATTTTGAGTCCGAAAATGGATAGAAAATGATTGGATATGAAAGACCAGAAAGGAAAGATATGATCAAGAAGAATCAGAAAATGAGCAAAGTTGACCAACTAGTCCATAGATGATAAAAAGGAGAGCTCTATGTAGAAACTAAACTAACATGAACCTAGAAATGCAAGCTACTATGAAAAGTGGTTGACTTGCAAGGTCAAAACACCTATAGACATCTAATTATCATCATCGAGCATTATTGGTAGCATCGTAAGATCATACAATGCACACTAGCATAACTATGTGGATATGAATATGATCTTTATCAGAAGAAAAATGTGGAAATCTCACCTAGGCATCAAAGACATGGAGGTCAAGATGACTAATGCAGTGAGCTCACCTAAGTTTTGATATGGCGAGATTATGCTTGTATCAAGACACATGAAAGTCAGGATAACTAGAAGCATGCACTTGCAAAACAGTCAAGGATAATACCTTGTCAATCCATAGTGTCAAGTAAGACCAGCATAAATGCTCATGATAGTTAGGATCAACAAAATATACCCACAAGAAGATAAAGAAATAAAACATATTCTAATACCCTCATTCTTCTAGCTATGCATCATCAAAAACTTGTCAGGGAGAGAGCACTCATCAAAGAAATCCTCATAGACAGCACACAAAAAAAAATAAAGTCATCATATCTCAACAAGTTGATTGTTTAAGTGCATGTGTGTTGGTCATAGAGTCAGACTCTAATCATTGCATCTGCAAATGAGAAATATCACATCAAACTTAGACTATTGGGTAAGACATCTGATAAGTGTTAAAAAAACACTTGACGCAAGGGTAGTGTTGACAAACACTATTTGGGGTGGTGTTGAAAAACACATGTTTGAGGTGGTGTTGAAAAACACCTATTTGTGAAATGCCCCAAGAGACAAACGCACCTAAAGGACCAATGCTAATAGTTATGCCCCCTAGACAAAGAGAAAGACCAATTCCAAACCAAGTCAAATAAGGTCAAGGCATGATGGAAAGTGGCTAAGTGTCAAGGATGCATGCTAAAAAATAGGAGTGCAAAGGCCTCAAGTAGCGCCTGTTTCCAGGTTTTCACCACTTGGAATCTTTTTCATTTTTTTATTTTTTAGATTTTTTGCTACCAAGGCGCTTGTTTTTAGGTTTTCACCAAGGCACTTTTTCTTTTCTTTTCTTTTCTTTTTTTTTGTATTTTTTCAGGATTTTTTATATTTTTTAGGATTTTTTCAACATCATATATCAATTTTTTTGGTATTTTTTCAGGACTAATAAGATATATACAAAGGATGCCCCCAGATAGAATGGGCATCAAACTCACAAGCAAGATCACATCATCCAGTCCCAATGTCTAGCAAGGTGAGGGACAAGATGAATGAGCAAGCTGGTGAATGAGATGGAGGAAAGGAGAATGAAGGTGAATGGAGGGAAGAAATCCTCAATGGAAAAGTCCTCAAGAGTACCCAAGCTAGGGAAAAATTGTCATGTAAAGCACATTTGGACAAGCAATGAAAGGCTAGCATAGGATAAGTCACAAAAGCATAATGCCAAACAAGGAAAGGATGCAGTCCAAAGGAGTAGACATATCAAGAGGCTTCATAGCATCGTGTTTTACTCTTTTTTATTAGATCAAAACCAAAGGGGAAAAGGATAGAATGAATGGAGGAAAATAAATATGAAGGCTAAACATGAAAGGAATGAAAACAAGATCATCGTAAGATATCTCCCAAGATAGCCAAATGTTCCCGTATAGTTCAACCTTGTCAAGATCAAAGATGGAAGATGAAATGGATGAAATATGTAGAAGAACTATGCATGATGGCTGATTACCAGGTTTTCATCATGGTACTTATCCAAGGCACCACAAGGGAGTGGTTTTCACCATAGGATGAATTTATTTCTCTTTTCTTTTGCTACCAAGGTGCCTGTTTCCAGGTTTTCACCATGGCACATTTTCAATTTTTTCATCATTTTTTTTCATTTTTTCATTTTTTGAATTTTTTGAATTTTTTTTATTTTTATCTTTTTCAGAAGAAAGCAAGCTTTTAGGTAATGCTCCTCGAAAGGATAAATCATTGATATACCAAGGATCCAAAATGATATGCCCAAAGATGCTGATAGGGAAAGGAAAACGCATGAGGAATAGGCAAATGAGGAAAAAATGATAGAAGGTAGAAGGATAATGAATGGAAGGAATGTGAAAAGGTAGATGGAAAGAAAGGTAAGATCAACGTCAATACACACCTTGAAGGGTGACAGGAAAAATGGAGGAAACGTAAACCATATTCTAGTCCAAGTGTGAACCATATTCTAGTTCATTATTGCTATCTGACTCCTCGAAGAGAGGATTGGTGTGCTTGTTATAATTCTCAAATGTGAATGGAGGAATACGAGAAGGAATATGAAAAATGTTTGCATGGAATGGAAGAATGTTTTTGAAAAAAGATGAAGTGGAAGCCTTTGGAAGCTTGAATGTCAACTTCACTTTTTGCTCAACATAAGACTCTTTCAAGAGAGACTTTGGAATCCATATAGCTTTAAGCTTTTTATTTTCTTTTGATGTGTTAGAGAGAATATCTTCAATGATGGATTTTGGAACCCATACTTGTCTTGTAGTTTTCTTCTTAGATATCTCTTTTGAATTTATGCCCCCATGTCGATTAAAGGAGACATGGTGATGTTCTTTTTCTGATGGATTCTTGTATTGCTTCTTTTTCTTGTATTGAATATTCAAGTTACTTCCAAAAGACTTGGGACTTGTGGAAGAAGAAAGACAATATGACTGGTTTAGATGGGTGAGTGGATGAAAAAGATTCAAGGGTATGCATTTATGTTGATCTTGAGAAAAGATAGGAGATGGAGGGACGTAAGGACCCAAGATGGATGATGAATTAGGAAAATTAGGAGGGGAAAGTGAAGGGACATAAGGGCCCAAGATGGAAGGAAGACATAAAGCCCTTAGTATTGGTGGAGGAGGTCCAAGGATAGATGTGGAAGATGCAAAAGGATAATCAATAAGTTCATCAACATCTATATGACAACTGGGGATATCAGCATCTCTAGAGTGAGCATTAGAGTTTTCAATAAGATCATGCACATCTTGAATAGGAGAAACTTCTTTGATAAGATCATTCAAAGCTTGTGAAGACTTAGGAAGAGAAGAAAGTGGAAATGAACATGGAGTGGTAGAACAAGAAGATGGAATACTTTGATCTTGACAAGGATCTTTGGATAGCATAAGCACCTCATTTTTTTCTTGATTTTCAATAGGCTCAACATTGGAAGTAACAACACCATTTTTAATAACCTTAATGGAAGTATCATCTTTGGAAAATGCAAGTGTAGTAAGGTTATTTTTATTATCAATAAGTTCAACGGTGTAAGTAGTAGCTTGATCTTGCTTAGGAGATGGTGGAATGAATGTGGAAGAGCGTAGAGGATCAAAATAACCAAGCAATGGAGGAGATACATCATGAAGAGAATTGGATGATATGGAGGGTTCCTGATCTTGATCTTTATTTATATTCTTTTCTTTATCATTTTTAGAGTCCTCTTGACATGAAGCCACTTCTAAGGACAAGGAAGCATGTTGGAATTGCATGGAAGATTTTGGAGGAGATAGTGAAGGACTAGCTGAAGTAGGCATTATAGCATTTAAAGGCTTAGGCTCTTTAGGTTTAGCATTATTGAAAGTATTTGCAACCAAGTGAAGGTTAGCTTGAGTTTCTTTAAGAGGTATCCCTTGAGGATAACTATAGGGAACCGCATGAAAAGCATTAGGACTTTCATTGGATGAAGGATTTATGAAAGATTTGGAAGACTCAGAAGCTTTAGGAAGTGTGTGGGTATTGGAGGAAGTAGAGGATGGAAGGGAACCATCACAAGACAAAGGTTCAACATTAACATGATCTTGCTTGAGAGTGTCATCTTTATTTTTAGCATGAGAACTTTTAGAGGAGAGATTCTTTTGACGTTTGAAATCAGCGTAGTAGATTTTCTCTTCCTCAGTAGGAATATTGTATTGTTTGCAAAAATCATCAAATAATTCTTCAAATTTAGAGTCATATGGATCACCATCACAGTCTACCCAATATGACTCCCCCTTAGAAATCACAAGTGTACCACGAGGATGATGCTTAGGAATAGAAGTTTCATGGGCATCACTACATTGTCCATCATCATAGTCATCATAGGTGGGTGTGTCACTCTTTGTGGAAGAGACATCATAAGGACTATCACATTGCTCTTTATGGTGAAGAGAAGTAAGACTCTTTGAAGAAGTAGAGGAAGAATGAGATCGTGAAGAAGAGGAAATTGAAGAACTAGTGGAAGAAGAATACTTGGATAATGAGGAATTCAAATGATGTTTAGAAGAGTCATGATAAGATTCGGAAGATGAAGAATGTGAATAGTGTTTAGAAGAATTATGATAAGATTTAGAAGATGAGGAATGATGAGAAGATTTAGAAAATGAAGAATATTTGGATGAGATCATGAGTATGATTCTAGCAAAGGCGTCTAATTTAATCGACTTTTCTTTTATTTTTGCTATAAGTTTATCACCCATGCCATATTTAGAAGAACCATTGGAGGAACAAAATTCTTCAAATTGAGAAATGAGTTCAAGATCATCCATTCTCAAGAGAGGTTCCATGGCAAGGTAGTTGGAATTTATGGTTCTAGAAGAGGAGGAATCAAGCATGGAAGAAATGAATAGATGAATAGAAGAAAGTAGACTAGATAATAAGAGGAAAAGAATCAAGAAGAAGAAGAAGAAGAAGAATTTTCCATGGGAATAGAAGACTTTAGAAGAACATGGGAAATGGAGAAGAAAGAAGAAGACTAAGAGCCATCTTGTGCAATTGATACCATAACGTTCATTGAGATGTTGAGCAACATGACAACACCTAAGATCTAAGATCTGGACTAACCAAGGAAGACTGAAAATAGAAGACCCTTGGTAATAGGATGACCTCACAAAATGTCAACACCAAACTAGGATAATCAAAGTTCTTTATTGTCCAAAAAGAAATGAAAAGATAGAACAAGGGGCTTTACCAACACTGTCAAAGAGGTGCTTCAAATCAAAGGGTGACTACCCTTGCACTTTTGAACCAGGAGGTTGGGCTAGGCCAAAATATAATTGAAATTGAGATTAAATGAAAATTATTTGGACAATAAGAGTACGAGAATTTCCCAAGAATGTAGCTCACAATTCTAGAGATAAACTTTCTCACCAAGAACAACCTTTTAATGTGATATTTCTCTTTGGCTAATGTGATACTGATGTTGATCTTGACCAATTTGTGCAAAATTTTGAGTTTTTAAGGTCTAATTTCAAGTTTCCGAATGTTAGGGTGAAAATGTCTGATTTCAATCATAAATTCAACAGCATTTGGACAGGTTTGCAAATAGTAGAGGATCAAACATGTCTTCAAACACTTGAAACAAGGGCAAAAGCAACCTTGCCAAGACAAACACTTATGATATCAAAAATAAAATTGCACCCTATGAATGCTACCGATTGTTTGTATGTTGAGAATGTTTACACTAGTATCACACAATCGAAAATACTTCAAGCAATATCTACCTACAAGACAAGGCTCAATACTTACCAACTTAGCCCACAACTTGATGCCCCCTTGCCTCACACCAAGTGGTTGCCCACAAGAGATATTGGCTTTGTCATGGAAGTGTCAAACAACACAACCAAAGGGACACATATGGTGAGTATCTTGGGGTAATCTGGGTTAGTCCACTTGGATCAATCCTTGCACTAAGAAGATAAGCGGCTAAATAAGGTGGCCTCTAACCTATGGTTCTTAGTAAGGGCTTCCATTCATAACACCCCTCTTGCTCCTCATGAAGGACTAGGACCTCGCGGCCTCAAGAGTACCTTAAGCATTCTTGCTCAATGTTTTCCCCATGGTCGCAATCCCATGAGCTACTCACATCAAGTGAAGACAAGTGTTATGTCTACCAAGGTTTTGTGTCCTTGATAGCCTTGAGATTATAGTGGGTTGGAATAGCTCGATATTAGCTTGTCCCCACTTGGGTCATTCCTCTTGATTGCTCAAGAGCAGGCCCGCTAAAGGATTCTAACAATTAAATAAAAAGTGGATCAACTCTTGAGGTTCAATATTTTTGGTTCACCACAAGGGTGAAGAGCATACTCCCCTATCTCAAGAATCTCTCCCAAACACACCAAGCAAATTTCATTTACCCTCTTGTTTTCAAAATTCAAAGATGGGTCAAGATTTTCTGGTTCACCAAAATGGTGAAGAGCATACTTCTCCTACCACCCAAGAATTCCTACAACAAGATCTTAAGTGCCTAATAAATGAAACAACTAGTTTTTGCCACACTTAAAAGGAAAGCAAATAAACAAGCAAGTTTTTTTTTTTTTATGCTTGGGCAGCCTTACAAAAACTGTTAGTAGCCCTCTTTGACATGTGTTCTTTTGAAAAATTTCAAGTAATGAGAGCACCTACAACCACAAATTGTTAGACCAACAAGAGTTAGGAGAAGCAAAATCCAAAATCTACCAATGATTAGTACATGAAAAATTAGATAATTTGTAAAAATAACTGATCAAATGATAAAATCTGAAAATGAAACCATCATGGTTGGATTAGGCTTGGAAAGACCTTTCCAATGATATATCACACTTCAATTTTTGATACCATTTGCAAAATTTCAAAAAAAAAAAATGGGCACCCATTTTCCAGTGGCATGGATTTGAAAACGCTGGAAATTTTAGAAAATTTCAAAAAGATAGCTAACAACCTGAAACTTGCAAGATAGATAAAATAGCCCAAAAATAGCTCACTGTCGGGTGTAGACATAGTACAGACACTAGTATCGCGCGACACTTCACAGTATACTAGGGCGATACTTTTTAGTCTGCGCGATATTTCGCCTTATGCCAAGCGATACTTCGCCTGACACCAGGCGGTAGAATTCACAATAGCCAGGTGATACTTCTAACAGGTGAAGTATCACGCACGCACACAGAGAAGTATCGCGTGATACTTCTGGAAAGTATCGTACGATAGTCTGAGAAAAAAAAATAGAAACCAAAAATTAAGCTAAAAACTTACCGAAAAATTGACGGAAAATGATGAAAATCCAGAAAAAGAAGGGACAAAGCTACTCTACTCTGCCCCACGGTGGGCGCCAAAAATGTACACACTAAAATGGTGCACTTCTATGAACCATTACATGCAAGGTTGCTCAAGAATGAGACCTCACAAAGCGGCTCATAGCTCTCTATGCATGGAGTTGCAAGATTATGGATTTGCTCTCAGCTAGAGCTATTGAGCTTGTGACCTTGCTAGTCAACCATACAATGAGAGATTCGAATGAGGACAAGGGAAAGAGTGCCAATATCCCCAAAGAATCAAATGGGAATGTAATGCAATGCAACTAAAATGAGGATGTAAATATGCAAAGTATTTTATGAAAAGGAAAGAACAAGTGTTACAAATCCTTCCTATTTAGACTATGTGAGATTAATCTATTGCATAAAAGGAAGTCTACACTAAGAATTCCATTATCATGCAACTATGAAAGCAAATATGAACTAGATGGAATGCAACAAAGATCTTCAAAGCTTGGATGCAAAAGTGTCTTCAAAGAAAGCTCCAAATGACCTAGAAAACCTGCAGCATAACAATAGCATGAAAGAGATGGATATGCAAATGAAGGAAAGAGCTCTCCTTTTATAAAAAATGCAAAGGAATGGACCATCGAGATTAAGAGGCAAAAGTCTCAATCAACGGTGGAGCTTGAAAGAGGAGCAATCCATGTGCACAACTATCCTCTAATAGAAAAATAGGAGTTGACTTTATGTCCATATGAGACAAAAAGTGCTTTCTTCTTTTTATAAAATAGCAATAGTGCTTTATTTGTGCAACTTAGGATAAGAGGAAAAGTGGAGCTTTTTATTTAATCAAAAGGGGAGGAAATATTCCTTTTAATTAAATAAAGACTTAGGATAAATGGTTAGCCCAAGGATAAAAATCCAATATATGATCAAAATTAAGACTTGATCAAGAAATTAATAATGTTGAAAATATTGATTATTGATCAAAATGATTCAGGGTTGATAAATCAAATAAATGGGGCCCAAATTCTAGGCGACCATTTCTGGGTGCATACAATAGTGACCCCACAAACCAAGGGAAATCAGAATAAAAAAATACAAGATCACCAATCAACCATGACACTACTAATCAACCCGATCTGTCAATGTGAAGACAAATTGTGGGCGTCCACAAACAATTCCAAAAGCACCTATGATAACTGTTGTAGATTAGTGATGTCCCATGGCGTGTGTAAAGCTAATCAAGTCACATCAAATGTGGCTCACCATTTCAATCACAAGCATCAATTGTGAGGACAAGTAATAAGCTTTAATATGGCACTAGCAATAATAAAAAAAATTGCACATGTCATAAATGCTAACCACAAATGAAATTTTCCATTCTACAAAATATGGAAATTGATATAACCAAGAATGAAACCAAATGAAATAATGCCTTTATCATAGAATCACAATTCCCTAGACCTCAATCTCAGTTGATGAAAAATTTATATGTGGAAGGAGTTGTTGTGAGATGGCTCTAATATCATGTTGGAGTATTGACTCTAACGTCAAGAACACAAATAGCTATAAATTTTCACAAGAGAGAATATAATATTTCATCGAAATGTGAATGGAATTGAAATAATAATAATGTACAATAATCTATGCTTATATAAGCAAGACATAGAAAAGGAGCACCAATGGATTGTAAGGGTAGGTAAGGAGTAAATACCATCCAACTACCAAATGAAAAATACACATGCACTAAGGGAATATTAAATTATGACAAGTAATACCTAAATGAAATTTAAAAATAGACTAAATATTAATCTACTTGAACACCAACAAATGAAAGATATCAATTTTTCTAATATTTTAATAATTATGTATTAAAAAATTATCCAAAATAATATTTATTAAAAATGGTCATTGTTAACATTAAAAAAATTAAATAAAAATCTAAAAAAAAAATTCTTGAAAAATATTTAGATACAAAACCTTTTCTTTTCAACTTTATTTCACTTTTATACAAGATTCCATGTTTAAAAAGAAAGAATCCATTGAAAACACTCACCATTCAAACCTAATATAAACTCATAGCAATAAAAAATTTCCCTGAGTAGATTATTTTTCAATAAATATTAAGAATTATATGAGACCTCAATGCGAAGGTTAAAACTATTCTATATAGTCAAGCCTCACCCCGACTTTTTACAGTATTTCCAATTAAAATGCACTAGCTCTTTCGTATAGCAAAGTCTTTCCCCAATTTTTGTAGTACTTTCAATTAAAATGGATTAACCCCGGTGTATTTGTTTGTCTTTTGTTTTCATAGTACATCCAATTAGCATGGAATGACCAATGTCTCTGTGTCTCTTCCTTTTTAGTTCCTGCCAGGGCAAGAAACTATTACGGAGGCAACCATCTTTAAACGATGATTAATCTATCTGCAATCAACCAATAACATATCAGATTTTTGGGTAGTTTTTATATTAATTCTTTGTTAGATTAGAAAAAGGTGCAAAATTGTTAAGTTCAAAATATTTGACAAATGTTAATCAGCGATTTGATTGGGCAGCAGTTGGTGGCAGCAGACAGTCAGGGAAAAAATGCAAATTCCAAAGCATAAGAACGCACATTTCCCAGCATCTCTTGCAGTGCGTTATAGATAGTAAAAGACCACCACATTACAAGGAAACTTTGTAATTGCATAAGCCTTTGCATACAACTTTTAGGATATTATATTTAGGCTATCAAGTTCATCATCGGTGTCGCTATCACTATCATCATTCTTATTTTTCCTGCTAGACTTACTAATCTTCAAAGAAGACATGAAAGTGGATTCAATAGGGGGAACAACACTGTTGTCAAAGTTGTTTAATTCAAAGGTTGTAAGCTTATTGATCAGTGTGTCAAGGGTAAGATTGGATAAGGCCCTTGTTTCATGAATTACAGACATCCTGATCGCATAAACTGGTAACAAAGTTCTGAGAATCTTGCTTATAACTGTTTCATCATCAATGACTCCATCAGATGCTCTAATAGCATGTACTACCTCTTTCAATCTATTTGTATATTGCACAATGTTCTCACCTTCTTTCATCTTCATATCATCAAAATGACCTCTTAGACTTTCTGCTCTGGCTCTCTTAACATTCAAATCTCCACTGTATATCAAATTTAGCTTGTCCCACATCTGTTTGGTAGTAGTGCATCCCTTAATGTCTTCAAATTCAGTGTCAGTACAGGCAGCAACAATTTCCATCATAGTGATATTGTGTTCATGCTTGTCTCTCATTTGATCAAGGTTTAAGGGACCTGGTGTCGGTTCAATGTAGCCATTCTTCATCAGATCTACAGCTGAGTTCCCAATTCCAGATACGTGCAACAACATTTGGCTTTGCCATACTGCGAAGTTCTCTTTGTTCAATTTTGGTACTTCCCTCTTATACATCTTGAGACCTTTGTGCTAAAGTCCTTAAAACTCTATTCTAAGCAACCATAGCTCTAATACCAATTGTTAGAATAACTGAGAGGGGGGTGAATCAGTTATCAAGTATCCCAATTCAAAATGTATAATTCAAAATAATTTCTTCAATTTATGTTGTTTGATAAACAATAATTAATTTCACTGTCTGTGCTTTTACCAATTATCAGTTTAATACTTCTAACTGTTACCGATCAAATCTAACATGTAATATGCAGAGTATGATAACAAACAAATATTGCAATCAACACCTAACACAAGAGATTTAACGTGGAAACCCTGTAAAGGGAAAAACCACTTGGGACCAGCAACCCAAAAATGTTCACTCTTCTAAAGTGAGGTCGGTGAAGACCCAACCTTGTTAAAGGTTACAAACACACTGTCAGGTGTGACCTTGTAAAAGGATTTTAGACTAGAAGTTATCGAACAACCAGCATTCACTATGGGGTTGAGAGGATAACAATGTTCATTCTATGAATGATACATCATAAGACTTTCAGAGTCTACTCGGTTAAGAGATTTTGACTATTTACAATGGTCAAATATGGAACAGTAAATGATCTGCCTTAATACAACGTCGATTGCAGATTACAGACCAATATTTAGCTCATACAAATCCTTCTGATCAATATTGCACTTCAGATTCAATATTGTATCAACTTTCTGTCCATCGATAATTGCTCTTTGTAGCTCAGTAACTATTGTGTAGCTCGGTTCTTACTAACCAATATGATCAGAATGCATGAAAACTTGTTCACGCGATAATTCTGCAAAATCTTCTTCTTCCAGCATTTTTCATAATGAAACCCTAGTCTCTTATATAGACTATTAAATCATTTTCTTTTTGTCCATCAGATTTTACCACTTAATCACATTCATTGATTTTGTCGCTTCAAGCTTCCTTGGTTGATGTGTCAATAACTCATTTCAATCTACTCCATTAGATCTTCCTTCAATTATGTTAGCCGTCAATCTTCACAAAAAACTTTATCTGTTACCACTAAAATCAAGGTACTTTACAGCTCATCAATCTTATCAGCTAAACTAATTGTTTAATTCATTCTATTCTTTTCGGTTAACAAAGAAATGCATCGGTGAACATAAGCTTGGTTAACACTGTGATCAGTATACACTACACTCTGTTGGTGTATACTGAAATGCTTTCATTTACCAACAACACTGCTTTGTGTCTTTCAGCTCTATTCTTCATCATAGATGAATGCAACATAATAAAGTCAATTCCATCAAGTCATAGACTCATCAACAAATTAATCAGTGTATTCATTATCCTCATCTGACATGTACATCTTCCTTATGTAGATTTATCTGTTCTTCATCTCTTTTCACCTTTCTTTAGATGTGTCGGTATGGTAACTTACAAGATAAGTACTGTTAAGCTAGTTGACATCAATGACAACATAATAAAGATTTAATCATCTTGCATTATCTAATCATCAACTTCTTAGTAATCTTGAATTACAGATTCTTTATTCTGGTTCCAAATCAGTTGTAGTTCATCATAATCGACCTTCTAAACATCATAGAAATCCAAAGTTCAACTTAACTGATTATCTTACATCAAACTATCAAAATTTCAACTTGGTCAACTATGGTCAAATCATGGTCAAACCTAGTCAAACTTGGTCTCTAGGACCTCTAAACGATGCAGAACACGTTCTCGAACATGTATAACCACTTCTCAAATCAATTAACATGCTTCTAAACTATAACACTGACTTTTCTTGTCAGATTTCAATTTTAATCCCAAAGGGGGCATGGTATTGCATATCATTTAAGTCTATAAATCTAAATTTGTAATCAATCTTTCCTTAGTAATCAAGACAACAACCATGTCTAGTTGTTGATTTATCAAAAGTCCTCGTCGCTTGGGGAAAATCTATCATCACTTGGGTATATCAGATTCATCAACATCCATATCAATCTGGTATCCTAATCTATTGTGTAAACTGTATCAGCTTTTTGTAACCATCAGTTCATTAGTGTTATTTCCTTGGTTCTTTATAACTGAAGGGTTCAGATGTGATACCAATGTGATTCTTATTGACAATCGGGTCTGGAATCGGTCACTCACTTCTTCATAATCATAAGGTTCAAAATCAGGCATTTTGACACTTTTTTGTAATCACCGGTTCATCGTTTCTATAGTGAACATTAGCTTTGGTCATTCAGGACCTAACATCTTCAAATCTTTCAATTGGTTTCTATCTTGGAATCGGTTCATCTTTCCAATCAGTTTCAATATCCTACATAGACTGTCTTTGAACAACTGCGCTTCACACAATAATTCAAAGAGGGGCAAAATGTAATACCCTAAAAATGGGCTATAGGTTCATTAACCTCCTACATCCTCAAATCAAATGAAATCGACATCGAAGTCCTAAACTAAGGCACATCTAAACATCAAAATCCTAATTGATTGTCCTAAATTCTGCATCAGTGAATATTCCTAGAAATATTCCTATTTATCTAATTATCTTTAATTTAATGATTATTTGGTGATAAAGCTAATTTATCCTAAAATCTGATTAATTGAATATTCTGAATATTTAATTAATTAGATTTAATACTGCCACTTAATTATTTAATTGAATTTAATTACCTTTATTCCTAAATTGTATTATTTCATTTGACAATAAATCAAAAATCTTGTGACAAATTGATTAAATTCTTATTTAATTAATTAATGTCAATTGTGAGATTGAATGATATAGTTTTCAAATAAAAGTTTGATTTAATAATTGATTAACCCATAAATTGGTTATTCTTTAAATTTAAAATTAGTTAAGTTGAGGATAAATCACTTTATTTATTTAATTAATTCATAATTACTGTGCACATTCAAAGAGCAGTTAAACTTAAAATCAGAAAATCAATACAAGTTGTTAACTTCTGGAAACTCAACATCTATTTTGAGTTCAAAGCTGATCTAAACTTTTGATTTGAGTTAAAAAGCTATTCTTGCATGATTTTGCATGATTTTTTGAGTTAATGATCTTTGATTTCTTGTTGACTCAAAAATCAACCTGAGTTCATCAAGAGTGATTTATGGCTTTTCCCATGCACCTCCAAATCCCTAGATTTCTATAAAATCAAGGTTTTAGCTCTTCATATCGATCCATCCACAAATTGCATCCTCACGCTGGCGAATTGGTGATCGAAGAATCTATCTTTGCGAATCAAGGCTATTGTGAGATTTTTATTGTTTTTGAGCATTCATATCATTTAGCATATCAATTCTTAGATCAATTGCATATCAGTTTTTCATATAGACTAGATTCATATCAATTTTCTTTCATCATAATTGCATGGAAAAACCAAAAATATAGATTAATTTGCATTCATCCCATATCTAGATTCTGCATTCAAATCCTTCATTTAGGTGTCGTCAAGGTCAGTAATCTCGGTCTAATCTGAGAATATCATACTTGCACCTACTAGAAGGCAGTAAATCATCTTGTTAGTTTAGTTTCCATTTCATTGCACGATTTTGATTTTTGCTAACCTCTAATGTTTTATTGAAGTGTTGTGTCCACAACTAGGTACAAAATTCACACACACAGTCGGTAAATGAAGACTTCAGTATACACCAAGCCAGTGTAGTGTATACCGAGTGACAGTATTAACCAAGCTTGTATTCACTGACACATTTCTTTGTTAACTAAGTGTTGGTCCTTTTTCCTGTCAGTGCAAAAATCCTTTGAAAATGGCCTATTCCTTGCAAGTTTTGTAATGTTGTCCCACCCTGCTGCAATCACAGTTTTGGTATGCGAAGTAAATCCACAATGTTTCATGGTGTGCACCCTTGGCCATGTGTTCTTCATGTTGTCACCTTGGCCCAGTCCAATTTGCATGTGCTGAATCACAAAACCCCAGGAAATTTTAAAGTTTTAAGGTCTGCAGGAAATAGTTTTAGAATCTGCCACAGTGTCAAAAACCCACAGTGTTTTTGAAAATCCATGATGTTTTCAACCTTTTTGGCCTGCATGAAAACCCTCAATGTTTTCTACTTCCCTGCTACCTTTCAGTCTGTAGGAAATCCTGTGTGTTTTCGATCATTCGCCATTGTGAAAACTTTGGATGTTTTTGATATTTCACCAAAAACCCTATGTGTTTTCGACCTTGCATTTCTTCTTTTCTGTCGGCACTCCTTGTTCATCAGTCTTTAGTGCACAAGTGCAATGGTTGGTGGGGCCAGATTCTTCAAGCGGCAGAGGGAGGAGATCGACAGTCGGTGTGTGATCACATGGAATATTCTCACCCCATATGATCATGCACCTGTCGTTGATTTCGTTTGCTTCAAGTGTTTCTTCGGTGGTGGTCCCAATGTCAGAGGGGAGGTGAAGGTGTGTGTTCTGATTGGTTGTCACATGGCCGCATGTCAGACTTTTCTGACATGCAATCATGTGACCACTTGCCACCTATCCGTGTGGGTCCCGGTTCTTCGCAATTGCTTGGTGCAGTTAATGTTCAGATAGGATCTGTGGCTGTCGCTTGTTCACATGGAAAAGGTACATGAGGTTTATTTCTCATGCTTTTGTGACAACCGTCTGATCCTCTAAAAGGTAAAGTTTCTTCTGGTTGGTCTGAGGTGGTGATGTGGGGGCCTTTGGTTGGCTGTCACATGATCGCATAGCCCAGTTTTTGGCTATACAATCATGCGACTGGTTGACACGTGTCTCTAGAGCCCAGTGGCAGGTGGTGATGGGGCGTCTTCCAGATGCTAAGGTGGCAGTGTTCTATTGGATGTGGTGTAGAGATGTGGCGGTCTTATGGCCTTGTCGCATGATCACATGAGCCAATTTTTCAGCTTGCGATCATGCGACAAACCACTTGGTGTTAACTTCATGTGATGGTAGTTATGCTTGCGGTTAAGGTTCACGGGTTGTCGCATGTTTGCGTAGCCCATCTCCATGCTATGCGATCATGAGATAGGGTGCCATGTGTGCTGGGGCCTGTTTGTAGTTGTTTGGTGGTCCCGTTGGCAGGTGGTGTTGTGGCAATCTCCGGTTGGTCCGAGCTGGCAGGGTGATAGATTTAAACACGGGCCCAGGTTAGGGTATCTCAGCGGTGACATGACAACCAGTAGGATGCATGTTAGTGGCTTGTTGCGTGTTCACCTGAGCTAGTTTTTTGGCTTGCGAACATGTGACAAACCCTTTTGTGATAGCGACAGCGTTGGCGGTTGTGAAGAAGGTACTGGGAAGTAGTGTGTCGCATGTTCGCATAGCCCATTTTTGGGCTATGTGATCATGTGACAACTGTTTGGCATCGCCGTTGTGGAGTTAACCTGAGGTGTTTGGATGGGTTAAAAGAACAAGCCCGCGAAATGCATGGTGACCATTTGCTTTCATTTTTGAATTTCTGAGAGTTTTCAGTGATAGAGGGTAACATTTTTATGGAATTCAATGCAGAAACGACCCTTTTTGGTGAGAAGCGATTGGTTTGCTATTTGCAGTGTGGTTCAGGATGTCTATTGCTCATTTGCAGAGCATGTACATTGTAGTTGTAGCTCAAGGCATGTTGCAGGGCATCCTTTTGAGCTTGGTTTTGTGATCCTTTGTACTTGCAGAGAAGACTTTCATAATTGAGGATCAGTTCAGGATTTCCTCTTTCCTAGATCGGATGTGTTTCCTGCCCCTGAATTAATTTCATGATTGTTTCTAGTTGGTTGAGGTGGGTGAAACTTTAGCCCTAGCTATTTGTAGCTTATTACAACCTGTTTTGGGTTTCCAAGGCAGCTAGTGGTATAAATTGTCAAAATTTTGACTTTGTAAGGGTTCCAGTTTCGAAGTTCTGAAGTGTTCCTAGTCCTGGATCCAAGATTGTAACACTTTTTCATTGGGTATTCTATTGATAGAGAAAAAGTTGTAGGTCTAAGCTGTAATTTGCAAGCTTGACTCCTCTGGATTGATTGTTTACACTTAAGGATTCTTCATACTTAATACAAGTATATGACTCTTATCTCTCCTTTGTGTCAACTTAGATAGATTCTGAACTTTCTAGTCCTTTGCATATTGTTTTATGTATATGTATCCATTCTTGAGTTCTAATCCAGGATCAGATGAAATGATGCTTTAGATGGGACATAGATATATCTTATTGTCTAGTTAAGGATATCTCATAAGTAGTAAAAGGGATTGTAGGTATGTTTATGGCTTGGAATCTCAGCTATTATCTTGTGTGTGTAGCATTCATGTTCTAGGAGATCTTGCCCAATGGATGAGGCACTGGCCTAAATGATTATCTCTTTATCAACAAATACTGATTGTTGTTGTTATGATCCCAAAAACATAAGTTAAGAACCCTCCATTTAAGTTTTGAGTATTTGGTTGTATGTGGTTCTACCCATAGTAATGGAGAGTCAATGATTGTGTGGTTAACACTTAGTACTTTCTTACTATTCTATTATTTGTTATTCAAACCTAGTTCTTGGTGTATGAAGTATATTTTATACTAGGTTAGGTGCACCCGCCTTGGTTTTGTAGAGCCAGAAGCAGAAGAGGGCATATTAAGTCCCTATAGTTGGTCCAGTTGCCTTGCAGAGCTCCCACACTTGGAACTAACCATTCCTAATATCAGTCTCAAGGTACATTGGCAGCCTATTAGAGCATAAGAGTTTTCAAACACCAACAAAATGGTGACTCTACTGGAGAGTTAGAGTATAAATATTGTTTCAACAACCAGTAAGTTGACCATTGGGAGTATAGAGTACATTGTGTTCTGCTATTGAAAGTTTTGCTGTCAAGAAAGTGTTGTGTTTTCCCAAGATAGTTTGGGTGGCGACTCTAAGTTTTCTTTGCAGCAATGTTGTTTAAGACATTTCAAATCTATACATACTTTCTTTTTATGATTTATATGAACACAAGAGCTTGGGTGAAGAAGCATCCTGGAGATAAAATGGAGGACGGATTTCCTGCTACCTCCAAAGCCAGTCACCCTAAAAAAGGAAGGAAAGGGAGAAATGTCTCTCAGAATAAGAGACAAGTGGAGAATACAAGAGTAGAAGAACCAATCCAGAGAAATCAAGAGGAAGATGAGTCAGAATATGAAGAAGCCGCTAATTTGGGATTGGGCGCTTATGAGGACAATTATTCTCCTAGTGAGAAAGAAAATGCAGAATCTAAATCTACTCTTCCTGATTTAGATGGTGTAGCAGAAGAAATGGCTGAAATAGATAGGAGGATTCATGAGCAAATTGCTATCAGATAGAGAAGAGAGAAAGGAAAAGAAGAGAAGATTAGACATGATTAGCTCCTGCTCAAACAGAAAAAGTGACAATTGCAAAGATTAGAGGAAATGAATCAGGTTGATGAGGCTGAACAAGATGAAGATGAACCTGTCATTCAGCCCTTTCTTACTACCCAAAGAGCAAATAATAAGGGTAAACAGAAGATGATAGGTGTTCAAATAAATGAACCTATAAGTCAAGGGAAGCCTTTAGATCAGATGTCGAAGTTGGATGCTGATTTAGAGAGGATCAGATTAGAGAAAGAGATCATAGCCAAAGAGCTTGAAAAGGATGAGTTGGAAGCTGCTACCATATAAATGAAAAAGAAAATAGATTTTCTTAGGAATGCTTTTAGACCTATAGATGGTGGAGCAACTACAACATTAGATAACAATCCTTTCACAAGAAGGCCTACTCATACAGAAAGGTACAAACAATTCTCTTTCACCAATATTCCTGGTTATCCAAATATAGTTCCAAATGAGATTAGGGATAAACTTCCTAAGTTTGCTGGAAATAATGTTATTACTTGTGAAGAACATTTGAAAATATTTAATGATATGATGGATGATTATGAGATTATGCATGAAGATGTAATAATAAAATTATTTGTACAATCCCTAGTTGAGGATGCTAGAGATTGGTTTAGGGGTTTTCCTTTTCAGTCTATAGGATCCATGGATAAATTAGAGAACTATTTTAAGGAACAATATGGTGATAAGACAAATGAAGGTTTCATGCTAAAAGAATTCAACAACATTAAGAAGCATCAGAATGAGGATGTTGCTGAATTTAATACTAGATTTCAGAAGGCCATGCATAAGTTATTCCAAGTTATGAGGCTTGATGATAAGGTTTGCCTTGCCACTTATTTGAATGGCTTTGATTCAAAAATGGGTTATCTTCTTAGAGATAAAAATCCTAGAACCCTCAGAGATGCTTATAAGATAGCATTAAATATTGAAACAAATAGGAGAGTGGTAGGGAAATTAGATAGAAGAACTGATTGGAGGCAAACCAAGAAGGAACCGGTTAGGCCTAGTGTTAATAAGCCTAAGGAGGAAGTGGATATGAAGCAAATTTTGAATGCTATCAGAGACTTAAAGTCTTCTGATAACAGGAATGTCAGACTTCCAAGAATGCAAAATTACCCATATAACACCCAATCGAAAGATGGAAAGCCTATTTTTCAACCAAGAAGTGATAAACTAGCTGGTAATACTCCTGATCCTTTGCAAGAAAATGTTGTCAATATTTGTGATGAACTCTCGTGGTGCATAGCTTGTCAATCCCCACACAATCCTGATTATTGTGCAGTCACTTTGAATGTATTGGCGAAGGAGGCACAATAGGGGAAGGAAGAAGAGAGTGAATTGTATGATGACAATGGTTGTCTAATGACTTTTGCATTTCTAGGAGATGAAGATGAAGAAGAGATTGATGAAATAAGATGCAATACCATCAGAAGCAATGAGTCCTTTGTACTAAGAAGACCATCAAATCAAGAAATTGCACAAATCACTGCAGACATGGTTGCTCAAGTAAGAGTAATTACCACTTGAGAAATAGGATAGTGGGAAATGCTGATGGTAGACGTTCTAGAATTTTTATCAGACAGACAGGAGAAGGTACTCATCAAGCACAAGCAAAGAAAAATCTAGTTGAGGATAACAAGAAAACCAAGATTGGTAAAGAAGGGAAGCCTATTGAAGTATGAGGTATGAAGTATATTTTATACTAGGTTAGGTGCACCCACCTTGTTTTTGCAGAGCCAGAAGCAGAAGAGGGCATATTAAGTCCCTATAGTTGGTCCAATTGCCTTGCAGAGCTCTCACACTTGGAACTAACCATTCCTAATATCAATCTCAAGGTACATTGGCAACCTATTAGAGCATAAGAGTTTTCAAACACCAACACTAAGTATGGATGAAAGTATTAAATGCTTAGTTTAGCCGAAAGAAATTGATGAGCTAGAAATTATTATGATTTCAAGGTTAAGGGTAAAGTTTGTTATGAAATCCAAGGCTAACAAAATTTGGAGAAGATTTAAAGGATGGAATTTAAATGTGTTATTGACACAACCGCCGAGGAAAGTTTAAGATGAAAAATCAACAAAGGAGAATAAGAGGAAAAATTTGATGGATGATATGAAAATGATTTATCTGTCTATATAAGAGATATGAGCTTCATTGTTGAAACTATGCTAGAAGAAAGAAGATTGTAGAGATTTTGAGTGAATACAGTTTCATGCATGCTTAATCAAACTGGTTGAAGGAGAACCAAACTGCAGAACAGTACCGAGCATTAGAGAGCTATTACTAAGTAAAAGTAAGTTGAAGAAGTGAATTGATATATTGATCAGAGGATTTTTATAGGCTTTGAATAGATCTAAACATCGGCAAGATAAGTTGTACTATAATTAGATCAACTACTATTTTAGTTTAACCATTGATACAGAAAAATCTCTTAACTGAGTGGACTTAACCGTCTTATGTTATGCCCTATGTCATTCAATGAATGTACATTGTTATCCTATCAACCCCATAGTGAATTTTGGTTGAATGATAACTATTAGTCTTAAATCCTCTAACAAGGTCACACATAACAATGTGTTTTGTAACCTTTAACAGGGTTGGCTCTTCATGATGCAGGGGCATTCTTGGTCCTCAGTGAATGTGCATGGTGGTTTGTTATTTGGTCGGTGTTACTTGGTTGTAGCCTTAACCAATGGTCTCAGTTATTGAAGGAATCTCAGTCACTGAAGGGACTTGGTGGAATCTCTGGTGCTCAGTGGAACTAGTGCTCGGTTTTGCCTATATTGCTTGGTGTTGCTTAGCTGGGTTGGTTGTTTCATTGGTGCTTAGTTGCTTCTATGGCACTCAGTAGTTATGGTTTACTGACTGGAGTTTTGTGTGATTTGTTGAGCCGACTTGGTGCATTTATTGTTGGTAGTTTCTGTTATAGGCCAAAATGTTGAATTAAATGTTTGTAAAGCTATTTGAGAGCCAACTTGTGTGGTATTTTATATTTGTCTATAGGAGTTAAGAGTTTCATCCAGCCGACTTGTGGCTAATGATTAGTATTTAAGGGGTGTTTGGGTAGATGTTTTAGGACAAGACTTGGAGGATCATGAAAGTAGATCTGAGGGTGGTAGATTAGCAAAGTTGTGGAAAAGATCATGCGTGATCTTGCAGATCAGATAGTTGTCTAATAGTTTGTAATAGTAGAGCTAGTGGTTTGTACACTTGGAGACAAGGAGATTTCTTGGAGGCTTGTGAGCTCAAGTTTAGATTTTCCTTAGGGTTTCCATCATTTGCTGATAGTTTTCAGAGCTGAACTAGCTAGAATTGTATTAGATCTTGAAGATCTTATAGAATTGTTTCTGATTGTAATTGGCCCTAACTTGGAAGGCCTTACAGCCAGGCATGTTAATGGAAATTTGATTGGAAACAATTCTTGTGTTGTGTTATTTTGTTGTGTTGTTCTAAAACTGTAAGGCTAGGATTGTCCTTAATTGGACCCTCCCTACTTTGGTCTACGTCACTTCACTGAGCTCACTTTAGAAGAGTGAAAACTATTTTAGGGTACTGGTCCCAGGTGGTTTTTCCCTTAGCAAGTTTTCCACATTAAATCATTGTGTAGGGTGTTTCTGTGATGATTGTTTTACTGTCATACTTATCATACTATATATTTGATTTGGTCGGTAATCACAATGAGTTAATTGATTGGTAATCGGTAAAGGCATAGATAGTTTAATAGTTTATGTTACTGAGCTGCAGAATTTGTTGAAATTGTTTTATAAGTTACATATTTGCAGTTGGGACTGTAGGATAACTGATCTAACCGATTCACCCCCCTCTCAGTTATTCTAACACAAGGTTGATTCCAAATTGGGGTTTGACTAAGGAAACCCCCTCATCCCAACAACAAAACCATTTTTCTTGTAGATACATGTTACAGGTGCAGGATGACGAATATCTATACAGATCTGGATACCCTTTTCGGCAAACTTCTGAGATCCATGAACAAAATTTATGTCAGATGTTTCAGGTCAAGGTCGACTTTCAGTGGGGGTCAAGATTGTACCCCAGGGTAAGATCTTACTCCAATCCTAAGGTCAAGGTCAACCTTGCTCTGAAAGACAAAAATTTTCTATATTTTCTCTGTTTGTGCATTTCCAAGCTGCGTTAGGTTGCAAAATCTCTCAAAACTGAATACAGACATCAGAAAAAGGTGATTTCTGAATTAGACTCTTTTCAAGATAAGTATCTATGTTTTATTAAGTTTGCATGTCCATAACATTTTCCATCACATATTTACACCCTTACACTTTGTTATCACATCCCCCATTTTACCCCTTTACAACACATTATATACACATTCTTTATCCTCTACATTTTTGAATGTCCTAAAAGATTTGGAAAAAAACCTTGCTAGAAGATTGACTGATGTATTGGATAAAATTTTGGAAGTGACCCAGACTAGTTTCATTGGGGGAAGATATATATTAGAAAATTTAATCACTAGCTAGAAATGTATGCACTAGGAAATGCACAAAAATTAGAACATTGCAACGATTCTTCTAGACTTTGAAAAAGCCTATGATAGGTTGTGATCTTTTGTGCAAGGTATTCTTTGAGATTTTTTATTTTTGCCTAAGTTCTATAAGTGGATTAACATTTTATTTCAAGGTTTTTCTACATTCATAGATGTTAATGAGGAACTATCATATATCATTATTGTTTAGAGATCTATCAAGATAGGCTTCCCTATTGCTCCAACCCTCTTTTTCATTGTCATTAATGCTTTTGTTTATATTCTTACGTCAAGTTCCTTTCACCCCCTTTGAAAGGAACCTTACTCCCAAATGGTGATCAACTACTTAATACCCAATTTGAAAGTGATACAATGCTCTTTATTGAACTTGTTGAGGCTAATTTTGACAACATGTTGAATACAATTTGGGGTTTCCATCAAGCCTTTGACTCCAAGGTGGCTCCTCATAAATCTTTAGTTATTTTCTGGTCGGAGATGCCTCTTGACTAGTTTGGAATTAAAGGTTGGGTTTGGTCTAGCCCCAATAAGATTGTTAAATACATTGGGATCCCCTTTACTCTCTCTCTCTCTCTCTCTCTCTCTCTCTCTCTATTAAGGACATGTGGAAACAATTATTTAAGAAAATAGAGAAGAAGCATGAAAAATGATAGACTCACATATATTATTTAATATGTAGAATCCAATTAGTGAAAAATTTATATCTTCTCATTCTATATATCCCTCTTTAGCTTGGTTCTTTGCAATGTTCATTTTAATAAATCGGAAAATGTTCTTAGATACTTTCTTTGGTCCGATGGTAAGGAGAATAGGAAAAGACATTGTGTGTCATAGAAGTGGTGTTGCTTCCCTAAAAACCAAGGTGGTCTAGGGCTAAATGATCTAAAACTCCAATCATATCCCCTCACTTGAAAATGGATCTTTAATTCAATTCATGTAAACAAACCCTAGAAGGTTCTTATTAGAAATACCTATCTCTTTCACACTCTGAAAAGGGGAAGATGTGGGACCTGATATCCATCTTTCATATTCTTCTTGGCCACTTTAATGTTAAAATATTTGGATCAAACTCTTCTGGTCTCTTTGGAATGATTGGTCTCTAGTTGGATCCTTGATCTCTCCTAGATTTGCACTGGGTAGGTCTCCCTCATTTTATGCTACACATAGATCATTATGGTGGTGATTATTTAATAGAGATAAACCCCTAGCTTTAAATCAAGGATGTTTTCCCAAGAGTTGCTTCCCTACAGGAATTAAAACCTTGGGTGATATTCTTATTAATCCTAAGATAGGGTTGTGGGAGTAGTTGATGTAGAAGTACAGATTGATCTCCTCTCATGAGAAGCCTTACTCCATGATTGTCAATCCTATGGGTTCTAATTTATTGGGGCTTAAGTGGTCTAGTAATGATATTATTATGAACATTCGGTGGAAAGATGACACTAAATTCTTGAATGTTTCTCTTAATAATATTTACAATATGCTAATTGATTCTAATAAGGTTATGACAAACTAAACAAATGGTATAACTTTGATTAATCAGACACCAAATGGCTCAACTGTCTTAATTTCATGTGGAAAATTTAAGAAAAACCTAAAAATATTTATTTCCATTGGCTTTTATTGCTAAGAAAACTTGTTGTTGATAGTGTGGTTCATACTTATGGCCTCCCTAGTTGGCTGTGTGATGCATGCCAAGTCCCTAAACATTTTTAACATTTTTTTTTTTGAGTGTCATTTTTAGTTTCTCTTTGGTCCCTTTTGTTTGTCCATTGCCTATTAGTTGGAATATAGAAGAAGGATTTTCTTGGATTGAAATCGTGGCTAGTTATGTGCAATTCTTTGATACCCCTCGTAATAGATTTTGATTTATTTTTACTAGCAAAGTGCTTTGTTTTTTGTGGAAAAAGAGGAATGATGAGATCATTGACCCTAAATGAAGGATCCTTACTGAGTTTAAATGAAAACTCACATATTATGACATAGGTATCTACTAAAATGGACATTTTAAAGAATAATTCTATGACATTGCTGAAGGAAGGTGTAATGTTGGTGTACAAGAAAGATATCCAATCTGCCCACTTCTTCCCTACTAGAAAGAATAAGTTGAACAAGGATGAACTCAAGTTCCTGAAAGGTTTATGGAATGAGAAGATCACTAATTAGGACATCACGAAGAGAATAGAAATAGGGAGGGACCCCAGAGCTCAGAAAAGGGGATGTTGTGGTGAATCTTGAGATTGAGCTTCGACTTGGAGATTTCACTTGTCATGAGGTAGAATGCAGTACTTATATCATTGGGGCTTGGGATTTGTTATATTATGTCTATTATTTGAGCTCCTTTTTTGAGATTACAATAGGTTAATGACCATTTATTTATATCTTGGATGATCTTTTTGAGTAGACACTTGGGGTATCAACTTGTATGATCTAAAGTTTTTCTATACACTATCTTTAATATAATAATATATATTGTAGTTATATAGAAAATTTATATGTTATATTTTATAATAGAGATGATTAAATATTAACACAATAATATATAATTAAAAAAATAATATATAAAATAATTTAAAAAGTATAATTTTAATTATGTATAATATAATTATAATACTATATATAATATTTGATATAATTCAAACTTTATTATTATTATATTTTATATTTATATAATGTAAACTATTTAATTTATTTTTTAAATATTGTGGTTATATTTATTAGTATATATTACATTTTATGATATAAATTATAATATCTCACTATCCCTACCTTTGTATTTAATTTTTTTCTCTCCCCTTTCCATTTATTTTTTGTATTCTTCTCTATCTCTATCTCTTTATCTCTTCTTGCATCTCTCTCTTCGCCTAGTCACCCTTCCCTCCCACCCTCTCTCTTACCCACCCACCATGCCACATACACACACAATCTCTCTCTCTCTCTCTTAACATACATACATACATACATACATACATACATACATACATATATATATATATATATATATATATATATATATATATATATATATATATATATATATATATATATATATATATATAGACACACACACACACACACACACACACACACACACACATATATACACACATACATATTTATATATATAGACACACACAGACACACACACACACATATATATATATATAGATATCTATATGTGTGTGTGTGTGTGTGTGTGTGTCTGTGTGTGTCTGTGTGTCTATGTGTCTGTGTGTATGTATATATGTATATTTATTGATATATTTCTAATACACAAACTCTCTCTCTCTCTCTCTCTCTGACATCCTTTATGTTTGACTCTTGTCCCCTCTATCCCTATCTTCCTATCTTTCCCTCTTCTTCTTCCTCTCCATCTCTATCTCATTATCTCAATATCTCTCTCTCCCATCCACTCTATTTCTCCATATCCTCTCTCTTTCCTTTACCTATCTTTCCTTATATCTCCTTCCTTAATTTCCCTGCATCATTCTATCTATCTCTTTATTTGTACCTTATTCTCCTTTTCTCTTCCCATGTATCTATATCATTTGTTAAATGACATGCCAATTGAACTCATGTACTACATAACTATATGAAAAAAATAGACCCCTTTTTACTAATTAACCTTCCACACCTCTTCAATATACCCATTCACCAAAGTACGATTGCTAGCATAAACTAGTAGTAATAAAATTAATACATTTATAAATCATTTTCAATAAATATTAAGAATTATACGACACCTCAAGGGAAGGTTAAAAAAGTATTTCATATAGTCAAGCCTCACCCTGACTTTTTACTGTACTTCCAACTAAAATGCACTGACCCTTTCCTATAGCTAAGTCTCACCCTATTTTTTGTAGTACTTCCAATTAAAATGGATTTACCAAAGTGTATTTGTTTGTATTATTTTCTTAACCATTGATTTGGTTATCTTCCTACTAGCTTGGACTATTAAAAACATGGACCAGAGGGGATACTCACAAAGGAGAACTAAGGAATACATCCTCAATCTATTCAATTTATAGCCAATTGCATAATAATTTATGGTCATCGGGTTAGCTCCAATATTCATGACATGTAGTTGGAGATAATGCTAGGTGGTTTGATTGATCAAGAATATAAGACTGAGTTGGAGGTGGACCTACTTGACCAGTCTGGCTGGTCTTTGCTATAGTATTGCCAGATAAATAATTTAACTTTCTAACATCCCCCCATAAATTAATTATACTAAATATTTTCAAATATCCTCCCATAAGATAAAAAAATGTGGGTCTTGAGCTACAACAGGTACTTAGGTACCCATTTACAAAAGTTATTAAAGTTTTTTTTAATTGGGTTTTATGTGCTAGTTCATTATTTTTGACTTTCCCTCATCATAATCACTTTGGGATTGTTCATCTCATCCCTTACTAATACACTTCTCAAGTGGTTTCTTGCTAACCACAAAATCTTCACACAAATGGTTTCTAGCTGACGATAAACATTGCACTTGAGTGGTTTTGGCTAACCATGAACCTCACATACAAGTGGTTAATAATAACCATGAACCTCATAGATGGTTTTGGATTACATAAAACCTCATGTAAAAGTGGTTACTGCTGACCAAAAACTTCACATGATGGGGAAACTAACTTATAATGCACACACTTCTTGATCATCACTCTGAAATTTTTTCATTGTTTTTTATGCTTATTCTTCTATACCTACATTAATTATCAAGTCCATATAAAAAGTGATCAACTTACTAAGATACATGGCTACCCAACCATTATACTCCCTAGTTCTATAGGAATCATTTTCACCTACATGGTTCATCAATATGTTAAGCCAAAATACTTTGGGGTGTCGGGTGAAACTGATCATGCACCCCTACAATAACTCAGGTACAATAAACATCCTCCCATTGAGACACATTACTAGTGCTCAAGGATCCTATCTTTTATGGGCTCTATTGGCCTCATACATTGCTTGCACAAATTCAGAAACATTATGCTACAACATTGAAAAATATCACTTCTTATTTGTTTTCATAGAAATACAATTGTATTACTAAAGCCCATTTACTTCTCAATACTATGGGGAATATTTTTACCTCTTCTCTTCTTGTCTGCAATGATTTCAATAATACTTTGGTGATTTAGAACAGATTGACACAACTTCAATCTTTTGTAGGATCTCTTTGACTTTAGATACAACTGATTGATTTTTCTCTAACTCTGATCCAAACATTTCAATGATCTCAATTAGATTGAAATTTTCCTTGACATCTTTTAAACACTGGGACCTCCTTTATTTTTCTTTTTAAAACTAGTAACTTTTATTTATTGGTGATCTTATTTTGCTTCAACTCTCTTCTAAAACACTTTTCTCCTTCCTTTCTATTGTAATGAATTGCTCTCCCCCTTCATTCCTCCAGCGTGCATCTCCACACAGATCTCACAACAATATGAAGTTGCTTTAAACAACAATTTAATCCATGATCTACCTTCAATGACTGTGATTTAGTTTTGATAAAATAGAACTCATCAACTATACTCTGCAAATGGTGACTTTGACTACAACAACACTTTGATCCCTTTCAGACTGAGGTCTTCGCCTTCTTCGTGATTCCTTATTTTCTTCTAATGCTTAACCAATGGAAGCACCATTCAACATGACAATAGATCTACACTCTGGCAACTACAAGTACAAAAATTCTGATTTCTTCTTTCTATTTTTTCGAAAGCGGTGATCTCCACATACAACGAGATCTATAGTCAACAACTTCATCAATGACTTGAAACAACAGTTTCCTTTGATTTATGAGAAACTTTCAGATTGTTCAATTGGCCTCCTTCATTCTAACACATTAACAACAACCTCCTTTTAAAAAATTCACTCCTATCTTAATAGGGCTTCGACTAAAAAGCAACACCTTTGTCTTGGCTGCTCAACGCAGTAGTTAAACTCTTTTTCAATAGTAGAAAAATGCCCAAAGTTTAAATTCAATACAAAAATCAAAAGGATATCTTAGACCTTACCAACACTATCTTTAACATAGTGACTGCCACTGTAAGCAATTCCAACAAAGTGACATTTACAAATATCACCAAAACATTCGACTCTAATACCATGTTAGAAACACATATAGAAAAAGATACTAACAAAGGAGCACTAATAAATACATCCTCAATTCATTCAATTTATAGTCAATTACATAATAAATGATGGTCATAGATTAGCTCCAATATTCATGACATATAGTTGGAGATAATGCTAGATGGTTGGGTTGATAAGAAGATAAGACTGAGAGCAGGAAGTGGACCTGCTTGACCAATGTGGTTGGTCTCTATTGGCAGATAAATAATTTACCTTTCTAACATGGATAACGTTCACCCTTTTATGGCACATCATTCTGTCTCTTGGATTTGGTCTTCTTCAATAGTTAAAAAATAATTGTATACTATGCCCATTTTTACTATCTTTTGGGTGATTTCTCTGTCTTTTTGGGCTGTTGGTGGGATTTTAACTTTTGAGACTACGCAACATAAAAAGGACTGGTTGAAGAGAATGCACATAATGATGTGACAAAGAAGCAAAAACCAAACATAGGAGGGGTGGGTGAAGATGAGACCAATAATCAGCCAGTGCGCAGACTTGGTCTAGATTTCTCATTAGGATCTGATTTGATTTCGTTTCAATGCATGTACATTAAAACCAACTCCCAGCTCAAACATTATAGATGCGTAATAATAGCTTAAAGAAAATGGATCATTTAGCATTCAACTGTTTGAAACATTTTATTTTAGCTCTTGCTATTCTTATTACCCAACGCAGTTACAATTTATTTGTTGATGGTGGAGACATCCTATCTTTGGGGGCTTCTGTGAGGGAAAAGCAGACCATCATTTCAAAGAATGGAACTTTTGAATTGGGATTTTTTAGTCCCAATGGAACCAACAACTGGTATGTTGGCATCTGGTATGCCCAAATATCTGAGAAGAGCATTATTTGGGTAGCTAACAGGGAGATTCCTATCAGAAAATCTCCCGGCATTTTGATGCTGTCTAGAGATGGTTATCTCACTATGTCTAATTTTGGAGGAACACAGATTTGGTCTACTAATGGTACCCAGCAAGGAAAAGGGTCCAGTGCTTCCATACTCGACACTGGTAATTTTGTTATTTTTGGCACCCAAAACACTTCAGAGATTGTATGGGAGAGCTTCGCGCATCCCACAAATACATTTATGCCACACATGAAGTTCTGGAAAGGAATAAAAATCAGATCTTGGAAGAACCATATGGATCCAGCATCTGGGCCCTTCGTTCTAGAAATGAATCCAGCCCTAGAACAGAAAGACTTTGTACTTGTAGAAATGTACAGCTAATGCTGCTCAACGATCTAGCTGTAAGAAAATGAAACAATTTAAAAAATAGAACAAATTAGAATAGCAATGAATTTTTACAATGAAGAAACCCTAAATCTGGGCTCACTCTTACAAATACATGCCTTCATCTACAAATTTATAGATGAGCTTGCATATTCTAGTCAACAAAGGTTTGCAGACATGTACAAAATGCTTGAAATCTGCAGTAAAAAAGAGAGGCTTCTGGACGACAGAGTAGGTGGTTGGCAGGCTAGGCGGCAGCAGCAGTCTACCAAAAAAGTGGGCGGCAGCAGCAGTCAAAGATGGCTGCCGAGAGTTGGAATTGATATTCCAACACCCCCCCTCAATTCTAACTAAGAAGTAGAAAAGAAAGAGGAAAGAGGGAAGAGGGAAAACCTGGTGGGAACAAAACCCCCCTCAAAATAGATGCTAACAAAGAAAAAAAACTATAGTAATACAATGTCTTGCACCACAAGAAGATCTCGAAGAAAGTGAAATACAAGAGGCGATGTAGTCTTCCATAATGTGTAGCCAATGATAGATGCTCGAAACTGGATGTAGAAGCTGGTCCATGATCTTCGAACAACATTCCTTCCTTTGGGAAGAAATAAAACCAAATATGCTTGAATGAAATTTCCCAAATCCTGAAAGGAATATGTGGGAAGAGATTTCAAGATGTATGAGGCTTTTGAAAATTGCTCCATGGTCTCCATGTTGATCCTGAAACTTGTCATAAGAAAATCAAATAATGTTGAATATGACAATCTAGAAGCGTTTAGAAACTGATGTAGAGCACGATCAAAAAACTCATGTATCTCCTCACAAGGCAAATAAATCTCCTTCAAATGTTGAGCCAAGTGATCCACACTCATATCAAACTGTGAGGAATGATAATGAAGAGAATAAGGAAGAGGATCACAATGTTCTTTCACAACTATTGGAGAAGAAGCGCCATCATCAAAGAGAAGATGTATACAATCAATGGTGTCATATAGATCCGAAATGAGGGATTCTACAAACAAAAAAGATATGTCTGATAGAAATTCATCCCAATGAACTGAATCTTGAAGACAAGAGTGAACCTGTTGAAGAGAATCTAAAGTAGCATTTGAAGAAGCCAAGATCTCTATCAAACCGGTAGGTGGAGGTGACAGAATAGCTTCCAATGTTGGAGATGTAGAAAGAGGAGCATCAGGAGGAGATGTCTTTTTGCAATCAAGACAATCAAGACTCTTCCAATAAGCAAGTTCCTCTTCAGTGTCATCGTTGTACATAGGATCATCATCTTTCTCAAGGGAGAGAAGCATGTCTGTAGCTGGATCATCTGAGAATGGAGGTTCAATGGGATCTCCATATCTTTCCCATAAAATGGTCCAAAGAGTACGAGGGCACTCAATGTGCGATAGAGCCCATGATGTGTGCTCACCAACACTTAAACCAATTAATCCTAAGACATGATCATTTCTACTTTCCCAAACAAATTTTTGCCAACATGAACTTGGTTCAGGAATAAGCCCATACAAATGTGGCAATAGATGAATCCATCGGCAATGCTTTAGGATTCCATCACGCCAAGACTTATAATTTTCTTCTTCCAAACTAATGACAGACGGATGATATTTAATTCCCATTGTAATATTAGACTATCCCCTTTAGAAACTTTATTTTCAGTTCATAAATATAGAAAAGAAAATAAGAGAAACCCCCAAAACAATGAAAAATTCATTCTAAAATAGCTCTGATCTGCAATACCTGCAAGTAAAGAGTTTTCTTTTCTCCTTCTTAGCAACCTGCTCTGATACCATGTAGAAATTTACAGCTAATGCTGCTCAACAATCTAGCTATGAGAAAATGAAATAATTTAAGAAACAGAACAAATTAGAATAGCAATGAATTTTTACAATGAAGAAACCCCAAATCTGGGCTCACTCTTACAAATACATGCCTTCATCTACAAATCTATAGATGAGCTTGCATATTCTAGTCAACAAAGGTTTGCAGACATGTACAAAATGCTTGAAATCTGCAGTAAAAAAGAGAAGCTTCTGGACGGCAGAGTAGGTGGTTGGCAGGCTGGGCGGCAGCAGCAGTCTACCAAAAAAGTGGGCGGCAGCAGCAGTCAAAGATGGCTGCCGAGAGTTGGAATTGATATTCCAACAGTACTGCACTATAAAAACGGTGTTCCATATTACAGCACTGGAGCGTGGATGGGGAGCTACTACGCCACCATGCCAGAGACAATATCTCCTTCCATACTAGAGGAGGATTTGATAGAGTTTTCTCCCACAAGAATGTACTACATATACTGGTTTACCCCCAAAGCTGGTTCAATGATGGAGAGGACAGTTCTGACCCCGGGCGGCTACCTGCTATCATTTCTGTGGGTTGATAACAGTAGATGGACCATGTCTTGGTCGCAACCGCAGGAAAGTTGTGGTGTTTATGGGGTCTGCGGGGCTTATGGGGTCTGCTTCACCCAAGCAAACATTCAATTGTGTACCTGTGCTCAAGGCTTCCAGCCAAGGGACGCTAATGCCTGGCATTCACAACAGTGGTGGTTAAGCGGTTGTGTTCGGCGCAGTCCATTGCACTGTTCCACCGAAGCCGCCATTAATGGCAGTGGTAGTACCACCACAGATGGTTTCCTCCAAGTCGGCAATATTTCTTTGTCCGATAATGAAGCTCCCCAATATACCCAAGAGCCGTTGACTATCCAAGAATGCAAAACTGTGTGTCTCAACAATTGCTCTTGCACGGCCTTTGCTCTCACTAATTCCAATTGTAAATTGTGGTTTGGCGATCTGTTAACCATTCGGTCTACTTCATCTGGCGGCGAGACCTTGTTCACTCGATTGGCAGGATCTGATGTGTCACGGTCGTCACCCAACGCAGGAAGAAAGAGCAGAGCATTTGTGCTCTCAATTTCCATTTCTTTGGGCGTTGCTGTTTTGGGTACTCTCTTTATTGTTGCATGGTTTATTCAGTGCAAGCCCGCGAGATTCCAGGAAATCGTGGACGATGACACATCAAGATCGCTCAGAACATTCAAATATAAAGAGCTCAAGATAGCCACCAACAATTTCGCCCATAATTTGGGAAAGGGAGCATTTGGCTCTGTCTTCAAAGGAACTCTTCCAGACAATACGCTTGTCGCCATGAAAAAGTTGGAGGGCTCCGCAAAAGCAGAAAAGCAATTCCGTGCGGAAATAATCACCATTGGAAACATACATCATGTGAATTTGGTGAGGCTCCGGGGATTCTGTGTAGAGGGATCTCAAAGAATGCTTGTATATGAGTACATGCAAAATGGGTCTCTCAACTATTTCTTGTCCCGCAAATCTAAAGAAGAAAAGGTGCTGGACTGGAATACCCGATTTGGGATCATTTTGGGCATCGCAAAAGGGTTACTTTATCTCCACGAAGAATGCAGAGATCGCATCATCCATTGCGATATCAAGCCAGAAAATATTCTTCTAGATGCTGATTTCTCTCCAAAAGTGGCTGATTTTGGGCTGGCAAAGCTTGTTGACAGAGATTTCAGCAGAGTTTTGACAACTACAAGAGGAACGAGAGGATATGTGGCTCCAGAGTGGCTCGGCGGGGTGCCAATAACAGTAAAGGTGGATGTATACAGCTTCGGCATGACCCTGCTTGAGATAATCTCAGGCCGACGAAATATTGACTCGAGTGTGCAGGAATCACAATACTACTTCCCCACCTGGGCAGCAACTCTACTTCAGAAGGGCAACACAATAGGTATCGTGGATGAAAGAATTGCAGATAAGGCAAATATTGAAGAGGTGAGAAGAGCAGCTGTGGTAAGCATTCTATGCATTCAAAAGGATGAGAATTGGAGACCAAGCATGGCCCAAGTGGTGAGAACGTTGGAGGGCATATCAGAAGCAGACATGGAACGATATGAAAAGTCCTTGCAAGCACTAGTGGAGGATCATTGTTGTGTTTAGCACAATTTAGTACTCATCTCAATGTTAGTGTTTTTATGGAACTCTGTATTATACAAACTAGTATAATAATAAGTTACTTTTAATATTAGTTAGAATTCTTTATATCGCCTCCAAGTAGTTAAAATTAATACAAAGTTCAAATATTTGAAGGTTATTTTCTTGCATAAATTGTTATATTTTGATTGATAATAATAAATTCATATTGTAAATTGTTTGGAGACTACTTATATTTTTTAATTGATGATCTCATTTTTAATATTTAATGAAATATGCAATGGAAGGAATAAAAAGGTGAGAATTTCATTTTTCTTCATATTAAGAATAATGAAATATGAAAATTTACATTTGTTTAAGAATATTAATGTATTTATATGTTTTCTTAATTGTTAATAAATGAATTAATGAGATTTTAGAATTAAAATAGTCTCATCAGTTTTTTGATGTAAATATTTTCTATTTTTCGAAATACCAAAACTAATTTATCAATCATTCTATTGAATAATAATTGTGAATAGGAATATTAGTGTGATGTAAGCTAAGAAATCTCTTAACTATAAAAAACTAACAATGTAAAAATTATGTAATAAAAATTACCCAACAATAATAGTTTAAAAGTAATTTATATTTATTTGTTTTATAGGTTATTCAAGAAGATATGTACCTGTGTATGTATGTACATACACACATATCTATGTGTGTGTGTGTATGTGTATATACATATGCATATATGTGTTTATATATATTTGTGTGTGTGTGCACATGCAAATGAATATGAATATGTATAGTTAATCCATTTAGTTCAAATATAATTATATAATTACATCATATTTAGAGATTTATCTGTCATTTGGAATTTTGTCTCTTGATTAAAGTTGCAACATAATTTTAACTTCTATTTGATTAGATTATTTTATTTTATCTTTTAAACATCATTTGTAAAAGAAACTTTTAAAGTAGTCCAAGAAATTTTTATCTTTAATATGTCAAGTCATTTAATAAAATTTTATTATACTAGTAGTACTGACAAATTAATTATTGATATAATTTTTAAAATCAACTACCATATTACACATCTTAAGCTTGCGAGAATTAGATGCAATGAGTTTCTTGTTACATTAGTTATGATTTGAATAATGAAGATAAGAAAGAAATGAAATCATGCAAGATCATTGTTTGACTATAATTATATAGTGTGTATGACACCCTCTGGAAAATTTATTTATTTCTCACTCATTGTTATTCGTGTCATTACAATCAACTAGCCTTATACGTGTTGAATGGGTAAGCTGAATAGGTTCATGGGAGGTTAATTGAGAAAAAAAATTTGATACTTTTGCATACATTTGTGGGATGCATGAGGTAAATTAGTAGGTCATTTAACAAATGATGTTTGTGGTAAAAAGGGTCTCAATAGAGTCATTATATGCTTTTAAAAAATGAGAGGGAGTTGGATCAGAGGTCAGAGTATGGGAAGTAGGATTTTAGGAGGCGACAATGCTATAGGGGAGGCATTGAAAGAGGATGGTGATACAAATATGGATGGTTTTCCTCAATGGACTAGATGTATGATTATGGTGGAGGTTTTTTTCCTATGTGGCCAGGCTAGGAGCTTGCAGTGGAAACCATTTTTGTCTTGTTCCTATGTCATTGTGTGTCCTTTAGATGGGCTTCTTTCCTAACTATGGACGTTTGAGGACCGCACAGTGTTTGGTCCTTTTTAGAGAGATGTCTATGTGGCTTCCCTTGCCACCATTGGAGTTCAATGTGTTCACTTTTTGGGGGGTTGTAGTCTTTTCACCATTTCTTTTGCGCTATGGTGATGCTAGCTGGGGAGGCATTTGGCACTTTTTGTGGTGTACCTATTTTTGTGTTGCAAGGGATTGGGTCCTTTGTTGTCTACAACCAGGTTTCTTTATTTTCCTTGTGGCCTTGGTATTTATGGTTGGTTCTTCTCTCCATTGTTTCTTTCATGGGTAGAGTTTTCTATGTGGCTCCTACAGATTCTACCATGATTGGTTTTTTTTTTTCCTTCGGCTCTACTGTCATGTGTTCCTTTGCTTGGTTGGGTCTTTTGTTGGGTTTAGGGGGTTTCATTTTACTATCGTTCTTCCTTCTTGTGTGGCTCCTGCTTGGCCCAGGGTCCTGTGTCATTTCATTGTTGCTTTTTGGTTTGGCTTGTATCTACCTAGGCTTTGTGGTTTCTGAATGGTTGTCCATGGAGTTTACATGGTTGGGTTGAGCTCCCTTTTCTATTCAGGGCCTTTTATCTACTAGGGTTTTGTGTTTCTATTCGTTAGTTTTATTTGTCACAAACTAGTGGGTCTTCTATTATGGGGGTTTTCGTAAGCCACTTGTTGTTAATTTTAAAGGGCATATGCTTAGTGGTTGTTATTTTTGGATAAGGAAATTGTTTATTCTTGTGTTGTCTTTAGCTTGAGCCTGACTCTTTTTGGCTTTCTTTTATTTATGGGCTCTATCTTTAGGCTTCTAGTTTTATCCTATGAGACTCCTTTAAAGGTCGAGTGTCCCCCTATTTAGGTGGGGTCTTTGAGTGTTGTTACTTTGGGGGTTTGGCTTATGTTTCTCCAGTCTCCCTCTTCCAAGGATCCTTTATAGGTAGAGGCATATTTTATTGAGGTGGAGATGTGCTTTATGGGAGAGTTGATTTATTGCATTATGTGCTTTATCCTTACTATTAGCAGCTTGAAAATGGGATGGAATCAGGTGGAGATGTCTCAACTAGGGTTTTCGGTCTTGAATACTTATTTAGAGGTGGATCCCTTTTATATTGAGATCAAAAGGAGTGTGGTAGTGGAGTTGACGACTCTTTTTTCGGATTCAATTTCTTGGATGGTTATGGCTGCCATTTTAAAACCCTTCTTGAAGGTCTTGGGCACCTTGTTAAATTTGAAAGATCGGGTTGAGGGAGCATGGAAAACCCTTAGTTGGTGGTTTGGGGAGCCCTTCAAAACCCACAATTCTTAGTTGGTGCTTCATTGTTCTGTCTTTTGAAGTTGTTTGCAATGGTAAGGGAAGCTTGTAATAACCCCTTATTTTTCCTCCACTTGTTTGTTGATGGCGAGGTTTTGTATGTGGTGGTTTGGGTAGCCCTATAAAATCCCTTATTGTTAGTTGTTTATTCATCATGCATTCTCTTGAGGTTGCTTGTGAATATTATGGGAGTATGTCAAAACCCCTTTTATTTCTTGAGTCATTTTTTGACTAGGAGGTTGTCTTCATTTCAAACAAGATCTTCAAAGTATATCGTAATGTTATTTTTTAAAGGTTTTGGGAGCCTTGCCAAAATGCAAGGTTTGTAGTTATGGGTACTAGAAAAACTAATGGTTTCTTAACGAAGGATAATAAAATCTCTATTGTGTAAGGCCTTGGTCCTACATTTATGTGCATCTAAAACTATCTATGTTTCTTATCTATTAGGCTATTTCTTGTTAGTTGATGGTGTAGTTGGAGCTATCTATTGTCTTATGTGTTTGACTCTAGTTGCTAGTTGTTGGTGTAGTTTCTGATTATTTGGGCTCGATCTATTATACCTATTTGGTTTTAAAGTTTTTATCTTTCCAAAATATATTTGTATTAGGTTTTGGGGCACCATCAAAACCTATTTTACCCTTAATAAAAAAAAGGTCTCAATAGAGTTCAATCGTAGCTTCAATTGAACTATGCATCCAATTGCATCCATCAAAACATGAATCAATGAAAACATTTGAATCATAAAGATAATTAGTTTCCATTAGCAATTCAGGCTCATTTTATGTTTAAAATAGGGAAGGACGAAGACAAAGAGAGATAGATATAGAGATAGATATAGATATAGATTGAAAAAGAGAGATAATTAGATGTACAATAAGAGAGAGGTGCTTCAAGCAATAGAGATAGAGCGAAAAATAGAGATGGACAAGGAGATTGAGATGGGCAAGGAGATTGATATGGAGGAAAAGAGATGGAGAGATAAATAGAAGAGAGTACTAGATTTTGATGTGGCCTAAATCTTTCCATAAAACCAACAACCAGTCTCTCTTCTTCTAGATTTTGACCTTGGTTGTGATTTGTCACGATCTCTTACATACTCTTTCATCTTTCTCTTGATTTTCCTATTTCATTTGTAATCAAAGCATTACCTGGTGTTGAAATCTCACCCTCGATTTTCCTTCTCATTTCCTCGCTTAAAATTACACTAACAACATCATCAAATTTTAGTTTAATAGTACTACAAATAGAGTTACTAACTATCATAACGATGTTATTCCAACTTTTTGGTAAAGAGGATAAAATTAATAGAGCCAGGTAAATTCTTCATCAAAACTAATTTTAATAGAAGCTACCTGACTAGTAATAGTATTAAAATTATTTAAATGTTCTACTACAAAGCTTCCTTCATCCATTTTCATATTAAACAATCACTCAATTAAAAAAAACTTATTTAATGTTGATGGGTTCTCATATAGCTCATCCAAGATACTAATTAAATCATTAGTTGTTTTATCTCTAGATATGTTAAATGCTAAAGATGGAGATAAGAACAAATAAATCATTCCCATTGCTTTTCTATCTAAAATACCCCAATCTTCATCTAGCATGGTTGAGGGTTTCTTTGCTTTACTATGTATGGTTGGCACAAATATTTCTGGTATAGAAAGTCCTCCATCTACATTTTCAACAATGTATAATTATGACCATTAAACCTTTCTACTTTTACTTCTTCAGTCCCCATTACCCACTCAAACTCGAATCTCTCCTACTAAACACAACCATATTTGATACCAATTTTTAATTATAAAGCAAAAAATTAATGAAATTTAAACAAAATTAAATAGAGATTCAAAATACAAGAATAAGACAACACAAATTTATAGTGGTTCACCATAAAATTACTACATCCACTCTCACGTAGGGAAGTCTCTTATTGTCGTCCATTTTTTGATACATACAATGTAGCATCAATATTCTTTTATAAACCTATATTATTTAGAATATGAACAACCAAAAGATTTGGAGGGAAACCTTGAATATTGGGTTTCAAATTTTTTACACATATAAGGATCAAGCCAATAAAAGATTAAAAATAATAGAAGAAGCGACAAATGAACTACCACCAAATCAAGTATGGTCCAAACAAAAGATGAGTCATTTGATGTGATAGTGACCCCACAAACCAAGGGAAACCACCATAAAAAAAACATAAGCTCACCAATCAACCATGACACTACTAATCAACCCAATCTATCAATGTGAAGACAAATTGTGGGCCTCTACAAAAAATTCCAAAAGCACCTATGATAAATGTTGCAGATTGGTGATGTCCCATGGCATGTGCAAAGCCAATCAAGTCACATCAAATGTGGCTCACCAACTCAATCAAAACCATCAATCGTGAGGACAAATAGTAAGCTTTAATATGCCAGTAGCAATAATAAAAATATCACACAGGTCATAAATGCCAACCACAAATGAAATTTTCCATTCTACAAAATATGGAAATTGATATAACCAAGAATGACACCAAATGAAATGATGTCTTTATCATAGAATCACAATTCCCTAGACCTCAATCTCAATTGATGAAAAATTTAGATGTGAAAGGAGTTGTTGTGAGATGGCTCTGATATCATGTTGGAGTGTTGACTCTAACGTCAAGAACACAAGTAGCTATAAATTTTCACAAGAGAGAATATAATATTTCATCGAAATGTGAATGGAATTGAGATAATAATAATGTACAATATGCTCTACTTATATAGGCAAGACAAAGAAAAGGAGCACCAATAGATTGTGAGGGTAGGTAAGGAGTAAATAACATCCAACTACTAAATGACAAATATAGATACATACTTAGGAAATATTAATTTATGACAAATAATAGCCAAATGAAATTTAAACATAGACTAAATATTAATCTACTTGAACACCAACAAATGAAAGACATCAATTTTTCTAATCTTTTAATAATTATTTATTAAAAAACTATCCATAATAATATTTGCTAAAAATAGTCATTGTTAACATTAAAAAAAATTAAATAAAAGTCCAAAAATTAATTTTATTGAAAAATATTTAGATACAAAACCTTTTCCTTTCAACTTTATTTCACTTTTAAACAAGATTCCACATTTAAAAAGAAAGAATCCATTGAAAACACTCACCATTCAAACCTAATATAAACTCATAGCAATAAAATTTGTCCCTGAATAGATGATTTTTCAATAAATAATAAGAATTAAATGAGACCTCAATGTAAAACTATTCTATATAGTCAAGCCTCACCCCGACTTTTTACATTACTTCCAATTAAAATGCACCGGCTCTTTCGTATGGCAAAGTCTTTCCCAAATTTTTGTAGTACTTCCAATTAAAATGGATTGACCCCGGTGTCTCTGTTTGTCTTTTGTAGTACTTCCAATTAGCATGGATTGACCAGTGTCTCTGTGTCTCTTCGTCAATAGTTACTATGCCCATTTGTACCATCTTTTTGGTGATTCTGTGACTTTTTCAGCTGTTGGTGGGTAACATTCAAAGGACTCATTGAAGAGAATGCACATACTGACGTGGAGAAGTAGCAGAAACCACACATAGGAGGAGTGGGTGAAGATGAGCCCAAATACTGACGTGGAGAAGTAGCAGAAACCACACATAGGAGGAGTGGGTGAAGATGAGCCCAATTAGTCTTCTATTTTTAGTCTCATTGTTGAGATTTATCGAAGTATTGTTTAAGGTAGAGTGACATTTGGAGATTATGAGTCTCAAACATCTATCCAGAATGGCTAATTTTTCAAGTGAACAAAATAGTTCAGAAATTTGAGAGGAGAGGTGTTTCCAATGGTGCTTATTTCTGAACCAAATTGACATGTGGATGTTTCCAATGGTGCTTATTTCTGCATGAAATTTCTTTTATGCTAGTTGTCCAGAACACTCTAATTTTTTCACCACCACAAGGGTATTGTCTGGAAGAGTTCCCTTGAAGACAGAGCCAAATGCTCCCTTTCCCAACTTATGGGCGAACTTGTTGGTCGCAATTTTGAGTTCTTTGTAGGTGAATGTTCTGAGCGATGTTGATGCATCATCCATCATGAATTTCTCAAGAAGTCTTCTATGCCTACGCTGAAGAAGCCATGCACCGATAAACAGAGCACCCAAAATGACAATTCCAGAAGGAATTGAAATGAAGAGTGCAACTGCTCTTCTGTTGTTGCTTCTTCCTATGCGGGCTGACAACTGTGACACATCAGAAGAAGCCAATCGAATGAAGAAGGGCTGGCCTTCAGAATGAATGCTTAACAGATCACCAAACCATAATTTACAATTTGAATCAGTGACTGCAAAGGTCATGCAGGAGCAATTGTTGAGACAAGCAGTTTTGCATGCTTGTACAGTCGACTCTTGGGTGTATTATAAAGTTTTTTATAAAATTAAATATCTTGATGTATCACGACATAAAGTGTTCCATTCATTCTCATGAGAGATGGGCTCGTGTTGAACCACTACTCATGAATCATGGGTCAAAGAGTTTGACTCAAAAAACTACACAGCTGAATCTTGATAGCGATATCACAATTTGACTTGCTGTGGGAAATATCTCCTACTTATCAATATTTTATATAGATTAAATTTGAGATATATATGCTAATAGTAGTCATAGTTCAGATGTAAAACGTCAAATAGATTACGGATAGAGTTAGGGTCAAATTTAGAATTATAATTATGGTTAGGATTAGGGATAGAGATAGAGTAAGGTTAGGGTTGGGAATAAGATTAGGGCTAAGGTTGTAATTAGTGTGAGGGTTAGGATTGGATTTATAGTTGGGGATAGGGTTAGGCTTAGGCATAGAAATGTAAGTCTAGGGTTAAGGTTGGATTAAGGCTAGTAGAGGGTCATGATTATGATTTGGCTTAGTATTAATGTTAGTGTTAGGGTTTTTGGTATGGTAAGAGTTGCAGTTGGGGTTAGGACTAGGGTTGGGGTTGAGGTTTACGTTAGTTTTGAAGACAAAATTAGTATAAGGGTTATGGTTGAGGTTGGGGATACGGTTAGGATTAAGGTTAGAATTAGATATAATCTATTAGGATTAGGCTATAATTAGAATTAGGGTTAGGTTTATGTGTAGGATTAGAGATATAAATAGGGTTAGGATTAGGGTTAGTGTTAGGGTTAGAACCGGAGTAATATTGGGATTATACTAAGGGTTGGGATTAAGGTTAGGATTAGGTTAGGGCTAAGGTTAGTGTTAGGATAGGGATTTGGATTATGGTTAGGGTTCTTTTTAGGGTTACGATTTAGGCTTAGGGTTAGGATTACAATTTACATCATGTTGTTCAAGTTAGAGTTATGGTTAGGATTAGGATTTAAGGTATCTTTGGGACGAGGGTTAGAATCATGGTTAGTGGTATGGTTTATGTTAGAAGTATAATTAGGGTTAGGGTTTGAATTATAATTAGGGATAAGGTTAGGATTAGGATTATTTTAGGATTAGGATTTTCAACCTGTTTCGCATGAAACATGGAGTTTTTCATCTTGCGCAGTTCTGTATGATGAAATAGGATCTTGCTAAGTTAGGATTATGTTCTTGGATCATGTGTGGACCTAAATATAACTTAGCATCAATTTTTGTTCATTCTTTCTTTAGTTTTGGTTTACTCTTCCCGCTTGGACCTATAATGTAATTAAATGTCTGACTAGTCGACTTGTGCCTTAGCTAGCTATATAAGAAGCTTAGGTTATTTAGCAGGTGCCTAACGTAGGGGTAGGGTAGTTTCAAGAATATTTGACTCAAATTGAACCAACAAACAAGCCCTTCTTAGAGTTACACACAGAAGTAATATATAATTCACATGAACAATGAAAACACAATGTATATGAGGCAAGGAAACTGGAAACCAAATTGGTGCGATTAAAATAAATTCGGCAACATGCTCGACTATGAGGCCTTCCAAGTTCGACCTTATACAAAGAGAATTATGAATTCAAAGTCTAACCTCTCATATTATCTTCTTTTCTACTTCACTATTCTTCTACTATCACCGTCTGCCACAAGCTAAACAACCTAATCTTCTTATATAGCCAGCCAAGCCACAAGTTAGCCAGTCGGGGATTTAATTACATTATAGGTCCAACCAGGAAGAGTAAACCAAAACTAAAGAAAGAATGAACAAAACTCGATGTTAAGTTACATTTAAGTCCACATGACCCAAGAACATAATCCTAACTTAGCAAGATCCCATTTCATCATACAGAACCGTGCAAGATAAAAAAACTCCACGTTTCACGTGAAACTAGCTGAAAATTGATACCCGAGGAAAATGGTGATAACTACCAACTCCCGATGAATTAGGATTTGCAGTCTTAGGTGAAGATATTATTTTAGGTCCTCTTTAAGACCCCAAGATCGCAAAGGCTGATTCATTAAGGATCAATGTCTACATAATGCACAATGAGCATGCAGAAAGTAGGAAAATATGACTCCAGCAGCAAGGCAAAACAACAGCTTGAAAATAGGATGAAATCAAGTGGAGATGTCTCAACATGGGTTTTTGGTCTTGAATGCTTCTTTAGAGGTGGATCTCTTTTATATTGAGGTGGAAAGGAGTGTGGTAGTGCTGTTGGAATAACTGAGAGGGGGGTGAATCGGTTAAACACTGCCCCAAATCAAAATGTATAATCCAAAACAAAATCTTCAATTCCTACTGCTCGGTAAATAGAAATACTTTCACTGTTTGTGCTTTTACCGATTGTCAATTCTCAACTTATAGTACTTACTGATCACATCTAACATGTAATATGAAAGGTATGATAACAAACAAATATCACAATCAACACATAACACAAGAGATTTAAGGTGGAAACCCTGTGAAGGGAAAAACCACCAAGGACCGGCAACCCAAAAATATTCACTCTTCTCAAGTGAGGTCAGTGAGGACCCAACCCTGTTAAAGGTTACAAACACACTGTTAGGTGTGACCTTGTTAGAGGATTTTAGACTAGAAGTTATCATCCAACCACCAGTGAATCTGGGGTTGACACGATAACAATGTTCACTCTAATGAATGATACATCAAAAGACTTTGTAAGTCCACTTGGTTAAGATGTTTGACTGTGTACAATGGTTAAATATGTAATAGTAGTTGATCTGCCTTAATACAACTTCAATTGTAGATTACAGATCAATATTTTTTCTCATACAAATCCTCCTGATCAATATATCACTTCAGATTCAATACTGTGTTTACTTACTATCCGTCGGTAATTTCTCTTTGTAGCTCAGTAACTGTTCTACAGCTCGGTTCTCAATAACCAATATGATCAGAATGCATGAAACCTTCTTCATGTGATAATTCTACTACTTCTTCTTCTTCCAGAATTTTTCATAATGAAACTCCAGTCTCTTATATAGACATGTAAAACATTTTCTTTTCCTGCATCAAATTTTGCCGCTTAATCATCTCCATTGATTTTGCCACTTTAGGCTTCCTTAGCTCATGTGTGAATAACTCATTTCAATCTGCTCCGTCAGATCCTTTTGTTTTATGTTAGCCGTTGATCTTCATAACAAACCTTATTTGTTACCTCCATTTCATACACTTTCCAGCTCATCACTTTGTGGGCTAAACTGATCATTTAATTCCATTCTATCTTTGTCGATTAACAAAGAAATGCATCGGTGAACACATGCTCGGTTAATACTATGCTCGGTATACACTACACTTCGTTGGTGTATAATGAAATGCTTTAGTTTACCGACAACACTGCTTTGTAGCTTTCAGCTCTATTCTTCATTATAGATGAATACAACATAATGAAGTCGATTCCATGACGTCATAGACTCATCAAGAAGTTACTCAATGTATTCTTTATCCTCATCTGAAGTGTACATCTTCCTCATGTAGATTTCTATGTTCTTCATCTCATCCACCTTTCTTCAAATGTGTCAGTATAGTAACTTACAAGATAAGTACTGTCAAGCTAGTTGACATCAATGAAAACATAAAACTGATTTAATTATCTTGCATTATCTAAACAACAATTCCTTAGTAATCACAAATGACCGATTCTTCATTCAAGTTCCAAATCAGTTGTAGTTCATTAATCTCTCCCTTTGGCATTGATGGCAACTTAAGTAATATGAAATATACCATACACCTACCAAACATGTATTCTACAACTCTATAAACAAATGTTGTAATTCAAATAGACTTAATATGTTTAATTACTACATTACTCAAAATTTGTAAAATTGTAATGCTTGTCATCAGATGTGCTCTTTTTAGTTCTCCTATTCCTGCTTCTGTTCTTAGTAACTGATCTTCAATGTTCTATTCCATTCAGATTGTCTCTCCCTCAGATAGTTCTCATCGGTGTTGTTTCTCTCCCTTCAGTTATTTCTCCTTTTCATATTATTTATCTCTCCCTTTGACAACAATGCCAAAGAAACAAATAAACAAATAGCTCTATTGGTAGCCAAGTAACTCTCTGTTGTCCATCAACTTCTCTGTATCTCTAAATACTGTTTAGCTCAATCTGTTCTAGTTCTCAAACTTAATCACAACCTTGAACATGATTCAAAGTGTGAACTATGCTGCATCAACATAAATGATCTTCTAATATGAATAGGCTGATGCAACATCCTGATCACCTTAGTGATCGATAGACAGGGGATGGACCCCAAGTCTAGTCCTCAAGTATTCAAATGTGTCCTTCGGTAGGGGCTTTGTAAAAATATCTGCAAGTTGTTCCTTAGATGTAACAAATTCTAACTTCACTTGCTTCTCCTGCACTTGTTCTCTTAAGTAATGATACTTAATAGATATATGCTTTGTCTTCGAGTGCATCACAAGATTCTTTAAAATATTAATAGCACTGGTGTTGTCACAATATATAATCACTGGGTCAGTGATTACCTCATTCATTCCTTCCAACACTTGCTTGATGTACGCAATGTTTGAGCAATTTGTAGCAGCAGCAACATACTCTACTTCTACAGTTGATTGAGAAATGTAGGCTTGCTTTTTACTTGTCCAAGTTACAAGTCTTTCACCAAAGAAAAATGTTCCTCTGGTGGTCCTTTTTTCTCTCATCTACATTTCCAGCCCAATCAGCATCGGTGTACACTTTTAGTTCAAAATTTCCTTCCTTAGGATACCAAATGCCATAATCTTCTATCTTTTTTAGATATCTCAAAATTATTTTAGTAGCTATCATGTGTGGCTCTCTAGGGTTAGCAGAAAACCTAGCAACAATCCCCACAGCATGTGCTATGTCTGGTCTACTGTGAACTACATACTTAAGTTTACCCATCATGGATCGGTAAAGTGTCTGGTTTACCTCAGTAGTTTCATCCTCCTTTGTCAATTTGCATCTAGTAGCCATCGGTGTTCCCACAGGTTTAGCATCTTCCATGCCAAATGTATTCAATACTTCTTTTATGTACTTAGATTGTGTGATGAATATCCCATCACTTTGCTGAATCACTTGTAATCCTAGAAAGAATTTAATCTCTCCGAACATAGACATTTCAAATTATTTTTGCATTTCATCAGCAAAGGCTTTGCATACATGATCTTGTCCTCCAAAAATAATATCATCCACAAATATTTCAGCAGTAAGAATAGTGTCATCAGTATTACCTTTCATATACAGATTGTTTTCACTTGTTCTAACAAATCCAATACTTAGCAAGTAAGTATGCAGTCTCTCATACCATGCTCTCAATGCTTGCTTCATTCCATATAAAGCTTTGTGTAATCTACATACCATGTCACTGTTGTCTGGATCAACAAATCCTTCCGGTTGTTCTATGGAGACTTCTTCTTCAAGTATACCATTCAAAAATACAGACTTCACATCCATTTGATAAACTTTGAATTTCTTGTGTGCAACATATGCAAGTAACATTCTGACTCCTAATCTAGCAATAGGTGCAAATGTTTCACCATAGTCAATGCCTTCTTCCTATGCATATCCCTTGCATACCAATTTGGCTTTATTTCTTGTAACTTCTCCATTCTCATTCAAATTATTTCTGAATATCCATTTAGTACCGATAACATTTTTATCCTTTGGTCGGGGTACTAAACTCCAAGTTTTGTTCTTCTCTATCTGCTCTATTTCCTCAGTCATTGCATTGATCCATTCATCATTCTCTAATGCAAATTTCACATTTTTCAGTTCAAGTTCACAAACTAAGCATGTACCTTGTCTTGTTTTGCTTCTAGTTTGCATTCTAGCTTGTTTGTATCCAATAATTTGTGTCTCAGGATGGTGTCTTTTGACAAATCTAGCTAGTATCCTATCTCTTCTTTCTTGTTCATCCTATTCAGGTTCATCAGCTTGCTCGACAGCTTCATTTTGTTCATCATTTTCCTCTTCCTGATGTTCAACATTGTTTTCCTGCAGACCGGTTATCACAGGTTGCGGTTTCGGTTGATAATCAGGAAGTTCAATATAAGTGAATCTACTATAGTCTTTCGGTTCCTTTCTACTATCCTCTATGTTCTTGTCATCAAACTCATCAACATGAACATTAGTACTTTCAATAATCTTATTTGTAACCTTATTTAGACATTTGTATGCTTTGCTCTTGGTAGGATATCCTAAAAATATTCCTTCATCTCCTTTAGAATCTAATTTACCATTTCTTTCATCTTTCAAGATAAAGCATTTGCTTCCAAAATTTTTGAAATAAGTTATAGTAGGTTTGTGTCCAAACCATAGCTCATAAGGTGTTCGGTTGGTGTCCTACTTCAGTTGTACTCGGTTAAGAACATACACAGCTCTACTGACAGCTTCTCTCTAATATGTCCGAGAAAAATTCTTCTGTATCATTAATGTTCTAGCACAATCAACTATTGATCTATTCCTTCTTTGAGCAATGCCATTTTGCTAAGGTGTCCTCGGTGCAAAAACCTATCTTTTAATTCCATGCTCATTACATAAATTAGTAAATTCATCAGAGATAAATTCACCTCCTCTATCAGATCTTAAGCATTTAATTTCTTTTCCAGTCTCTTTCTCTACCTTAGCCTTATACCATTTAAACATTTTGAAAGCTTCTGATTTCTCCTTCAAAAACATATCAGTCATCAGTCTAGTATAGTCATCAACAAAAAGAATAAAGTATCTATCACCATAATAACTCTGAGTTCTCATACGACCACACAGGTCGGTATGAACCAACTCAAGTATCTTCTTTGTTGAATAGTCTTTTCTTTTGAAACTAGACTTAGTCATTTTACCTTTCTGACATTCATGGTACATAGCATGATCCAGTTTTGACAAGTTAGGCAATCCTCTAACTCTTCTCTTTTTACTAATCTTGATCATGTTATCAAAATTTACATGACATAATCTTTTGTGCCACAACCATGATCTTCATCTTTCATTAATAAACAAGAAGACTGATCCATATCAAGATAAAATAGATTACCTCTGGATTGTGTACCAGTTCTGACAAGTCTTCCTCCATCTTCATAGATTTTCACCTTTTTGCTCTCAAAAGCAAGTCGGTGGCCTGAGTTGTTCAACTGTGCCACACTTAACAAGTTATAGTTCAGTCCATCTACCCAATATGCATTTTCACATCTTAGTCTATCATTAATCAATAGTGAACCTTTACCTCTTACCATACAGGGTGCATCATTTCCCATTCTCACAGATCCTCCATTATATTCAACAAGGTGATCAAATTTCTCTACATCACCAGTCATATGATGTGTGCAGCCACTGTCTGTGATCCATGTATCATTTCTATCTATTCTAGAGATCAGTGTTGTTTCTTCATGTTTCTCTTCTTCTTCTCAATCATCTTTCATAGCAACAAATACTACTTCTACATCATCATCAGAGTCAGATTCAGATTCAATATCTTCGGCAATGTAACATACCTTCTTTCCTTTGTCATAGCTATATCAATCATCTCTTTTGTTGTATTGGTAGCCTCTGTTGACTCTTCTCCCATAGCTTCCTTCCGATCGGTCTTTGGATCTATCATCACCTTTCTTTTGTGGACATCTAGCAGCAATGTGACCAACTTCTTTACAATTAAAACATGCCAAAGGTAACTTACCTCTATATCTTCCCTTTCCTTTGGGCAATCTTCTGGCCATAAGAGCTTCAAGCTCATCAAGTTCATCATCGGTATTGCTATCACTGTCATCATTCTTAATATTCTTGCTAGACTTACTAATCTTCAAAGAAGACATGAAAGCAGACTCAACAGAAGGAACAATACTGTTATCAAAGTTATTTAATTCAAAGATAGTAAGCTTACTGATCAGTGTGTCAAGGGTAAGATTAGAAACGGCCCTTGTTTCATGAATTACAGAGATCATGATCGCATAAACTGGCAACAAAGTTCTGAGAATCTTGCTTATAATTGTTTCATCATCAATCACTCCATCAAATGCTCTAATAGAATGTACTACTTCTTTTAGTCTATTTGAATACTGTACTATGTTCTCACCTTCCTTCATTCTCATATCATCAAAATGACCTCTTAGACTTTCTGCTCTGGCTCTCTTAACATTCAAGTCTCCACTGCATATCAAGTTTAACTTATCCCACATCTATTTGGTAGTAGTGTATCCCTTAACATCTTCAAACTCAGCGTCAGTACAAGGAGTAGCAAGTTCCATCATAGTGATATTGCGTTCATGCTTATCTCTCAGTTGATCAAGGGTTAAGGGACCAATGGGTGGTTGTATATAGCCATTCTTCATCAGGTCTATAGCTAAGTTTCCAATTCCAGAAACGTGCAACAACATTATGCTTTACCATACTACGAAGTTCTCTTTGTTCAGTCTAGGCATTTCCCTCTTATACATCTTGAGATCTTTGTGCTGAAGTCCTTAAAACTCTGTTCTAAGCAACCAAGGCTCTGATACCAATAGTTGGAATAACTAAGAGGGGGGTGAATTAGTTAAACACTGTCCCAAATCAAAATGTATAATCCAAAACAAAATCTTCAATTCCTGCTGCTCGGCAAGCAAGAAGTTGGGTCCCACTTTTGGCCAAAAAGTGGAAGTGTTTTCTCTATTTTTCAAAATTTCTGTGAATTGATGTCCAATTTTGAAGCACTAAAAGATTGAATCTTGAAAAACTTCAGTAATATAAAATTTAGTGCTCAAAATCTAGTTTTCAAAGATGTAATTTATTTCAATACCCACATGGTATAAATTGAATTTTAGTATCCATGTCTAAAAACCACTTTTTCAAAATGCCTGTTTCAGGACCACACCTCACGCGTGTACGGACACCCTTTTTTGAAGTAAATGAATATATTTTTGGGAATCCTTTTGGGAAAAGGTACCTAAAACACTGAAGATTGATGAGAATATTTTATCTTATTTTTTTACTGAATTTTTTTTTTTTATTAATTTTTAATTGACTATAAAGTACATTTGAAACCTCTAGTGTACGGACACCATAATTTGATGATAACTTCACTTTTTTTCAATTTTTCTTTTTTAAATTAAAAATAATTATATGTAGTTTGATTACATATAACTCATTTTTCAAAAAACAAAAAATTAAAAAAGTTATTAAAGTTTTAGTTAACCTTGGTATTTCAAGTTTAGGTACCACATTGGCTTATTAAATATTGTATAAATATTAAAATTCATCATATCACTATAAAATTTATATTATTATAATCTGGACAATAAGAGCTAAAATGGGTTTTCATTTTATCAAAAAATTCATTCGGGAAGTTGTCGTAAAAATTATGGCAAGGCAAAAGTTTTACTCTATAATGCCTTAACCAAGCCTAAACCAAACTGAATTTGAAATGAAATTCGAGGCGAATGTGTGCTTCCCGCTCATGTCTTAAGAAATGGGTGCCCATTTTTTAAATTCAAAAAATAGGGGCCCATTTTTTTAAAAAAAAATTCAAAGTCTTAAAATGCATTTTTAAATCTAAAAAAAAATTTTAAAAATATTTTAGAAACGGGCACCCATTTTTTGAATTCAAAAATGGGCACCCGTTATGAATTCAAAAATGGGTACCATTTTTTTAATTTAGGATCGAGTGCCCGAACCTAAAATGAGTGCTCATTTTTTGAAAACGGGCACCCGTTTCGAGTGACATCTCTTATTTCTAAAAGACTTCCATGGAATTGTCCCCCAACTCCAAACTCTTACCCACATAACACAAGAGATTTAACGTGGAAACCTTGTGAAGGGAAAAACCACCTAGGACCGGCAACCCAAAAATATTCACTCTTCTGAAGTGAGGTCGATGAAGACCCAACCATGTTAAAGGTTACAAACACACTGTTAGGTGTGACCTTGTTAGACGATTTTAGACTAGAAGTTATCGTCCAACCAGCAGTCACTCTGGGGTTGACAGGATAACAATGTTCACTCTAATAAATGATACATCAAAAGACTTTGTAAGTCCACTCGGTTAAGAGATTTGACTGTGTACAATGGTTAAATATGTAACAGTAGTTGATCTACCTTAATACAACTTCAATTGCAAATTACAGATCAATATTTTTGCTCATACAAATCCTCCTGATCAATATATCACTTGAGATTCAATACTATGTTTACTTACTATCTGTCGGTAATTTCTCTTTGTAGCTCGGTAACTGTTCTGCAGCTCGGTTCTCAATAACTAGTATGATCAGAATGCGTGAAACCTTCTTCACGCGATAATTCTGCAGCTTCTTCTTCTTCCGGCATTTTTCATAATGAAACTCCAGTCTCTTATATAGACATGTAAAACATTTTCTTTTCCTCCATCAAATTTTTCCTCTTAATCATCTCCATTGATTTTGCTGCTTTAGGCTTCCTCGGCTGATGTGTCAATAACTCATTTCAATCTGCTCTGTCAGATCCTTTTGATTTATGTTAGCCATCGATCTTCATAACAAACCTTATCTGTGACCTCGATTTCATACACTTTCCAGCTCATCACTTTATCGACTAAACTGATCATTTAATTCCATTCTGTCTTTGTCAGTTAACAAAGAAATGCATCGGTGAACACACACTCAGTTAATACTATACTTGGTATACACTACACTTCGTCGGTGTATACTGAAATGCTTTAGTTTATTGACAACACTGCTTTGTAGCTTTCAGCTCTATTCTTCATTATAGATGAATACAACATAATGAAGTCGATTCCATGAAGTCATAGACTCATCAAGAACTTACTCAATGTATTCTTTATCCTAATCTGACATGTACATCTTCCTCATGTAGATTTCTCTGTTCTTCATCTCATCCACCTTTCTTCAGATGTGTCGGTATAGTAACTTACAAGATAAGTACTATCAAGCTACTTGACATCAATGACAACATAAAACTGATTTAATTATCTTGCATTATCTAAACATCAATTCCTTAGTAATCACGAATTACCGATTCTTCATTCAGGTTCCAAATCAGTTGTAGTTCATCAAGTGTAACTTGAGACTCTTTTTTGGGATTCCATTTCTTGAATGGCTATGGGTTCCATTTTAAAACCCTTCTTGAAGGTCTTGGGTGCCTTGTTAAATCTGAAAGATTGGGTTGAGGGAGCCTATAAAATCCTTGGTTGGTGGTTTGGGGAGCCCTTCAAAACCAAAAATTCTTAGCGGATGCTTCACTGTTCTATCTTCTCATAATTATCCCTTCAATATATGTCTGTGTCTATGTGTGTACATGCATAAAGATAATTAGTCACCATTACCAATTTAGGCTCATTTTGTGTTTACAATACGGAGAGAGAGAGAGAGAGAGAGAGAGTTGGATGTACAATAAGAGAGAGGAAGTTTTCTTTTCAGTTATTTTTGCCAAACTATTTTAGGCCACATTTATGTGTGCGTTAATTATTTCAGTAATATTTGGATTGTTAATTTGATTAAATATGAACCTTTTGAAAATGTTTTATATATCATGTGTTTTCAATTAGATGAATATGGTTATTCTCTTGTCAATTTAAATATTTATGATGATGTATAGGATATGTTATTTCATGATGGTAATTTATATGTTAAGATGTTATTTACATTCATGGTTCTACTAACCCCATGCTTGCATGTGTATGGTTGGCGTTTGTGTTTTATATTTCTGTTTGATGTGCTTGATGTGGTTGAGGCACAGAGTCATAGGTGCTTGTGAGATCTACACGATTGGTCGATCCCCGCCATTGTCTGTTATATATTATACATGAATGTACATTCTTATCTTTTATGTCAGATTTCAGGTTCTGGGCATTGACTTCCTTGAATTGTTAGGATGAGCATGCCCTATTGCAATATCTAATATGGTAAGAGAGGGGAGATAGCATAATGTCCCAATCCCAACGTAGGCCATTATTGTCCTAAATTAAGAGACAAGTTTCTGATTGAGTTTTTTATTTGAATTCATCAAGGTGACATGAATTCGTGAACCCTCCCTTGGTGTTTGCTTGTTATGGAGTTAGTTGATTTTCGGGTTTTTGGAGTCAATTGGTTTTTCTTATGTGAATTATTTGATTTAAATAATTGAATTAGGAGTAATTATGGGATTTGAATAGTTATATTTTATGAATGTGGAAATATTAGATATAGAGAATATTTAATTTTGAAGATTGATTAAATACCTTTGTTAAATTAAAAATTGAATTAAAAGTTTAAATTTGGAATAAAAGGGGTTTAATTAATTATTAAATCCAATAATGAAATTTAAGGCATAGTTGATTTATTTAATATCTAATTTATCAGTTTGCATAGTTAATTATGTGCTAAAGTATTTATTAATTAATTAAATAATTAAAATGCAATTTAAGTTGCACATTCGGTTTAGTGAAAATTAAATTAGAATTTAAAGTTAAAGTTGAGTTAGGAATTTAAATTGAAAAATGTGCATTCTTTTATTATGGTAATTAAAATTAATCATGCATCATAATTGATAAAAAAAGAATTGAGAGTTGAGTTCTATTTTATGATTTAGAGTTGCATGTTGAGTTCTTTTTCCCGATTGGAGTTGCATGTAGGGTTTTGTTTGGGGGATTTTCATTATTAGGGATTCTTTTAGTCATTCTACACACATAGGTTTTTGAGGAGGCTAGTTTTGGAGGAAAATTGTGTAGAATGTTTGAAGGATTATTTTTTAAAATCTTAGGAGTATTTTAGATTTGTAGAGTCTTCAATTTTGTCTTGATTGTTTCAGATTTTTCTCGTGGATTTTAGGTAGGGTTTGAAGAACCCATGTTAATATCATTTTGAAAAGAATGTCTGTATTGCATTTGCAATGCTTGTTGAATATTTTCTTCTGTTATTATTTAATTTTTTTAGTTGAATTGGGTATTAAAATCTTGTGTGGGAATTTTGAGAGAAAACCCAAACCCAAAATATTTTATGATTAAAAATTTAAGAAATTATGCATGTCGAAACCCTAGGTTGTTCGTAGTAATTTTTGCATGTACTAGTAGGGTGAACCCACAATAGTGCATTACACATTTTTGCCTGAACGGACATTGAACTCTACATTTTGAAAAAAAAAAGATTGAGATGCATATTGTCGTTAAATTGTTTGAAATCAGAAGATGAAGTAAAATATAGTGTTTTATGATTTTTCATGTAGATTCTAAATGTATTTTTTATTTTTATTTTTGAAGTGATTTGAACGGTTTTTTCTTTCTCCCACGAAAATTGGTATGTTGCTGAAAATTTCATTTTCAAAGAGTTACTTGGTTTTCATAGAGCATAATTTTTTTTCAAAAATAGATATCAATGTGCTTCTTTTGAATTTAGTTTTTGATAAAATTATCACAATTATTTCATATTCTATTAACGTTTGAAGTTGAGTAAACCGTCATTTTGACATACCTTGACTACATAGCTTATAACTTGTCATGTATTTTTCCAATTTAATTTTTATTTTTGTTGATAGAAAGAGAACTTCAATACCTAGGGCATAGATATTTTTTCAATTTTTTTTCTCTCATTTACTATTTTTCTATAAGCATCAAACATAGAGGTAGACATATGATGAAATATCTATGTTTAGTAAAACTAAAGATACAAAGTCATAATAAACTTAATATATATTAACATTATATAATCATTGGAAAGATTTTTCTTAGTAATACCTTACTACATATATAGGTTTGTCAAATAGATTTATTTGATCTTCCAAAAGATAAATTTGAAGTAATTTTTTGTCAGCATTTTAATAGGTGTGAAGGAGACTTCATTGTAGGTATGAATGAGGAATATAAATGTTGTATCAATGTTTTTTTTTATCTAAGAGGTTTTGAGCTAACCATTTATAATTAGTTCTTCAAATGGAACCTCTCAAGTTTTAAATCATCATATTTTATTATAAATGTGTTATTTCAGCAAAAATCAGCATGTTTAAAAAAGTGTAACCCACTATTGTTCTCTAGGAATTAATTTAAAATGTTCTCTGTCTGAATTAATTAATTAGATCGGTTTGACCTTTGTATTCATTTGGAAAAAAAGAAATTAAAATTAGTTTCATGATTTTCTTTTTTGAATTTAGATGAGTAAATTGATTGTAATCTTGGTTGCAAAAAAATATATATGTATATGTATATCTTCATTTTTTAAATCTTTTTATAGAAAAAAAAAATTTATTCTCTGCTCTACGTCAAACAAAATTTCGATAGAGAAAAAAATAAAAAAATTAAAGGTGGTGGGGCAGCCACCCCTACACCACCTCCCTTCCAACACTACAAGGCTTGCAGAGGACCGCAAGGCCTACAATTACCCGCAAGGTGGGGAGGGTCGGGCCCCCAAACATGCCCTACCTTTTTTTAAATTTGTTTTTTTTTTTAAATTATTAATTAAAATAAATTTTATTTTTTAGTATTTGTTAATTAAAATTAAATTTATTTCCTTTTTAAAATTTTATTTTTAAAGTTATTTTTATATTTGCTATAAATTTTTTAAATTATGATTATTTTTTATAGTAATTATTATTAAACATTAAATATTAATGATTGATAATTTAATTATTATTTTTGAATACTGGTAAAAATAGTTTTTGGGGGACCCAAAACCCCTTACAAAGAAGCTACGAAAGATTAAACATTAGAGCCACCAAAAAGAGTCAGGGGTGAAAACTCACTTGAAAGCTTCGTTTGTTAGTCGTAAGGGATATTTTAGACATTTGTGTTGGGTTATGTATATCAAACCTAGTGTTGAGATTTTATGAATCATTATGGAATGTATTTTGTGATGTGATTATGGATTTTATGGGAGTTTTGCATTGCCTATTTTAGGAACGTACCAGTGGCTTTGGGTTGTGTGGATGTTTATTTTTACCCCCATGTGTTTTATTATTAGAGTTATGTTTAAGAACACTTTGAGAAGTGTCATTATGATTTATGGATTTGTGACCCTAGGTAGGTTAACTAAGTGTATCAGTGGGAAGTGGCTTGCAATAGGCATCGAGGTCCACAATTCATTGCCAGGATAACTTATTGCAAGTGACCTAATAAGTGATAACTAAATAACATTGAAAGTTTAAAATAAATTAATAAGACATTGTGTGCCTCGCCCATGCCTAAGTTACTTGATTGATTTTTTACTAGGATGGGAGTGGGAAGATCCTTCCTGCCTATGTGGACCGGATATGGCATAGTTGGTACCTCATCTACATTAGAGGTTACTGATACCACATAGAGTCACTAAGGCATCAGGGTCTTGAGAGACTACAAGGATAACCTTAGAGTTGTCTTGTGCGATGACACTTCCCTTTATGCATCTAAGGTTTCCTACATGTGTTGGTTGCCTATGGTTGAGTATGCTTTACCTTGTTATCTTATTGTACCCTTGAGTTAGAAATCTTTCAGGATCCCTTCCTTAGCTTGTATTGTGTTGATTATTGATGTTTGATATCCAAGTGTGGTTTGTTGTTATCTCCTTAGCACAGTGGCCGTGGACCATTTAGGTTCCACGACCTCAGGTGGTAGTGATTCTTTTACCATTTGAGATTCTAACATTCATGCACCAATGCTGAATGATCCGTGTAATAGTTGTACTTTCTTATTTACCATTGTTGAAGATGTATTCATATTCTATGTTCTAGTATCATTGTATCAGTTATTCGGGAGATATCATGTTGTATTTTATATTGGGTTATTGTATTACATACCTTGCGACTTGTGTAGTGAATGTGGATTATTATGGATATGTTATGGTATCAGTTGTATTTATGACTTCTTTTATATGATGATGTATTTATCATTCATTTGTATATATGAAGTTTGTAATTATATCTAATCTAAAATAATTAATTATTATTTACGTAATCTACGTTAAGGAACCCTTGATATTTGTAATCTATGTTTGATTTGTAGTTGTAAATTATATTGTATTTCTTCCTTATTGTAAAACATTGTTTTTGTTGTTTGTAAACACTTTTAAAAAATAAATTTGTAACTTAGTTGTATGTTCAGGTTAATTTCTCCTGGGTTCCCTGGCAGGGCATTACAGATGGAGAGGGAGATTGAGATGGACAAGGAGATTGATATGGAGGAAAATAGATGGACAGATAAATATAAGAGAGTACTAGATTTTGATGTGACTCCTCTCTGCTTCTAGATTTTGATCTCAGTTGTGATTTTTCATGATCTCTTGTACTCTTTCCTCTTTCTATTAATTCTCCTATTTCATTTGCAATCAAAGCATTACCTATTGTTGGAATCTCACCCTCGATTTTCCTTCTCATTTCCTCACTTAAAATTACACTAACAACATCATTAAATTTTAGTGTATTAGTACTAGAAACAAAGTTACTAACTATCATATTGATTTTATTCCAAATTTTTGGCAAAGAGGATAAAATTAATAGTGCCATGTAAATTCTTCATCAAAACTAATTTTCTATCTAAAATACCCCAATCTTCATCTAGCATGGTTGAAGGTTTCTTTTCTTTACCATGTATAGGCAGCACAAATCTTTTTGGTATAGAAAATCCTCCATCTACATTTTCCACAATGTATAATTCTAACCAGTAAACCTTTCAACTTTTACTTCTTCAATCCCCTTTACCCACTCAAACTTGAATGTCTCCTACTAAATACAACTAGCTTCAAATCCTTTTTTTAATTATAAAACAAAAAATAATGAAATTTAAAAATAAATAAATGGAGATTCAGAATACAAGACTAAGACAATACAAATTTATAGGGGTTCACCATAAACTTGCTACATCCACTCTCAAATAGGGAAATTTCTTATTATCAACCATTATATGATGCATACAATGTAGCAACAATATTCTTTTAGAAACAAATATTATTCAGAATATGAACAACCAAAATATTTGGAGGGAAACCTTAACTATTCGGTTTCATATTTTTACAGATATAAGGATCAACCCAAAGAAACATAAAAAATAATAAAAGAATCCACAAATGAACTACCACCAAATCAAGTATGGTCCAAACAAAATATGGGTCATTTGATGTGATAGTTGTACACACTAAAATGGTGCACTTCTATGAACCATTACATGCAAGGTTGCTCAAGAATGAGGCCTCACAAAGCGTCTCATAGCTCTTTATGCATGGAGTTGCAAGATTATAGATTTGCTCTCAGCTAGAGCTATTGAGCTTGTGACCTTGCTAGTCAACCATACAATGAGAGATTCAAATGAGGACAAGGGCAAGAGTGCCAATATCCCCAAAGAATCAAATGAGAATGTAATGCAATGCAACTAAAATGAGGATGCAAATATGCAAAGTATTCTATGAAAAGGAAAGAACAAGTGTTACAAATCCTTCCTATTTAGACTATGTGAGATTAATCTATTGCATAAAAGGAAATCTACACTAAGAATGCCATTATCATGCAACTATGAAAGCAAATATGAACTAGATGGAATGCAACAAAGATCTTCAAAGCTTGGATGCAAAAGTGTCTTCAAAGAAAGCTCCAAATGACCTAGAAAACATGTAGCATAACAATAGCATGAAAGAGATGGATATGCAAATGAAGGAGAGAGCTCTCCTTTTATAAGAAATGCAAAGGAATGGACCATGGAGATTAAGAGGCAAAAGTCTCAATCAATGGTGGAGCTTGAAAGAGGAGCAATCCATGTGCACAAGTATCCTCCAATAGAAAAATAAGAGTTGACTTTATGTCCATATGAGACAAAAAGTGTTTTCTTCTTTTTATAAAATAGCAATAGTGCTTTATTTGTGCAACTTAGGATAAGAGGAAAAGTGGGGCTTTTTATTTAATCAAAAGGGGAGGAAATATTATTTTTAATTAAATAAAGACTTAGGATAAATGGTTAGCCCAAGGATAAAAATCTAATATATGATCGAAATTAAGACTTGATCAAGAAATTAATAATGTTGAAAATATTGATTATTGATCAAAATGATTCAGGGTTGATAAATCAAATAAATGGGGCCCAAAGTCTAGGCGACCATTTCTGGGTGCATACATTTGCCCCTCCTTGACTAATGTGTGATCAATCTGGGAACACATGCAGTCAAAGAAGAATTGAAATGTGAGATCGATCTAGGATCACAAGACAACTCAGATGTGAGGTCGATTCGGGATCACATCCGGACAAACATAGACAAAAGATTCTGGACATGAGGTCGATTCGAGATCATATCCAAAATAAGAGATAAGAATCTCAAGCTTGAGAAAAAGCTCACAGAAAGATAGCTAAATCAAGAAAATCAAGGAATCGGGGATGAGAATCCCATAAATACTGCCTCCTCGGAATCGAAATCGAAATCAAGTAGAGGAGAGATAGGGAATCGATAAAAGATGATCAAATCAAAATGAAATCACAATCAAAGATAAATGATAAGAGGATAACCATTAGGCAGTGAAAACATGCCCTAGTAAGGAAGTAGAAGAATAGAAATAAAAGACTAGAAATAGAGTGAATGAAAGACTAGAAAATTTGAGAGACATGGAAGGAAGAAAGTCCATCGAAAATCAAATTATGCCTCAAAAGGTCAGTCAACTACGTAGAAGGATGAGAGAACTTAGAAATGTGACTCAGATTTTGATTTTGAGTCCGAAAATGGATAGAAAATGATTGGATATGAAAGACCAGAAAGGAAAGATATGATCAAGAAGAATCAGAAAATGAGCAAAGTTGACCAACTAGTCCATAGATGATAAAAAGGAGAGCTTTATGTAGAAACTAAACTAACATGAACCTAGAAATGCAAGCTACTATGAAAAGTGGTTGACTTGCAAGGTCAAAACACCTATAGACATCTAATTATCATCATCGAGCATTATTGGTAGCATCGTAAGATCATACAATGCACACTAGCATAACTATGTGGATATGAATATGATCTTTATCAGAAGAAAAATGTGGAAATCTCACCTAGGCATCAAAGACATGGAGGTCAAGATGACTAATGCAGTGAGCTCACCTAAGTTTTGATATGGCGAGATTATGCTTGTATCAAGACACATGAAAGTCAGGATAACTAGAAGCATGCACTTGCAAAACAGTCAAGGATAATACCTTGTCAATCCATAGTGTCAAGTAAGACCAGCATAAATGCTCATGATAGTTAGGATCAACAAAATATACCCACAAGAAGATAAAGAAATAAAACATATTCTAATACCCTCATTCTTCTAGCTATGCATCATCAAAAACTTGTCAGGGAGAGAGCACTCATCAAAGAAATCCTCATAGACAGCACACAAAAAAAAATAAAGTCATCATATCTCAACAAGTTGATTGTTTAAGTGCATGTGTGTTGGTCATAGAGTCAGACTCTAATCATTGCATCTGCAAATGAGAAATATCACATCAAACTTAGACTATTGGGTAAGACATCTGATAAGTGTTAAAAAAACACTTGACGCAAGGGTAGTGTTGACAAACACTGTTTGGGGTGGTGTTGAAAAACACATGTTTGAGGTGGTGTTGAAAAACACCTATTTGTGAAATGCCCCAAGAGACAAACGCACCTAAAGGACCAATGCTAATAGTTATGCCCCCTAGACAAAGAGAAAGACCAATTCCAAACCAAGTCAAATAAGGTCAAGGCATGATGGAAAGTGGCTAAGTGTCAAGGATGCATGCTAAAAAATAGGAGTGCAAAGGCCTCAAGTAGCGCCTGTTTCCAGGTTTTCACCACTTGGAATCTTTTTCATTTTTTTATTTTTTAGATTTTTTGCTACCAAGGCGCTTGTTTCTAGGTTTTCACCAAGGCACTTTTTCTTTTCTTTTCTTTTCTTTTTTTTTGTATTTTTTCAGGATTTTTTATATTTTTTAGGATTTTTTCAACATCATATATCAATTTTTTTGGTATTTTTTCAGGACTAATAAGATATATACAAAGGATGCCCCCAGATAGAATGGGCATCAAACTCACAAGCAAGATCACATCGTCCAGTCCCAATGTCTAGCAAGGTGAGGGACAAGATGAATGAGCAAGCTGGTGAATGAGATAGAGGAAAGGAGAATGAAGGTGAATGGAGGGAAGAAATCCTCAATGGAAAAGTCCTCAAGAGTACCCAAGCTAGGGAAAAATTGTCATGTAAAGCACATTTGGACAAGCAATGAAAGGCTAGCATAGGATAAGTCACAAAAGCATAATGCCAAACAAGGAAAGGATGCAGTCCAAAGGAGTAGACATATCAAGAGGCTTCATAGCATCGTGTTTTACTCTTTTTTATTAGATCAAAACCAAAGGGGAAAAGGATAGAATGAATGGAGGAAAATGAATATGAAGGCTAAACATGAAAGGAATGAAAACAAGATCATCGTAAGATATCTCCCAAGATAGCCAAATGTTCGCGTATAGTTCAACCTTGTCAAGATCAAAGATGGAAGATGAAATGGATGAAATATGTAGAAGAACTATGCATGATGGCTGATTACCAGGTTTTCATCATGGTACTTATCCAAGGCACCACAAGGGAGTGGTTTTCACCATAGGATGAATTTATTTCTCTTTTCTTTTGCTACCAAGGTGCCTGTTTCCAGGTTTTCACCATGGCACATTTTCAATTTTTTCATCATTTTTTTTCATTTTTTCATTTTTTGAATTTTTTGAATTTTTTTTATTTTTATCTTTTTCAGAAGAAAGCAAGCTTTTAGGTAATGCTCCTCGAAAGGATAAATCATTGATATACCAAGGATCCAAAATGATATGCCCAAAGATGCTGATAGGGAAAGGAAAACGCATGAGGAATAGGCAAATGAGGAAAAAATGATAGAAGGTAGAAGGATAATGAATGGAAGGAATGTGAAAAGGTAGATGGAAAGAAAGGTAAGATCAACGTCAATACACACCTTGAAGGGTGACAGGAAAAATGGAGGAAACGTAAACCATATTCTAGTCCAAGTGTGAACCATATTCTAGTTCATTATTGCTATCTGACTCCTCGAAGAGAGGATTGGTGTGCTTGTTATAATTCTCAAATGTGAATGGAGGAATACGAGAAGGAATATGAAAAATGTTTGCATGGAATGGAAGAATGTTTTTGAAAAAAGATGAAGTGGAAGCCTTTGGAAGCTTGAATGTCAACTTCACTTTTTGCTCAACATAAGACTCTTTCAAGAGAGACTTTGGAATCCATATAGCTTTAAGCTTTTTATTTTCTTTTGATGTGTTAGAGAGAATATCTTCAATGATGGATTTTGGAACCCATACTTGTCTTGTAGTTTTCTTCTTAGATATCTCTTTTGAATTTATGCCCCCATGTCGATTAAAGGAGACATGGTGATGTTCTTTTTCTGATGGATTCTTGTATTGCTTCTTTTTCTTGTATTGAATATTCAAGTTACTTCCAAAAGACTTGGGACTTGTGGAAGAAGAAAGACAATATGACTGGTTTAGATGGGTGAGTGGATGAAAAAGATTCAAGGGTATGCATTTATGTTGATCTTGAGAAAAGATAGGAGATGGAGGGACGTAAGGACCCAAGATGGATGATGAATTAGGAAAATTAGGAGGGGAAAGTGAAGGGACATAAGGGCCCAAGATGGAAGGAAGACATAAAGCCCTTAGTATTGGTGGAGGAGGTCCAAGGATAGATGTGGAAGATGCAAAAGGATAATCAATAAGTTCATCAACATCTATATGACAACTGGGGATATCAGCATCTCTAGAGTGAGCATTAGAGTTTTCAATAAGATCATGCACATCTTGAATAGGAGAAACTTCTTTGATAAGATCATTCAAAGCTTGTGAAGACTTAGGAAGAGAAGAAAGTGGAAATGAACATGGAGTGGTAGAACAAGAAGATGGAATACTTTGATCTTGACAAGGATCTTTGGATAGCATAAGCACCTCATTTTTTTCTTGATTTTCAATAGGCTCAACATTGGAAGTAACAACACCATTTTTAATAACCTTAATGGAAGTATCATCTTTGGAAAATGCAAGTGTAGTAAGGTTATTTTTATTATCAATAAGTTCAACGGTGTAAGTAGTAGCTTGATCTTGCTTAGGAGATGGTGGAATGAATGTGGAAGAGCGTAGAGGATCAAAATAACCAAGCAATGGAGGAGATACATCATGAAGAGAATTGGATGATATGGAGGGTTCCTGATCTTGATCTTTATTTATATTCTTTTCTTTATCATTTTTAGAGTCCTCTTGACATGAAGCCACTTCTAAGGACAAGGAAGCATGTTGGAATTGTATGGAAGATTTTGGAGGAGATAGTGAAGGACTAGCTGAAGTAGGCATTATAGCATTTAAAGGCTTAGGCTCTTTAGGTTTAGCATTATTGAAAGTATTTGCAACCAAGTGAAGGTTAGCTTGAGTTTCTTTAAGAGGTATCCCTTGAGGATAACTATAGGGAACCGCATGAAAAGCATTAGGACTTTCATTGGATGAAGGATTTATGAAAGATTTGGAAGACTCAGAAGCTTTAGGAAGTGTGTGAGTATTGGAGGAAGTAGAGGATGGAAGGGAACCATCACAAGACAAAGGTTCAACATTAACATGATCTTGCTTGAGAGTGTCATCTTTATTTTTAGCATGAGAACTTTTAGAGGAGAGATTCTTTTGACGTTTGAAATCAGCGTAGTAGATTTTCTCTTCCTCAGTAGGAATATTGTATTGTTTGCAAAAATCATCAAATAATTCTTCAAATTTAGAGTCATATGGATCACCATCACAGTCTACCCAATATGACTCCCCCTTAGAAATCACAAGTGTACCACGAGGATGATGCTTAGGAATAGAAGTTTCATGGGCATCACTACATTGTCCATCATCATAGTCATCATAGGTGGGTGTGTCACTCTTTGTGGAAGAGACATCATAAGGACTATCACATTGCTCTTTATGGTGAAGAGAAGTAAGACTCTTTGAAGAAGTAGAGGAAGAATGAGATCGTGAAGAAGAGGAAATTGAAGAACTAGTGGAAGAAGAATACTTGGATAATGAGGAATTCAAATGATGTTTAGAAGAGTCATGATAAGATTCGGAAGATGAAGAATGTGAATAGTGTTTAGAAGAATTATGATAAGATTTAGAAGATGAGGAATGATGAGAAGATTTAGAAAATGAAGAATATTTGGATGAGATCATGAGTATGATTCTAGCAAAGGCGTCTAATTTAATCGACTTTTCTTTTATTTTTGCTATAAGTTTATCACCCATGCCATATTTAGAAGAACCATTGGAGGAACAAAATTCTTCAAATTGAGAAATGAGTTCAAGATCATCCATTCTCAAGAGAGGTTCCATGGCAAGGTAGTTGGAATTTATGGTTCTAGAAGAGGAGGAATCAAGCATGGAAGAAATGAATAGATGAATAGAAGAAAGTAGACTAGATAATAAGAGGAAAAGAATCAAGAAGAAGAAGAAGAAGAAGAATTTTCCATGGGAATAGAAGACTTTAGAAGAACATGGGAAATGGAGAAGAAAGAAGAAGACTAAGAGCCATCTTGTGCAATTGATACCATAACGTTCATTGAGATGTTGAGCAACATGACAACACCTAAGATCTAAGATCTGGACTAACCAAGGAAGACTGAAAATAGAAGACCCTTGGTAATAGGATGACCTCACAAAATGTCAACACCAAACTAGGATAATCAAAGTTCTTTATTGTCCAAAAAGAAATGAAAAGATAGAACAAGGGGCTTTACCAACACTGTCAAAGAGGTGCTTCAAATCAAAGGGTGACTACCCTTGCACTTTTGAACCAGGAGGTTGGGCTAGGCCAAAATATAATTGAAATTGAGATTAAATGAAAATTATTTGGACAATAAGAGTACGAGAATTTCCCAAGAATGTAGCTCACAATTCTAGAGATAAACTTTCTCACCAAGAACAACCTTTTAATGTGATATTTCTCTTTGGCTAATGTGATACTGATGTTGATCTTGACCAATTTGTGCAAAATTTTGAGTTTTTAAGGTCTAATTTCAAGTTTCCGAATGTTAGGGTGAAAATGTCTGATTTCAATCATAAATTCAACAGCATTTGGACAGGTTTGCAAATAGTAGAGGATCAAACATGTCTTCAAACACTTGAAACAAGGGCAAAAGCAACCTTGCCAAGACAAACACTTATGATATCAAAAATAAAATTGCACCCTATGAATGCTACCGATTGTTTGTATGTTGAGAATGTTTACACTAGTATCACACAATCGAAAATACTTCAAGCAATATCTACCTACAAGACAAGGCTCAATACTTACCAACTTAGCCCACAACTTGATGCCCCCTTGCCTCACACCAAGTGGTTGCCCACAAGAGATATTGGCTTTGTCATGGAAGTGTCAAACAACACAACCAAAGGGACACATATGGTGAGTATCTTGGGGTAATCTGGGTTAGTCCACTTGGATCAATCCTTGCACTAAGAAGATAAGCGGCTAAATAAGGTGGCCTCTAACCTATGGTTCTTAGTAAGGGCTTCCATTCATAACACCCCTCTTGCTCCTCATGAAGGACTAGGACCTCGCGGCCTCAAGAGTACCTTAAGCATTCTTGCTCAATGTTTTCCCCATGGTCGCAATCCCATGAGCTACTCACATCAAGTGAAGACAAGTGTTATGTCTACCAAGGTTTTGTGTCCTTGATAGCCTTGAGATTATAGTGGGTTGGAATAGCTCGATATTAGCTTGTCCCCACTTGGGTCATTCCTCTTGATTGCTCAAGAGCAGGCCCGCTAAAGGATTCTAACAATTAAATAAAAAGTGGATCAACTCTTGAGGTTCAATATTTTTGGTTCACCACAAGGGTGAAGAGCATACTCCCCTATCTCAAGAATCTCTCCCAAACACACCAAGCAAATTTCATTTACCCTCTTGTTTTCAAAATTCAAAGATGGGTCAAGATTTTCTGGTTCACCAAAATGGTGAAGAGCATACTTCTCCTACCACCCAAGAATTCCTACAACAAGATCTTAAGTGCCTAATAAATGAAACAACTAGTTTTTGCCACACTTAAAAGGAAAGCAAATAAACAAGCAAGTTTTTTTTTTTTTATGCTTGGGCAGCCTTACAAAAACTGTTAGTAGCCCTCTTTGACATGTGTTCTTTTGAAAAATTTCAAGTAATGAGAGCACCTACAACCACAAATTGTTAGACCAACAAGAGTTAGGAGAAACAAAATCCAAAATCTACCAATGATTAGTACATGAAAAATTAGATAATTTGTAAAAATAACTGATCAAATGATAAAATCTGAAAATGAAACCATCATGGTTGGATTAGGCTTGGAAAGACCTTTCCAATGATATATCACACTTCAATTTTTGATACCATTTGCAAAACTTCAAAAAAAAAAAATGGGCACCCATTTTCCAGTGGCACGGATTTGAAAACGCTGGAAATTTTAGAAAATTTCAAAAAGATAGCTAACAACCTGAAACTTGCAAGATAGATAAAATAGCCCAAAAATAGCTCACTGTCGGGTGTAGACATAGTACAGACACCAGTATCGCGCGACACTTCACAGTATACTAGGGCGATACTTTTTAGTCTGCGCGATATTTCGCCTTATGCCAAGCGATACTTCGCCTGACACCAGGCGGTAGAATTCACAATAGCCAGGTGATACTTCTAACAGGTGAAGTATCACGCACGCACACAGAGAAGTATCGCGTGATACTTCTGGAAAGTATCGTACGATAGTCTGAGAAAAAAAAATAGAAACCAAAAATTAAGCTAAAAACTTACCGAAAAATTGACGGAAAATGATGAAAATCCAGAAAAAGAAGGGACAAAGCTACTCTACTCTGCCCCACGGTGGGCGCCAAAAATGTACACACTAAAATGGTGCACTTCTATGAACCATTACATGCAAGGTTGCTCAAGAATGAGACCTCACAAAGCGGCTCATAGCTCTCTATGCATGGAGTTGCAAGATTATGGATTTGCTCTCAGCTAGAGCTATTGAGCTTGTGACCTTGCTAGTCAACCATACAATGAGAGATTCGAATGAGGACAAGGGAAAGAGTGCCAATATCCCCAAAGAATCAAATGGGAATGTAATGCAATGCAACTAAAATGAGGATGTAAATATGCAAAGTATTTTATGAAAAGGAAAGAACAAGTGTTACAAATCCTTCCTATTTAGACTATGTGAGATTAATCTATTGCATAAAAGGAAGTCTACACTAAGAATTCCATTATCATGCAACTATGAAAGCAAATATGAACTAGATGGAATGCAACAAAGATCTTCAAAGCTTGGATGCAAAAGTGTCTTCAAAGAAAGCTCCAAATGACCTAGAAAACCTGCAGCATAACAATAGCATGAAAGAGATGGATATGCAAATGAAGGAAAGAGCTCTCCTTTTATAAAAAATGCAAAGGAATGGACCATCGAGATTAAGAGGCAAAAGTCTCAATCAACGGTGGAGCTTGAAAGAGGAGCAATCCATGTGCACAACTATCCTCTAATAGAAAAATAGGAGTTGACTTTATGTCCATATGAGACAAAAAGTGCTTTCTTCTTTTTATAAAATAGCAATAGTGCTTTATTTGTGCAACTTAGGATAAGAGGAAAAGTGGAGCTTTTTATTTAATCAAAAGGGGAGGAAATATTCTTTTTAATTAAATAAAGACTTAGGATAAATGGTTAGCCCAAGGATAAAAATCCAATATATGATCAAAATTAAGACTTGATCAAGAAATTAATAATGTTGAAAATATTGATTATTGATCAAAATGATTCAGGGTTGATAAATCAAATAAATGGGGCCCAAATTCTAGGCGACCATTTCTGGGTGCATACAATAGTGACCCCACAAACCAAGGGAAATCAGAATAAAAAAATACAAGATCACCAATCAACCATGACACTACTAATCAACCCGATCTGTCAATGTGAAGACAAATTGTGGGCGTCCACAAACAATTCCAAAAGCACCTATGATAACTGTTGTAGATTAGTGATGTCCCATGGCGTGTGTAAAGCTAATCAAGTCACATCAAATGTGGCTCACCATTTCAATCACAAGCATCAATTGTGAGGACAAGTAATAAGCTTTAATATGGCACTAGCAATAATAAAAAAAATTGCACATGTCATAAATGCTAACCACAAATGAAATTTTCCATTCTACAAAATATGGAAATTGATATAACCAAGAATGAAACCAAATGAAATAATGCCTTTATCATAGAATCACAATTCCCTAGACCTCAATCTCAGTTGATGAAAAATTTATATGTGGAAGGAGTTGTTGTGAGATGGCTCTAATATCATGTTGGAGTATTGACTCTAACGTCAAGAACACAAATAGCTATAAATTTTCACAAGAGAGAATATAATATTTCATCGAAATGTGAATGGAATTGAAATAATAATAATGTACAATAATCTATGCTTATATAAGCAAGACATAGAAAAGGAGCACCAATGGATTGTAAGGGTAGGTAAGGAGTAAATACCATCCAACTACCAAATGAAAAATACACATGCACTAAGGGAATATTAAATTATGACAAGTAATACCTAAATGAAATTTAAAAATAGACTAAATATTAATCTACTTGAACACCAACAAATGAAAGATATCAATTTTTCTAATATTTTAATAATTATGTATTAAAAAATTATCCAAAATAATATTTATTAAAAATGGTCATTGTTAACATTAAAAAAATTAAATAAAAATCTAAAAAAAAAATTCTTGAAAAATATTTAGATACAAAACCTTTTCTTTTCAACTTTATTTCACTTTTATACAAGATTCCATGTTTAAAAAGAAAGAATCCATTGAAAACACTCACCATTCAAACCTAATATAAACTCATAGCAATAAAAAATTTCCCTGAGTAGATTATTTTTCAATAAATATTAAGAATTATATGAGACCTCAATGCGAAGGTTAAAACTATTCTATATAGTCAAGCCTCACCCCGACTTTTTACAGTATTTCCAATTAAAATGCACTAGCTCTTTCGTATAGCAAAGTCTTTCCCCAATTTTTGTAGTACTTTCAATTAAAATGGATTAACCCCGGTGTATTTTTTTGTCTTTTGTTTTCATAGTACATCCAATTAGCATGGAATGACCAATGTCTCTGTGTCTCTTCCTTTTTAGTTCCTGCCAGGGCAAGAAACTATTACGGAGGCAACCATCTTTAAACGATGATTAATCTATCTGCAATCAACCAATAACATATCAGATTTTTGGGTAGTTTTTATATTAATTCTTTGTTAGATTAGAAAAAGGTGCAAAATTGTTAAGTTCAAAATATTTGACAAATGTTAATCAGCGATTTGATTGGGCAGCAGTTGGTGGCAGCAGACAGTCAGGGAAAAAATGCAAATTCCAAAGCATAAGAACGCACATTTCCCAGCATCTCTTGCAGTGCGTTATAGATAGTAAAAGACCACCACATTACAAGGAAACTTTGTAATTGCATAAGCCTTTGCATACAACTTTTAGGATATTATATTTAGGCTATCAAGTTCATCATCGGTGTCGCTATCACTATCATCATTCTTATTTTTCCTGCTAGACTTACTAATCTTCAAAGAAGACATGAAAGTGGATTCAATAGGGGGAACAACACTGTTGTCAAAGTTGTTTAATTCAAAGGTTGTAAGCTTATTGATCAGTGTGTCAAGGGTAAGATTGGATAAGGCCCTTGTTTCATGAATTACAGACATCCTGATCGCATAAACTGGTAACAAAGTTCTGAGAATCTTGCTTATAACTGTTTCATCATCAATGACTCCATCAGATGCTCTAATAGCATGTACTACCTCTTTCAATCTATTTGTATATTGCACAATGTTCTCACCTTCTTTCATCTTCATATCATCAAAATGACCTCTTAGACTTTCTGCTCTGGCTCTCTTAACATTCAAATCTCCACTGTATATCAAATTTAGCTTGTCCCACATCTGTTTGGTAGTAGTGCATCCCTTAATGTCTTCAAATTCAGTGTCAGTACAGGCAGCAACAATTTCCATCATAGTGATATTGTGTTCATGCTTGTCTCTCATTTGATCAAGGTTTAAGGGACCTGGTGTCGGTTCAATGTAGCCATTCTTCATCAGATCTACAGCTGAGTTCCCAATTCCAGATACGTGCAACAACATTTGGCTTTGCCATACTGCGAAGTTCTCTTTGTTCAATTTTGGTACTTCCCTCTTATACATCTTGAGACCTTTGTGCTAAAGTCCTTAAAACTCTATTCTAAGCAACCATAGCTCTAATACCAATTGTTAGAATAACTGAGAGGGGGGTGAATCAGTTATCAAGTATCCCAATTCAAAATGTATAATTCAAAATAATTTCTTCAATTTATGTTGTTTGATAAACAATAATTAATTTCACTGTCTGTGCTTTTACCAATTATCAGTTTAATACTTCTAACTGTTACCGATCAAATCTAACATGTAATATGCAGAGTATGATAACAAACAAATATTGCAATCAACACCTAACACAAGAGATTTAACGTGGAAACCCTGTAAAGGGAAAAACCACTTGGGACCAGCAACCCAAAAATGTTCACTCTTCTAAAGTGAGGTCGGTGAAGACCCAACCTTGTTAAAGGTTACAAACACACTGTCAGGTGTGACCTTGTAAAAGGATTTTAGACTAGAAGTTATCGAACAACCAGCATTCACTATGGGGTTGAGAGGATAACAATGTTCATTCTATGAATGATACATCATAAGACTTTCAGAGTCTACTCGGTTAAGAGATTTTGACTATTTACAATGGTCAAATATGGAACAGTAAATGATCTGCCTTAATACAACGTCGATTGCAGATTACAGACCAATATTTAGCTCATACAAATCCTTCTGATCAATATTGCACTTCAGATTCAATATTGTATCAACTTTCTGTCCATCGATAATTGCTCTTTGTAGCTCAGTAACTATTGTGTAGCTCGGTTCTTACTAACCAATATGATCAGAATGCATGAAAACTTGTTCACGCGATAATTCTGCAAAATCTTCTTCTTCCAGCATTTTTCATAATGAAACCCTAGTCTCTTATATAGACTATTAAATCATTTTCTTTTTGTCCATCAGATTTTACCACTTAATCACATTCATTGATTTTGTCGCTTCAAGCTTCCTTGGTTGATGTGTCAATAACTCATTTCAATCTACTCCATTAGATCTTCCTTCAATTATGTTAGCCGTCAATCTTCACAAAAAACTTTATCTGTTACCACTAAAATCAAGGTACTTTACAGCTCATCAATCTTATCAGCTAAACTAATTGTTTAATTCATTCTATTCTTTTCGGTTAACAAAGAAATGCATCGGTGAACATAAGCTTGGTTAACACTGTGATCAGTATACACTACACTCTGTTGGTGTATACTGAAATGCTTTCATTTACCAACAACACTGCTTTGTGTCTTTCAGCTCTATTCTTCATCATAGATGAATGCAACATAATAAAGTCAATTCCATCAAGTCATAGACTCATCAACAAATTAATCAGTGTATTCATTATCCTCATCTGACATGTACATCTTCCTTATGTAGATTTATCTGTTCTTCATCTCTTTTCACCTTTCTTTAGATGTGTCGGTATGGTAACTTACAAGATAAGTACTGTTAAGCTAGTTGACATCAATGACAACATAATAAAGATTTAATCATCTTGCATTATCTAATCATCAACTTCTTAGTAATCTTGAATTACAGATTCTTTATTCTGGTTCCAAATCAGTTGTAGTTCATCATAATCGACCTTCTAAACATCATAGAAATCCAAAGTTCAACTTAACTGATTATCTTACATCAAACTATCAAAATTTCAACTTGGTCAACTATGGTCAAATCATGGTCAAACCTAGTCAAACTTGGTCTCTAGGACCTCTAAATGATGCAGAACACGTTCTCGAACATGTATAACCACTTCTCAAATCAATTAACATGCTTCTAAACTATAACACTGACTTTTCTTGTCAGATTTCAATTTTAATCCCAAAGGGGGCATGGTATTGCATATCATTTAAGTCTATAAATCTAAATTTGTAATCAATCTTTCCTTAGTAATCAAGACAACAACCATGTCTAGTTGTTGATTTATCAAAAGTCCTCGTCGCTTGGGGAAAATCTATCATCACTTGGGTATATCAGATTCATCAACATCCATATCAATCTGGTATCCTAATCTATTGTGTAAACTGTATCAGCTTTTTGTAACCATCAGTTCATTAGTGTTATTTCCTTGGTTCTTTATAACTGAAGGGTTCAGATGTGATACCAATGTGATTCTTATTGACAATCGGGTCTGGAATCGGTCACTCACTTCTTCATAATCATAAGGTTCAAAATCAGGCATTTTGACACTTTTTTGTAATCACCGGTTCATCGTTTCTATAGTGAACATTAGCTTTGGTCATTCAGGACCTAACATCTTCAAATCTTTCAATTGGTTTCTATCTTGGAATCGGTTCATCTTTCCAATCAGTTTCAATATCCTACATAGACTGTCTTTGAACAACTGCGCTTCACACAATAATTCAAAGAGGGGCAAAATGTAATACCCTAAAAATGGGCTATAGGTTCATTAACCTCCTACATCCTCAAATCAAATGAAATCGACATCGAAGTCCTAAACTAAGGCACATCTAAACATCAAAATCCTAATTGATTGTCCTAAATTCTGCATCAGTGAATATTCCTAGAAATATTCCTATTTATCTAATTATCTTTAATTTAATGATTATTTGGTGATAAAGCTAATTTATCCTAAAATCTGATTAATTGAATATTCTGAATATTTAATTAATTAGATTTAATACTGCCACTTAATTATTTAATTGAATTTAATTACCTTTATTCCTAAATTGTATTATTTCATTTGACAATAAATCAAAAATCTTGTGACAAATTGATTAAATTCTTATTTAATTAATTAATGTCAATTGTGAGATTGAATGATATAGTTTTCAAATAAAAGTTTGATTTAATAATTGATTAACCCATAAATTGGTTATTCTTTAAATTTAAAATTAGTTAAGTTGAGGATAAATCACTTTATTTATTTAATTAATTCATAATTACTGTGCACATTCAAAGAGCAGTTAAACTTAAAATCAGAAAATCAATGCAAGTTGTTAACTTCTGGAAACTCAACATCTATTTTGAGTTCAAAGCTGATCTAAACTTTTGATTTGAGTTAAAAAGCTATTCTTGCATGATTTTGCATGATTTTTTGAGTTAATGATCTTTGATTTCTTGTTGACTCAAAAATCAACCTGAGTTCATCAAGAGTGATTTATGGCTTTTCCCATGCACCTCCAAATCCCTAGATTTCTATAAAATCAAGGTTTTAGCTCTTCATATCGATCCATCCACAAATTGCATCCTCACGCTGGCGAATTGGTGATCGAAGAATCTATCTTTGCGAATCAAGGCTATTGTGAGATTTTTATTGTTTTTGAGCATTCATATCATTTAGCATATCAATTCTTAGATCAATTGCATATCAGTTTTTCATATAGACTAGATTCATATCAATTTTCTTTCATCATAATTGCATGGAAAAACCAAAAATATAGATTAATTTGCATTCATCCCATATCTAGATTCTGCATTCAAATCCTTCATTTAGGTGTCGTCAAGGTCAGTAATCTCGGTCTAATCTGAGAATATCATACTTGCACCTACTAGAAGGCAGTAAATCATCTTGTTAGTTTAGTTTCCATTTCATTGCACGATTTTGATTTTTGCTAACCTCTAATGTTTTATTGAAGTGTTGTGTCCACAACTAGGTACAAAATTCACACACACAGTCGGTAAATGAAGACTTCAGTATACACCAAGCCAGTGTAGTGTATACCGAGTGACAGTATTAACCAAGCTTGTATTCACTGACACATTTCTTTGTTAACTAAGTGTTGGTCCTTTTTCCTGTCAGTGCAAAAATCCTTTGAAAATGGCCTATTCCTTGCAAGTTTTGTAATGTTGTCCCACCCTGCTGCAATCACAGTTTTGGTATGCGAAGTAAATCCACAATGTTTCATGGTGTGCACCCTTGGCCATGTGTTCTTCATGTTGTCACCTTGGCCCAGTCCAATTTGCATGTGCTGAATCACAAAACCCCAGGAAATTTTAAAGTTTTAAGGTCTGCAGGAAATAGTTTTAGAATCTGCCACAGTGTCAAAAACCCACAGTGTTTTTGAAAATCCATGATGTTTTCGACCTTTTTGGCCTGCATGAAAACCCTCAATGTTTTCTACTTCCCTGCTACCTTTCAGTCTGTAGGAAATCCTGTGTGTTTTCGATCATTCGCCATTGTGAAAACTTTGGATGTTTTTGATATTTCACCAAAAACCCTATGTGTTTTCGACCTTGCATTTCTTCTTTTCTGTCGGCACTCCTTGTTCATCAGTCTTTAGTGCACAAGTGCAATGGTTGGTGGGGCCAGATTCTTCAAGCGGCAGAGGGAGGAGATCGACAGTCGGTGTGTGATCACATGGAATATTCTCACCCCATATGATCATGCACCTGTCGTTGATTTCGTTTGCTTCAAGTGTTTCTTCGGTGGTGGTCCCAATGTCAGAGGGGAGGTGAAGGTGTGTGTTCTGATTGGTTGTCACATGGCCGCATGTCAGACTTTTCTGACATGCAATCATGTGACCACTTGCCACCTATCCGTGTGGGTCCCGGTTCTTCGCAATTGCTTGGTGCAGTTAATGTTCAGATAGGATCTGTGGCTGTCGCTTGTTCACATGGAAAAGGTACATGAGGTTTATTTCTCATGCTTTTGTGACAACCGTCTGATCCTCTAAAAGGTAAAGTTTCTTCTGGTTGGTCTGAGGTGGTGATGTGGGGGCCTTTGGTTGGCTGTCACATGATCGCATAGCCCAGTTTTTGGCTATACAATCATGCGACTGGTTGACACGTGTCTCTAGAGCCCAGTGGCAGGTGGTGATGGGGCGTCTTCCAGATGCTAAGGTGGCAGTGTTCTATTGGATGTGGTGTAGAGATGTGGCGGTCTTATGGCCTTGTCGCATGATCACATGAGCCAATTTTTCAGCTTGCGATCATGCGACAAACCACTTGGTGTTAACTTCATGTGATGGTAGTTATGCTTGCGGTTAAGGTTCACGGGTTGTCGCATGTTTGCGTAGCCCATCTCCATGCTATGCGATCATGAGACAGGGTGCCATGTGTGCTGGGGCCTGTTTGTAGTTGTTTGGTGGTCCCGTTGGCAGGTGGTGTTGTGGCAATCTCCGGTTGGTCCGAGCTGGCAGGGTGATAGATTTAAACACGGGCCCAGGTTAGGGTATCTCAGCGGTGACATGACAACCAGTAGGATGCATGTTAGTGGCTTGTTGCGTGTTCACCTGAGCTAGTTTTTTGGCTTGCGAACATGTGACAAACCCTTTTGTGATAGCGACAGCGTTGGCGGTTGTGAAGAAGGTACTAGGAAGTAGTGTGTCGCATGTTCGCATAGCCCATTTTTGGGCTATGTGATCATGTGACAACTGTTTGGCATCGCCGTTGTGGAGTTAACCTGAGGTGTTTGGATGGGTTAAAAGAACAAGCCCGCGAAATGCATGGTGACCATTTGCTTTCATTTTTGAATTTCTGAGAGTTTTCAGTGATAGAGGGTAACATTTTTATGGAATTCAATGCAGAAACGACCCTTTTTGGTGAGAAGCGATTGGTTTGCTATTTGCAGTGTGGTTCAGGATGTCTATTGCTCATTTGCAGAGCATGTACATTGTAGTTGTAGCTCAAGGCATGTTGCAGGGCATCCTTTTGAGCTTGGTTTTGTGATCCTTTGTACTTGCAGAGAAGACTTTCATAATTGAGGATCAGTTCAGGATTTCCTCTTTCCTAGATCGGATGTGTTTCCTGCCCCTGAATTAATTTCATGATTGTTTCTAGTTGGTTGAGGTGGGTGAAACTTTAGCCCTAGCTATTTGTAGCTTATTACAACCTGTTTTGGGTTTCCAAGGCAGCTAGTGGTATAAATTGTCAAAATTTTGACTTTGTAAGGGTTCCAGTTTCGAAGTTCTGAAGTGTTCCTAGTCCTGGATCCAAGATTGTAACACTTTTTCATTGGGTATTCTATTGATAGAGAAAAAGTTGTAGGTCTAAGCTGTAATTTGCAAGCTTGACTCCTCTGGATTGATTGTTTACACTTAAGGATTCTTCATACTTAATACAAGTATATGACTCTTATCTCTCCTTTGTGTCAACTTAGATAGATTCTGAACTTTCTAGTCCTTTGCATATTGTTTTATGTATATGTATCCATTCTTGAGTTCTAATCCAGGATCAGATGAAATGATGCTTTAGATGGGACATAGATATATCTTATTGTCTAGTTAAGGATATCTCATAAGTAGTAAAAGGGATTGTAGGTATGTTTATGGCTTGGAATCTCAGCTATTATCTTGTGTGTGTAGCATTCATGTTCTAGGAGATCTTGCCCAATGGATGAGGCACTGGCCTAAATGATTATCTCTTTATCAACAAATACTGATTGTTGTTGTTATGATCCCAAAAACATAAGTTAAGAACCCTCCATTTAAGTTTTGAGTATTTGGTTGTATGTGGTTCTACCCATAGTAATGGAGAGTCAATGATTGTGTGGTTAACACTTAGTACTTTCTTACTATTCTATTATTTGTTATTCAAACCTAGTTCTTGGTGTATGAAGTATATTTTATACTAGGTTAGGTGCACCCGCCTTGGTTTTGTAGAGCCAGAAGCAGAAGAGGGCATATTAAGTCCCTATAGTTGGTCCAGTTGCCTTGCAGAGCTCCCACACTTGGAACTAACCATTCCTAATATCAGTCTCAAGGTACATTGGCAGCCTATTAGAGCATAAGAGTTTTCAAACACCAACAAAATGGTGACTCTACTGGAGAGTTAGAGCATAAATATTGTTTCAACAACCAGTAAGTTGACCATTGGGAGTATAGAGTACATTGTGTTCTGCTATTGAAAGTTTTGCTGTCAAGAAAGTGTTGTGTTTTCCCAAGATAGTTTGGGTGGCGACTCTAAGTTTTCTTTGCAGCAATGTTGTTTAAGACATTTCAAATCTATACATACTTTCTTTTTATGAGTTATATGAACACAAGAGCTTGGGTGAAGAAGCATCCTGGAGATAAAATGGAGGACGGATTTCCTGCTACCTCCAAAGCCAGTCACCCTAAAAAAGGAAGGAAAGGGAGAAATGTCTCTCAGAATAAGAGACAAGTGGAGAATACAAGAGTAGAAGAACCAATCCAGAGAAATCAAGAGGAAGATGAGTCAGAATATGAAGAAGCCGCTAATTTGGGATTGGGCGCTTATGAGGACAATTATTCTCCTAGTGAGAAAGAAAATGCAGAATCTAAATCTACTCTTCCTGATTTAGATGGTGTAGCAGAAGAAATGGCTGAAATAGATAGGAGGATTCATGAGCAAATTGCTATCAGATAGAGAAGAGAGAAAGGAAAAGAAGAGAAGATTAGACATGATTAGCTCCTGCTCAAACAGAAAAAGTGACAATTGCAAAGATTAGAGGAAATGAATCAGGTTGATGAGGCTGAACAAGATGAAGATGAACCTGTCATTCAGCCCTTTCTTACTACCCAAAGAGCAAATAATAAGGGTAAACAGAAGATGATAGGTGTTCAAATAAATGAACCTATAAGTCAAGGGAAGCCTTTAGATCAGATGTCGAAGTTGGATGCTGATTTAGAGAGGATCAGATTAGAGAAAGAGATCATAGCCAAAGAGCTTGAAAAGGATGAGTTGGAAGCTGCTACCATATAAATGAAAAAGAAAATAGATTTTCTTAGGAATGCTTTTAGACCTATAGATGGTGGAGCAACTACAACATTAGATAACAATCCTTTCACAAGAAGGCCTACTCATACAGAAAGGTACAAACAATTCTCTTTCACCAATATTCCTGGTTATCCAAATATAGTTCCAAATGAGATTAGGGATAAACTTCCTAAGTTTGCTGGAAATAATGTTATTACTTGTGAAGAACATTTGAAAATATTTAATGATATGATGGATGATTATGAGATTATGCATGAAGATGTAATAATAAAATTATTTGTACAATCCCTGGTTGAGGATGCTAGAGATTGGTTTAGGGGTTTTCCTTTTCAGTCTATAGGATCCATGGATAAATTAGAGAACTATTTTAAGGAACAATATGGTGATAAGACAAATGAAGGTTTCATGCTAAAAGAATTCAACAACATTAAGAAGCATCAGAATGAGGATGTTGCTGAATTTAATACTAGATTTCAGAAGGCCATGCATAAGTTATTCCAAGTTATGAGGCTTGATGATAAGGTTTGCCTTGCCACTTATTTGAATGGCTTTGATTCAAAAATGGGTTATCTTCTTAGAGATAAAAATCCTAGAACCCTCAGAGATGCTTATAAGATAGCATTAAATATTGAAACAAATAGGAGAGTGGTAGGGAAATTAGATAGAAGAACTGATTGGAGGCAAACCAAGAAGGAACCGGTTAGGCCTAGTGTTAATAAGCCTAAGGAGGAAGTGGATATGAAGCAAATTTTGAATGCTATCAGAGACTTAAAGTCTTCTGATAACAGGAATGTCAGACTTCCAACAATGCAAAATTACCCATATAACACCCAATCGAAAGATGGAAAGCCTATTTTTCAACCAAGAAGTGATAAACTAGCTGGTAATACTCCTGATCCTTTGCAAGAAAATGTTGTCAATATTTGTGATGAACTCTCGTGGTGCATAGCTTGTCAATCCCCACACAATCCTGATTATTGTGCAGTCACTTTGAATGTATTGGCGAAGGAGGCACAATAGGGGAAGGAAGAAGAGAGTGAATTGTATGATGACAATGGTTGTCTAATGACTTTTGCATTTCTAGGAGATGAAGATGAAGAAGAGATTGATGAAATAAGATGCAATACCATCAGAAGCAATGAGTCCTTTGTACTAAGAAGACCATCAAATCAAGAAATTGCACAAATCACTGCAGACATGGTTGCTCAAGTAAGAGTAATTACCACTTGAGAAATAGGATAGTGGGAAATGCTGATGGTAGACGTTCTAGAATTTTTATCAGACAGACAGGAGAAGGTACTCATCAAGCACAAGCAAAGAAAAATCTAGTTGAGGATAACAAGAAAACCAAGATTGGTAAAGAAGGGAAGCCTATTGAAGTATGAGGTATGAAGTATATTTTATACTAGGTTAGGTGCACCCACCTTGTTTTTGCAGAGCCAGAAGCAGAAGAGGGCATATTAAGTCCCTATAGTTGGTCCAATTGCCTTGCAGAGCTCTCACACTTGGAACTAACCATTCCTAATATCAATCTCAAGGTACATTGGCAACCTATTAGAGCATAAGAGTTTTCAAACACCAACACTAAGTATGGATGAAAGTATTAAATGCTTAGTTTAGCCGAAAGAAATTGATGAGCTAGAAATTATTATGATTTCAAGGTTAAGGGTAAAGTTTGTTATGAAATCCAAGGCTAACAAAATTTGGAGAAGATTTAAAGGATGGAATTTAAATGTGTTATTGACACAACCGCCGAGGAAAGTTTAAGATGAAAAATCAACAAAGGAGAATAAGAGGAAAAATTTGATGGATGATATGAAAATGATTTATCTGTCTATATAAGAGATATGAGCTTCATTGTTGAAACTATGCTAGAAGAAAGAAGATTGTAGAGATTTTGAGTGAATACAGTTTCATGCATGCTTAATCAAACTGGTTGAAGGAGAACCAAACTGCAGAACAGTACCGAGCATTAGAGAGCTATTACTAAGTAAAAGTAAGTTGAAGAAGTGAATTGATATATTGATCAGAGGATTTTTATAGGCTTTGAATAGATCTAAACATCGGCAAGATAAGTTGTACTATAATTAGATCAACTACTATTTTAGTTTAACCATTGATACAGAAAAATCTCTTAACTGAGTGGACTTAACCGTCTTATGTTATGCCCTATGTCATTCAATGAATGTACATTGTTATCCTATCAACCCCATAGTGAATTTTGGTTGAATGATAACTATTAGTCTTAAATCCTCTAACAAGGTCACACATAACAATGTGTTTTGTAACCTTTAACAGGGTTGGCTCTTCATGATGCAGGGGCATTCTTGGTCCTCAGTGAATGTGCATGGTGGTTTGTTATTTGGTCGATGTTACTTGGTTGTAGCCTTAACCAATGGTCTCAGTTATTGAAGGAATCTCAGTCACTGAAGGGACTTGGTGGAATCTCTGGTGCTCAGTGGAACTAGTGCTCGGTTTTGCCTATATTGCTTGGTGTTGCTTAGCTGGGTTGGTTGTTTCATTGGTGCTTAGTTGCTTCTATGGCACTCAGTAGTTATGGTTTACTGACTGGAGTTTTGTGTGATTTGTTGAGCCGACTTGGTGCATTTATTGTTGGTAGTTTCTGTTATAGGCCAAAATGTTGAATTAAATGTTTGTAAAGCTATTTGAGAGCCAACTTGTGTGGTATTTAATATTTGTCTATAGGAGTTAAGAGTTTCATCCAGCCGACTTGTGGCTAATGATTAGTATTTAAGGGGTGTTTGGGTAGATGTTTTAGGACAAGACTTGGAGGATCATGAAAGTAGATCTGAGGGTGGTAGATTAGCAAAGTTGTGGAAAAGATCATGCGTGATCTTGCAGATCAGATAGTTGTCTAATAGTTTGTAATAGTAGAGCTAGTGGTTTGTACACTTGGAGACAAGGAGATTTCTTGGAGGCTTGTGAGCTCAAGTTTAGATTTTCCTTAGGGTTTCCATCATTTGCTGATAGTTTTCAGAGCTGAACTAGCTAGAATTGTATTAGATCTTGAAGATCTTATAGAATTGTTTCTGATTGTAATTGGCCCTAACTTGGAAGGCCTTACAGCCAGGCATGTTAATGGAAATTTGATTGGAAACAATTCTTGTGTTGTGTTATTTTGTTGTGTTGTTCTAAAACTGTAAGGCTAGGATTGTCCTTAATTGGACCCTCCCTACTTTGGTCTACGTCACTTCACTGAGCTCACTTTAGAAGAGTGAAAACTATTTTAGGTTACTGGTCCCAGGTGGTTTTTCCCTTAGCAAGTTTTCCACATTAAATCATTGTGTAGGGTGTTTCTGTGATGATTGTTTTACTGTCATACTTATCATACTATATATTTGATTTGGTCGGTAATCACAATGAGTTAATTGATTGGTAATCGGTAAAGGCATAGATAGTTTAATAGTTTATGTTACTGAGCTGCAGAATTTGTTGAAATTGTTTTATAAGTTACATATTTGCAGTTGGGACTGTAGGATAACTGATCTAACCGATTCACCCCCCTCTCAGTTATTCTAACACAAGGTTGATTCCAAATTGGGGTTTGACTAAGGAAACCCCCTCATCCCAACAACAAAACCATTTTTCTTGTAGATACATGTTACAGGTGCAGGATGACGAATATCTATACAGATCTGGATACCCTTTTCGGCAAACTTCTGAGATCCATGAACAAAATTTATGTCAGATGTTTCAGGTCAAGGTCGACTTTCAGTGGGGGTCAAGATTGTACCCCAGGGTAAGATCTTACTCCAATCCTAAGGTCAAGGTCAACCTTGCTCTGAAAGACAAAATTTTTCTATATTTTCTCTGTTTGTGCATTTCCAAGCTGCGTTAGGTTGCAAAATCTCTCGAAACTGAACACAGACATCAGAAAAAGGTGATTTCCAAATTAGACTCTTTTCAAGATAAGTATCTATGTTTTATTAAGTTTGCATGTCCATAACATTTTCCATCACATATTTACACCCTTACACTTTGTTATCACATCCCCCCATTTTACCCCTTTACAACACATTATATACACATTCTTTATCCTCTACACTTTTGAATGTCCTAAAAGATTTGGAAAAAAACCTTGCTAGAAGATTGACTAATGTATTGGATAAAATTTTGGAAGTGACCCAAACTACTTTCATTGGGGGAAGATATATATTAGAAAATTTAATCACTAGCTAGAAATGTATGCACTAGGAAAAGCACAAAAATTAGAACATTGCAACGATTCTTCTATTAAGGACATGTGGAAACAATTATTTCAGAAAATAGAGAAGAAGCATGAAAAATGATAGACTCACATATATTATTTAATAGGTAGAATCCAATTAGTGAAAAATTTATATCTTCTCATTCTATATATCCCTCTTTAGCTTGGTTCTTTGCAATGTTCATTTTAATAAATTGGAAAATGTTCTTAGATACTTTCTTTGGTCAGATGGTAAGGAGAATAGGAAAAGACATTGTGTGTCATAAAAGTGGTGTTGCTTCCCTAAAAACCAAGGTGGTCTAGGGATAAATGATCTAAAACTCCAATCATATCCCCTCACTTGAAAATGGATCTTTAATTCAATTCATGTAAACAAACCCTAGAAGGTTCTTATTAGAAATACCTATCTCTTTCACACTCTGAAAAGGGGAAGATGTGGGACCTGATATCCATCTTTCATATTCTTCTTGGCCACTTTAATGTTAAAATATTTGGTTCAAACTCTTTTGGTCTCTTTGGAATGATTGATCTCTAGTTGGATCCTTGATCTCTCCTAGATTTGCACTAGGTAGGTCTCCCTCATCTTATGCTGCAGATAGATCATTATGGTGGTGATTATTTAATAGAGATAAATCCCTAGCTTTAAATTGACGATGTTTTCCCAAGAGTTTCTTCCCTATGGGAATTAAAACCTTGGGTGATATTCTTATTAATCATAAGATAGGGTTGTGGGAGTAGTTGATGTAGAAGTACAGATTGATCTCCTCTCATGGGAAGCCTTACTCCATGATTGTCAATCCTGTGGGTTCTAATTTCTTGGGGCTTAAGTGGTCTAGTAATGATATTATTATGAACATTAGGTGGAAAGATGACACTAAATTCTTGAATGTTTCTCTTAATAATATTTACAATATGCTAATTGATTCTAATAAGGTTATGACAAACTAAAAAAATGGTATAACTTTGATTAATTCGACACCAAATGGCTTAACTATCTTAATTTCATGTGGAAAATTTAAGAAAAACCTAAAAATATTTATTTGCATTGGCTTTTATTGCTAAGAAAACTTGTTGTTGATAGTGTGTTTCATACCTATGGCCTCTCTAGTCAATTGTGTGATGCATGCCAAGTCCCTAAACATTTTTAACATTTGTTTTTTGAGTGTCATTTTTAGTTGCTCTTTGGTCCCTTTTGTTTGTCCATTGCCTATTAGTTGGAATACAAATGAAGGATTTTCTTGGATTGAAATCGTGGCTAGTTATGTGCAATTCTTTGATACCCCTCGTAATAGATTTTGATTTATTTTTACTAGCAAAGTGCTTTGTTTTTTGTGGAAAAAGAGGAATGATGAGATCATTGACCCTAAATGAAGGATCCTTACTAAGTTTAAATGAAAACTCACATATTATGACATAGGTATCTACTAAAATGGACATTTTAAAGAATAATTCTATGACATTGGTGAAGGAAGGTGTAATGTTGGTGTACAAGAAAGATATCCAATCTGCCCACTTCTTCCCTACTAGAAAGAATAAGTTGAAAAAGGATGAACTCAAGTTCCTGAAAGATTTATTGAATGAGAAGATCACTAATTAGGACATCGCAAAGAGAATAGAAATAGAGAGGGACCCCAGAGCTCAGAAAAGGGGATGTTGTGGTGAATCTTGAGATTGAGCTTCGACTTGGAGATTTCGCTTGTCATGAGGTAGAATGCAGTAGTTATATCATTGGGGCTTGGGATTAGTTATATTATGTCTATTATTTGAGCTCCTTTTTTGAGATTACAATAGGTTAACAACCATTTATTTATATCTTGGATGATCTTTTTGAGTAGACACTTGGGTTATCAACTTGTATGATCTAAAGTTTTTCTATACACTATCTTTAATATAATAATATATATTGTAGTTATATAGAAATTTATATGTTATATTTTATAATAGAGATGATTATATATTAAC